>CM053771.1:326767175-326808653 GCA_028658325.1 Potorous gilbertii
TAATTCTGCTTTTGAAAGCATTCTACTCCTCATTGGCTTTTTGAACCTCTTTTGCCAATTGAGTTAGCCTATTTTTCAAGGTGTTATTTTCTTCATTATTTTTGGGGGTCTCCTTTAGCAAGGTATTGACCTGTTTTTCATGCTTTTCTTGCATCTCCCTCATTTCTCTTCCCAGTTTTTCCTCCACCTGTCTAACTTGATTTTCAAAATCCTTTTTGAGCTCTTTCATGGTCTGAGCCCATTGGATATCTATTTAGGATGTTTGGGATACAGAAGCCTTGACTTCTATGTCTTTACCTGATGGTAAGCATTGTTCTTCCTCATCAGAAAGAAAAGGAGGAAACATCTATTCATCAAGAAAGTAACCTTATATGGTCTTAATTTTTTTTCTTTTCTGGGCATTTTCCCAGCCAGTTACTTGACTTCTGAAATTCCTCTCCACCCCTGCCCAGATCTACCCAGCTAGTGCTTGGGGTCTGAGATTCAAATGCTGCTCCCCAGCCTCAGGGCTTTCAGCTATGGGCCCAGCTGCTATTCTGGTTCTGATTAAATCAGGTTCTCAGGTGGGGGCAGGGCCACCTCCCAGGCTCAGTTCCTCAAGGGGTTTAAGTGGAGACCTTCTCTAATGGATCCCAGCTCCTGCCTGCTCTGGGAGCCCCTGGCCACCACTGACTCTACTGCTGCCTAGGGGGCCTGAGTTATGGGGACACCTCTAACCCCTCTCAGCCAGCCCAGAAGTCTCTCTCACTGAACTGTGCGCCTGTGGGTGGAGGGACCTTTGCAGCCACCAGAGATTCCATCCCTGAAGCCTGCTCAGATCTGCTCCTCTCAGGCTGGGCGGCCAGGGCTCTTTTCCAGGTCTGGTGCGTGACGGACCTTTGGGAATGGTTTTTCAGGGCTCTCTGGAACAGAAATCTCCTCCACTCCATTGTGCAGCTTCCACTGCTCCAGAATTTTTGGGAGTTCCTTTTAACAGGTAATTTATGGGCTGTGGGTTTGGAGCTAGCATATGTGAATCTTTCTACTCCTCCATCTTGGCTCCTCCCCCAAATTTCACACATTTTTGAATGCATTTTATGATACAGGTTTGATTCTAAAATTAAATATACAAAATGAGTAGGGATCTAAGAAGGATCCGAGAAGGAATTAATTATTTGGACGGATGTTTTTTGCCTAAAGGAAAAGACCAAGTTAAGCTTCAGTGTGAAGCTAAACTATAGTTAGCTCTTCATCTGAATAATGTAGCATATACTCCCTATTACAGATACTCAGCCAATCAAATTGTTTACAAATGAAAGGATAGACCCATATCAGTCTTGAATTTATCAGTTTTTCTTTTATCTCTTTCTTTCTCTGAGGTCTCTGTGGACAAATACTTTTCAAGTTTTCTCATTACATATTCACTTCAAGTGATTTAATATTCATTCTTCTGGTTCTTTGTTACCTTGGCTGCCCCTAGTTAGGCCAGGGAACTATTTAGTGAATTCTCTTCCAAATTCCTTTGCAGATGGGGGTATTCATTTGTTTCTCCAAAATATAGAACATTTGGTAACAAAAAGAGCCCTAGAACTGGAAGTGAAATGAGAGGGCACTTAACCAGGCATATATGTGAAGCAAAAGAGGCTAGTTAAATTTCATTTAAAGAAAAAGAACAAAAGCAGAGCAAAAGGGCAAGATGGGAATGTATGAATGTATCCGAATTGACCCATCAAGAGGAGTTAAGTTGTCTAAGGTGTATCCTTCCAAATAACTTTAGGTTTCAAAACATTTCTGTCACACATTCTCCTACATTTGTCCTCATTGCAAATTATCTCTCACACAACCTCACTAAGCACTAGTTTTTTTTAGAAGTTTAAAAGCACAAATTCGTAGTTGTTTCAAGTAGTGATGTGATAATATACTGTACCTTTTACTTTTGTGGTTAGATAAGTTTCTAGTTTTATCCAATTTTGCATATACTATTGGAGATAACATAAAATAGCATTGTACCACTCATATTCCTTATCTTTGCTATGATACTGATTAAAATAAATTACTTTTAAAATTTCAAAACTTCATTTCAATTTTAACTCCCTGAAAATGTGTTCTCTTTGACCAAGAACAATGTAGACAATCGTTTTTATTTTGCTTTGACTACTGTTAACTTGAGATGATTCATTATACAGCACTGGGTAGTGATGATAGGCATGTGTAAGGCACTCAATAAATAATTGTTGAATAGGATATTTAACTTTTTCGTTTATTTGCTTTCTACCTTTCCCCCTTTATTTCACTGTTCTATTAGTTGCCTCCAACACACTACAAACAGGGAAATGATGAGGTATGAAAATTAATTCATTGATGTTAGACATAAATTTTGGTCTTTGCACCAGCCCCAAACCAGCCCTCTGGAACATATTATCTTTTTTTCCCTTTTTTTTCTTATTTTATATTCTAATTTAAATATTTTTTTTCAGTTTCAACATTCATTTCCACAAAATTTTGAATTTCATCTTTTCTCCCCATCTCCTCCCTTACCCCATCCCAGGGCAGCATGTATTTTGATTTTCCCTTCCTCCAACGTGCCCTCCCTGCTATCAACCCCCTCCCAAGCCCTTCACTTCTATTTGCCTGAAGGGCCATTGCCTATATATGTAATTTCCTGTTTGCAGGCAAAAAAAAATTTTAATATTCACTTTTAAAACTTTTGCGTTGCACATTCTTTCCCTTTCCCCCTCCCCACAAACCCTCATTGAGAAGACAAGCAATTCAATATAGGTTATACAAATATAGCCATGCTAAACACTTTCATAAGTCATGTTATGAAAGACTAACTATATTTCCCTCTATTCTGTCCTACCCTCCATTTATTCTACTCTCTCCATTGAACTCTCCCTCTACCAAAGTATTTACTTCTAATTACTTCTTCCTCTAATCTTTCAACCTTCTATTGTCCCCACCTCTCATCCCTTTACCTCCTGCTTTCCTGTAGGGTAAGATGAACTTTCTATATACAATTGAATGTGTATATTATTCCCTCCTGAAGCCAAGTGATATGAAAGGAAGTCTTAGTTACTTCCTCTCATTTCCCTTTCTTCCCCTCCATTGTAAAAGCTCTTTTTGCCTCCTTTATGTAAGATAATTTATTACATTCTACCTCTCCCTTTCTCTTAGTACATTCCTCTCAATACTTAATTTTCCTTTTTAGCTATTATCCCTTCATATTCTCTCTCCCGCCCTCCCTTCCCTGTCTCCTCTCTCTCCCTCTCTCTTTCTCTCTCTTTCCCCTCCTTCTCTTTTTATAAACATCATCTTTCCATGTAAGAATGCAAACATTTCAACTTTAATAAGCTGCTTATGATTTCTCTTTCCCATTTACCTTTTTATACTTCTCTTAATTCTTGCATTTGAAAGTGAAATTTTCTATTCAGTTTTGGTCTTTTCAACAAGAATACTTGGAAGTTCTCTATTTCATTGAAGTTTTATTTTTTCTCCTGAAGTATGATACTAAGTTTTGCTGGTTGGTGATTCCTGGTTTTAATCCTACCTCTTTTGATCTCTGTAATATCATATTCCAAGCCCTGTGATCTCTTAATACAGCTGCTAAATCTTGTGTTACCCTGATTGCGTTTCCACAATACTTGAAATGTTTCTTTCTGGATACTTGTAATATTTTCTTCTTGAACTGGGAACTCTGGAATTTGACTACAATATTCCTAGGAGTTTTGCCTTAAGAGACCATTGGGAATTATTTAAGTCCTTGCATTGCAATGAAGAACTAAGTCTACCAGAAAAATTCTTTACACGCTGTGGTTATTGTTGTGTACAAAGTTCTCCTGGTTCTGCTCCTTTCACTAGCCATCAGTTCATATAAGTCTTTCCAGGCCTCTCTGAAGTCTTCCTTTTCTTAATTCCACTATAGTCATGTCACAATTTATTCAGTCATTTCCCAATTGATGGACATCCCCTAGATTTACAGTTTTCGGCCACCACAAAGAGTGCTGTTATAAATATGTTTTGCACACGTGGGACCTTTGATCTCTTCGGGATAGAGTCATAGAAGTGATACTGCTGAGTCAAAGGGTATGCACATTTTTGTAGTCCTTTGGGCATAGTTCCAAATTGCTCTCCAGAATGGGTGGACTTGCTCACAGCTCCACCAACAATGAATCAGTGTTCCAACTCTCCCCCATCTTCTCCAACATTTACCATCTTCCAGTTTTGTCACGTTAGCCAGTCTGACGGGTGTGATGCGGTATCTCAGTTATTTTGATTAAATCATAATGATTTGGAGCATATTTTCATAAGATTATAGATAGCTTTAATTTCTGAAAACTGCCTGTTCGTATCCTTTGACCATTTATCAATAAGGGAATGAATTGTATTCTTGTACATGAGTCAGTTCTCTATCTAGACCTTTATCACAGACACTAATTCTTTCACTAATTCTTTGGCAAAAATTCTTTCCCAGGATTCTGCTTCCCTCCTCATATTGGTTGCATTGTATTTGGTTGTCAAAATCTTTTCAGTTTGATGTAATCAAAATTATCAGTTTTGCACTTCATAATGCTTTCTATCTCCTGTTTAGACAAAAATTCTTCCCTTTTCCATAAATCTGATAAATACACAATTCCTTGCTGCACTAATTTGTTTATAAGATCAATCTTTATACCTAGATTATGTACTCATTTTGACTTTATTCTTGTGTACAGTGTCAAGCATTGGTCTATGTCTACTTTCTGCCATACTGTTATCCAGTTTTCCCAGCAAATTTTGTCAAAAAGTGATTTCTTATCCTAGAAGCTGGGGTCCTGGGGTTTCTCAAACAGTAGATTGTTATATTCACTGACTACTGTGTCTTGAGTACCTACATATTCCACTAGTCTACCCTTCTATTTCTTAGTCAATACCAAGTTGTTTTGATAATTGCTGCTTTATAATATAATTTGAGATCTGGTAGAGCTAGGGCACCTTTCCTAGCATTTCTCTTCATTAGTTCCCTTGATATTCTGAACCTTTTGTTCTTCCAGATGAATTTTGATATTATTTTTTCTAGCTCTTGAAAATAATTTTCTGATAATTTGATTGTTATGGCATTGAATAAGTAAATTAATTTAGGTAGAATTTTTATTATATTGACTTGGCCTACCCATGAGCAACTGATTGGACTTTATTAGTAACATATAGAAATACAGAAAATTTTTGTGAGTTTATTTTGTAACCTACAACTTTGTCAAAGTTGTTTATTATTTCAAGTTGTTTTTATACTTGAATCTCTGGGAGTCTCCAGGTATATCATCATATCATCTGCACAGAGTGATAACTTAGTTTCTTTTTTGCCCATTCTTATTCCTTCCATTTCTTTTTCTTATTGCTACAGCTAACATTTCTAGTACCATATTGAATAATAGTGATGATAGGACATCCTTGTTTCACCACTGATCCGATTGGGAATGCATCTAGCTTATCTCTATTGCATATAATGCTTGCTGAAGGTTTTAGGTAAATACTTCTTATTATTTCATAGAAAGTTGCATTTATTTCTAGGCTCTTCAGTGTTTTCAATAGAAATAAGAGTTTAATTTTGTCAAAAGCTTTTTCTGCATCAATTGAGATACTCATGTGATTTTTGTTAGGTTTGTTGTTGATATAACCAATAATGCTAATAATTTTCCTAATATTGAACCAGCCCTGCATTCCTGTTATAAATCCACCCTGATCATAATGTATTATTGTTGTGATCAATTGCTATATTCTTTTTGCTAAAATGTTATTTAAAATTTTCTGCATCTGTATTCATTAGAGAAATTGGTCTATAATTTTCTATCTGTGTTTTGGCTCCTCGTGGTTTAGGTATCAAGACCATATTTGTATCATAAAAAGAATTTACAAGCACTCTTTCTTTCCTAATTTCCCCAAATAGTCTGTATAGTGTTAGAATTTACTGCTCTTTGAATGTTTGGTAGACTTCACTTGTAAATCCTTCTGGCCCTGGAGATTTTTTCTTAGGGAGTTCATTGATGGCTTATTAAATATTTTTCTTATATGGCATTATTTAAGTATTCAACTTCTTCTGTTAATCGGGGCAATTTATAATTTTTAAAATACTTATTCATCTCATTTAGATTGTCGAATTTATGGGCATACATTTGAGCAAAGTAATTTCTAATTATTGCTTTAATTTCCTCCTCATTGGAGATGAGGTCACCCTGTTCATTTTTGATATTGACAATTTGGTTTTCTTTTTTTCTTTTTTTTTAAAAAATTGAGCAGAAGTTTACCAATTTTATTGTTTCTTTTTTCATAAAACCAACAGTTTTATTTATTAGTTCAAGACTTTTCTTGATTTAAATTTTATTAATCTCTCCTTTGGCTTTCATTATTTCCAATTTGATATTTATTTGGGAATTTTCAATTTGTTCTTTTTCTAGATTTTTCAGTTTCATATCCAATTCATTTATCTCCTCCTTCTCTTCTACGAAAAAGGCATCTTTTCTTGTATAGGCATTCAAAGATAAAAACTTTCCCTAAGAACTACTTTTGCAGTATCCCGTAACATTTGGTAAGTTGTCTCATTATTGTCATTCTCTTCAATGAAGTTGTTGATTGTTTCTATGATTTGTTGTTTAACTCACTCATTCTTTAGGAATTGATTATTTAGTTTCTAATTAATTTTTGTTCTATCTTTCTATGGCCTTTGATTACATAAAATTTATATTGCATTCTTGGAAGGATGCATTGACTATCTCTGTCTTTCTGCACTAAATTGTGAGGTTTTTGTACTCTAGTACATGGTCAGTTTTTGTATGTGTGCCATGTACCCCTGAGAAATAGATATATTCCCTTCTATCCCCATTCAGTTTTCTCCAGAGATCCATCATGTCTACTTCATCCAGAGTTTTATTCACCTCCTTAACTTTTTTCTTGTTTATTTTGAGATTAGATTTATCAAGTTCAGAGAGGGTGAGGTTGAGGTCCCCACTAGTGTAGTTATGCTGTCTGTTTCTTCCTGTAACTCCCTTAACTTTGCCTCTAAGAATTTGGAGGCTATACTACTTGGAGAATATATGTTTAGTAGCGGTATTGCTTCATTGTCTATGGTGCCTTTTAGCAGGATATAATTTCCTTCCTTAGCTCTTTTGATTAGATCTATCTCTACTTTAGCTTTGACTGAGATGAGTATTGCTAATCCTGGTTTTTTTACATCAGTTGAAGCACAATATATTCTACTCTGACCTTTTACTTTTACCCTGTGTGCATCTCTCCTTTTGAAATGTGCTTCTTATAAACAACATATTGCTCGATCATGATATTTAATCAATTCTGTTTGCCTTCTCTTTTTATGGGAGAGTTCATCCAATTCACATCCACAGTTATTATTACTGTATGTGTCTTTCCCTCCATTTTCTTTCCCACCGTTTGTGCTTTTAGGTCTCTGTTTTCCCTTCCCCTATATAACAGTTTTAATTTCTGACCACCACCTTCTGCAGTCTTTCTTTCTTTCTTTCAGCCCCACTCCCTTTTACCCTTACTGCTTCTTCTCTCCCTTTTACCTTTCCCTCCCCTTTTTTCCATTCCCCTGCTACACCCTACACTGGTAGTTAGATTAAATACTCAGTTAAGTTTATTGTTCCCTTCTTGAATGAAATCAGATGAGACTACCTCAAACAATACTCATCTTCCTCCCCTCTTTCCCTCTAATGTAATATAATTTTCTGCTTCTTCCTGTGATGTAATTTACCATTTTCTGCCTCCTTTTCATATCTCCTGTTACAATTCTTTCACACACTTCAATAACATTTTTATCATCACATCATTTACTTTGTTCCAACTCACTCTTTCTGTGTATATCTCTTTTATATTTCATAATAAATATATGATTCTCAAGAATAACAAGTATCATCTTACCTTATAGAGATGTAAACAGTTTGCCCATATTATCAAGTTTTGTTTTTTCCCCTTGCTTACATTTTTATGCTTCTCTTGAGACCTGCATTTGAAGATCGAATTTTATATTGAATTGTGGCCTTTTTATCAGGAAGGTCTGGAAATACATTGAATGTTCATCTTTTTAACAGAAATATTATGCTCAGCTTTGCTGGGTAATTGATCCTTGGTTGTAGTCCCAGCTCCTTTGCCTTGAGGAATATCATGTTCAAATTCCTTTGATCTTTTAATTTAGAAACTGCCAGGTCCTGTGTGGTCCTGACTGTAGGTCCTTGATATTTGAATGGTTTCTTTCTGGTTATCTCTAGTATTTTCTCATTCACTTTATAGTTCTGGAATTATCCATGATATTCTTTGGTGTTTTTAATTTGGGATCCCTTTCAGGAGGTGAAGAATGGATTATTTTGATGACTATTTAGTTCTTTCATTCTAGGACTTCTGGACAGTTTTCCTTGATGATTTCTTGGAAGATATTATCCAGGCTATTTTTTTCATCATGGCTTTCTGGTAGGCCAATAACTCCTAGATTTTCTCTCCTGGATCTATTTTTCAGGTCAATTACTTTTTCAATTAGATATTTTACATTTTCTTCTGTCTTTTCATTCTTTAGAATCTATTTGAGTGATTCTTGATATCTCATAGATTCATTGGCTTCTACTTGCATGATTCTTTTTTTTATCAAATTTGTTTCAGTTAACTTTCACCTCTCCTTTTCCATCTGTCCAATTATTCCTTTAAAGGAATTATATTCTTCAGTTTGTTTTTGTACTTCCTTTGCCATTTGTCCAATTTTACCAGTTAGGTTTTGTGCTTCCTTTTCCATTTGTCCAATTTTTCTTTCTAAGGAACTGTTCTCTTCAGTGAATTTTTTTCATACTTTTAAAATTATTGTTCATTTTTTGTTCTGTTTCTCTAATTTGGCCTTTAAAATCTTTCTTTAGCTCTTCCAAGAGCACTTTTTTTGCTTGCAACTGGTTCACAGTCCCTTCTGAAGTTTCAGATGATAGTACAGTCTCAATGCTGGCCTCTTTGATATTTGTGTTTAGAACCTTATTCCAATAGAAAGGTTCTATGGTCTTTTGTTTCTTGCATTGCTTCTTACTCATGATGATGAGACATTGTGTGTTGTGGCCTCTGGTTCTTTCAGCTAGAAGCTAAAGTACATCATACTGAGCTGACTGGTTTGAGAAAGCAGAGGCCAGGTGAAGTCTTTTTGTGTTTCCATGGATTAGACCTGGAGCTAAATTTTTAAGTGTGGGAGAGGGTGGTCTGGTCACTGGATGTCTCCTAAGCTGAGCTAGGGCAAAGGTTAGCTCAGAGGTTGGTGATTCTGGATGCCATAGTGTCTTCCTCTTTCCCATTGTGTGCTGAGGCTTGCCAAGGCTCCTGTTACTGGTGGCTGAGAGCTTTCACTCCTTGGGGATCCAGATCTCCTCTTGTTTTACTGAGGTGTTTTTTGGGAAAGCTCTTATCCTGCCCTGATTTCCTTCTGCCACAGCAAGAGGCATCCTCCTTAGAGATTTTCCTAGCCTCACATGCTCCAAGACTGTTTGGCCCTTCTGCTGATTCCACTGATCCAGGATTTTTCTGGGGAAATATTTTATGGTTCTTTCAAGGTCAACAAGGGAGGGGGAGAAAGCATTTACCAATCACTCCACTATTTTGGTTCCTGGAAGTTCAAATAGGTAACGTACAGACATTTAATCTATGAGCTGATAGTCTCAGGTGCAGCCACTGCCGATATCTGGGACTCTGCAGCTATCACTCACTCTGTTCCACTGGACTCCTGTCCTGGGCTGATGTGCTTGAGATTCTGCAATGCAGTCACTGTCTCTGACCACCCAAGGCTTCCAACTACTACCCTCCTCTTTTGATCATAGCTTTCAGGTACTGCAATAATTATTACATTATTTCTCCTATATCCATTTTCCTAGTCAGTTGTTTTTCCAGTGAGATACTTCACAGTGTCTTCTATTTTTTTCACTCTTTTTAATTTTTGTTTTATAATTTCCCAGTTTCTCTTGAAGTCAGTAGATTCTATTTTATCTTTTGCAATTTTTAAGAAATCATTTTCTTCAATGAGCTTTTGAAAGCTTTTTTTCCATTTGACACAATCTGCTTTGCAAAATATTCTTCTCATTTGCTTCTTGGACCTTTTTTGACATTTGAGCTCGTCTGATTTTAAAGGTTTTATTATCTTCAGCATTTTGAGGGGGTTTCCCTTAGCAAGCTGTTGACTTGTTTTTCAAGATTTTCTTGTATCACTCTTATTTCTCTTCCCAATTTTTTCCTCTTCCTCTCTTTCTTGATTTTCAAATTCCTTTTTGAGCTCTTCCATGACTTGTGATGAATTCACATTTTTGTTGGAGACTTTTGATGCAATAGCTTTTGCTTTGTTGTCTTCTTCTGGTTGTATGTTTTGATCTTCCTCATCACTGATGATGGAAGAAAATAACTTCACCAAGAAAGTAAGAATTGATAGTCTGTTTCTTTTCCCTCCATTTTGTTATTTTCTCGGCCAATTACTTAATTTTTTTAACTCTTTGTTAAGTGGAGTGCTCCAGAAGCAACTGCAGCTTCAGAAGTGGCTATCACCACCCTCAGGCAGGGGGCAGGGCTGGAGTAGACCATGCTACCCCTCTCAGCCAGGAGGTACATTCCATTCCACCAGACTTTCAAAGCTGTCTCTGGTATTTGCAGGTTGAGAAGTATGGAAATTGCAGCTGCTGCCAGCCACTCAGTCTTCTAAGGCCTACTCTAACTCCATCCATGCTAGCACAGACCATGCTGTACTGTGCTCAGCTCCCAGTCCAGATGACCCCTCTCATTTTCCTTCCAGATTGTCTTGACCTGGAAATTTGCTTCAGTTTGTCATGTTGTGGCTTCTGCTTCTCTAGAATTTGTTTAGAGTAATTTTCTACAGTTTTTTGAGGGATTTGGGGGTAGAGCTCCAGCAGGTCCCTACTTTTACTCTGTCATCTTGGTGTTAACCCCTTTGGAACGTATTTCCTAAAGTGATTAAAGAAATGACTTATTTTCTGTTTTTTGCATAGTATAATACCTATTGAATAATAATTACATAGTATTGTATAATATCTATTATATGATTGTCAGATTGGCAAGATATTTGCAAATATATATTTAAGTTGATCATATATAGCACAGCTTATGCTTTAAATGCATATTTAAATAAATAAATAATGAATAAAATCAATATTTAAATACTTTTTATGAAATTATGTCCAATTTACATCAGGGATATTTGATATGTGGATTTAGATTTAGATAATTCATGCTTAAGTCTTATGTAATGGCTATTCAATCACTTTTTATAATCTTTACTGAGTTTGCATGTAAAACATAAAATTTTGCATCACAGATTAGAGTTGGAAGACAACTGGAGGTCATATAGTTTTATTCCTTACTTTAAAGATAGGGAAGTTGATTTTCTCCAGGCTATTTAGGTGGCAAATTGTTAAGGGTGGGATTTTAGCTCAGTTTCTCAGACCCAAAAGTCAGTTTTCTTTCCTTTGTGCCTCAGCACTCTTCTAATCCTTTCTTAAACAATGTATTAGTTATTCATAATGGAGGAGATATAAAATATGGACATAGAAGGGTAGAGCAAGATAAAGGGTACTCTTCCTTGCTTTCTGATGACTGGATTTGTACAGCACTAAAGATAGGCATTTACACAATTGATATGATATTTTTCATCAAAAAAACAAATCCTTCAATTGATTATTCCTTTAGCACATGATTGAATGAGTGAGAACTCAATAATTAAGGGCCATGTGATAAGAACTGTTCCAAGCACTGAGAGTTCAAATATAAAGGGAAACAATTCCTATACCCAAGGAGATAATATATAAAAGAGGATAACACATAAAAGAAACTATACTTGAAGATAGGTGGAAAGGCCAAGGACCCCTAAGGATTTTGTACTGGCTGGATAACAAGATTCAGAAGTCCTTTGGTTACATGAATAGATAAGATGAAACTGAAAGGGTAGACCAATGCACTGCAGAGCATAGAGGGAAGGCAGATGCTTAGGCCTCATAGTTTTCTTTCTTAGATAGAAGGCATTTAGTGCCTCTAATTTCATCCAAGCAATGAGAGTAGTTAACCCAAGATGAAGGTGGAAAGGTGCCCCAGTACTGCTAAGTCATGCCCCAAGCCTCAAATTCATTGTTTGAGTTTTGATAGCTTAGAGTGAGTGCGAATAGCAATTATTTTCCATTCTGACCAGAAAATCTAAAGGTTTTCCCCACTTAGAATGATAATTTCATGCTGGCAAACTAGGTCATTGCTGTCTCAGTTTTTACCCAGCATTTATTCATTACCTCAGACAAACTGAGATGTGGGAAAGAACTTAATTTCAAAAGGCTGAAATCATCCACGATATCCTCAGCTATCTCCAATTCTTTTGACTCTTTTCTTGCCACTAGATTCCAATGACTTTATAGGAAAGAGTGAGGCTGATGACTTTGCACAGCTCTGCTTCACTTCAAACCAATTCACACACAAATGAAGATGTTACCCTACTGATGTCATTAATCTTCTTCAGGAATGCAGAAGAAAAAACAAGTACTATGAGGAAAAGAAATATATATGAAAACTTCCATTGTCACAATAGTCCATTTACTTCTTAAAGGCATAATAGTATAATCTTTGGATCTATGGTAAAGGTTAGGAAAACACATATTAAAATAATAAATTCTATATTATTTTCCCCTGTAAGAGTTATTTTTAGTGATATTGCTTTATTTCAATTTTTCTTCTACATAACTTTTATTCATTATTATACTTTTATGTTATCAATACTTATTTCTCTATTCATTAATTAATTCAACAAACACATATTAAGTATCTATTGTGTATCAGATATTGTGTTCAGCACTGAAGATAAAAAATAATAATACCTTAGAACCTAGTTTCACAAACATGTATTCTATTGGGTTACAGTGGTATGGCAACTATACTGTCAACCTATGACCCTTCTTAAGGACTTAAAATTGGACAAAAATTAAAACCATAATCAGATTTTAGGAATTAATATAGTACTGAGAGGTCATTCCTCGTTTTTGTTAGTATAATAGAAGATCCTTGAATGAAGGGATGATATTTTTGTTCCTCCATGCTTAGTGTTACTGCACATGGTAGATGTTTAATAAATACATTTACATAGGGCTATGTTTTGTTTTTATAAGGAAATGTTGTAGAAATATTTAGATGAAGAAATGTATAATAGATGTAGAAATATATAATAGATGAAAATATAAATTATTTTGAAATGTACTTTTTGGAATAGTAACAGTTATAGATAATTTTAAGATATTAGTAGTTAGATAAGATAGAAGTAAGAAACATTACATGAACAGTAATTAAACTGGACATTTTCATTGGAAACCTTGAACTTTTCTAGAAATATTCATTTAGTATGAAGCATATATTTAAAGTTTCACAGCATAGAAAAGTGATATTATTTTTCAATTGTCAATTGGGACAAGACAATGTCTTAACATCTTACAAGTTGAATGGAGTGAATATTTGCTTAAAATATAGTATATTTATGTGTACTCACTAGGTTTTAATTACATCATTTGCTTTCTATTAAAAATGCTAGTTGAATATATCTTATTCTGATATTATATTATTCTGAGAAGTCAAGCTCATTTTTCAACAAATATTAGAGTAAGAGCCCATTTCTCAAAGGGCTTACAGTGAAAGGCTTTCTGACTGAAAAATATCTTTTATCTGCTTTGGTGCATGCCATTATTAAGAAATGATCCACTTATTGGCTGAGGTAATCAGGTCTACTGATGTAGACAGGATGTTTGGGGCACAGATCTCATTATTGTAGAGTAAGAGAATAATAGACTGTTCAGATATGAAGCTTCAAGAATATTTATTAGTTGTGTTCTTAATGACAAATTCTTGGTACTTATGAGTTCCAACAAAAAGGGGCAAACAAAACTTATATGAAAAATATGTGTGCATACATACACATATATATACGTATGCATATAGAAATACACATATGTATACATCCATATACATACATGTATGTACATCCATATCCATATATGTGTATACACACATATCTATCTCTCTACATGTATCTATGTCTGTCTATCTATATCTATTTATCTACTTGTCTAAATCACTTTAAGGTTTACAAATCACTTTAGGTCTGTTATTTGTGATAAAGGTGCTAGTTTAATTTGACAAATAAGAAAAATAAGATGGAAAATTGACTGGTCCTGGGTCACACAGTTAGAAAGTGTTTGAAGAGATTTAAACTTAGATCTTCCTGCTTCCAAGTCCGGCATTTCATGCACCCCATGTAGCTGCCTTACATAATCATTTAACTGCATGTGAACCCTTTAAAATCTGGGATTCTCCAAGTAATAATTGCATAAAGTTGGGTTAATGAAGTTGTTGGTTGGGAATGTTTATACATGGATGTATTTTCAGAGGAATTTTATTGTAATCTTAGGCAATTATCTCACATGGGAAATACACTGGGCATTTTATCTTCTCATGGAATGTGAGTGCACACAGGTTTAAAAATTACATAGAAGGTACATCAAATATTTTCACTGTGAGGAGTCATCAGTTGGATATTTAGGGAACTTTAAGTGCAATGTCTAAGTTTTTTTCTGGGGGGAGGGAGTGGAACTAAGATGGCAGGGTAAAGATAAGGGACTTGCCTGAGCACTCCAAATCCTCTGCGAATAATCTTATAAAAGCACTTCAAACTTGATTTTGGAGTGGAAGATCCAACCAAAAGATGGGGTGAAAAAATTTTCCAGACCAAGACAACTTAGTAAGTCAGCAGGAAATGTCTGTCTCAGTGGAGTAAGAATAAAGTGCACCAAGGGCTATGCCAAAAAAAATCACTGTGGGGAAAACCAAGGCCTTGGAGGCAACTGAATCATCAACAGCAAAACCAAATTCTTGGGGGTGACTGAATTGACAGCAGAAGATGCTTCCAGAGCTGTCATTAGACAGATAGTAAGGGGGTCAGGCAACTGGTCAAAAGGGATTTACAGGGGATCCTTTGATAGCATTGGGAACAAGACTCCATTATTTTAACTATATGTGGATCAGTTGAAATACCAGGGTGAGGAGGAACACTAATAGGAATTGGAAGCCTCGTCAGAGTTCCAGGGTTACTCACAGACTAGAGAACAGGCCAGGAGAGCAGTAAACATACCTCTCCTAGCTAAAGTCACATTGAAAGAATTGAAAACAGGCAGGTCCCCACAAATAACTCTGAAAATAGCAGGATGAAAAACTTGAAGTTTCAGATAGTTGCCCTTCCAACCTAGGTTGATCTCAGATCCCAACTTTAACATAAAATTTAAAGGCAATAAATAGGTTGGAAAAATGAACAAACAACAAAAAAAAAGAACCTAACAACAGGAAACTACTGAGGTGACAGTGAAGAATAATGTATGAACCAAAAGAAGACAACAATGACAAAACAGGTACATGAAAAGCCTTAAAGAAAAATGCATGTTGATCTCATCTCTCCCTGCCCCCTCCCCTGAAAAAAAGAATTCCTCAAAGATTGCAAAAATAATTTTTGGAAGGTAGAGAAAAAACTGGGAAAAATGAGTGTAATGCAAGAAAATTATGAAAAAAGAGTCCACAGCTTGGTGAAGGGGGAAAATAATTTAAAGAAAGTAACACTTTAGAACACAGAATTCGTTCATCAGCAGAGCAGAGAAGAGCAGAGGGAAGCTGGGCTCACGTGGGAGTGACCTACCCACTGGGAGAGAAGAGGGAGCAAGAGCGGGAGTGGGAAGGAGAGAAGGAAGCCAGCTGCGAGTCCAGACTGAGTGCTCAGGGCCAGGGCCAGGGTTGCAGGGCACTGGAGCTGAGTGACCTGCAGCAGCAGCAGCTGCAGTCCTACCTCTGACCCCCACCCTCCCCCTCCCCCAATCAGGATAACACAAGATCTAGCAGCTTCTATATTAAGGGATTGAAAGGCGTGGAATACAATATTTCAGAAGTCAAAGGAACTAGGACTAAAACCAAGAATCACCTACCCAGCAAAACTAAGTATAATACTTCAGGGGAAAAATTGTCTTTCAATGAAATAGAGGACTTTCAAGCATTCTTGATGAAAAGACCAGAGTTGAAAAGAAAATTTGACTTTTAAACACAAGACTGAAGGGAAGTATGAAAAAGTAAACAGCAAATAGAAGTCATAAGGGACTTACTAAAGTTGAACTGTTTACATTCCTACATGGAAAGACAATATTTGTAACTCTTGAAACTTTTCAGTATCTGGGTAGTTGGTGGGATCACACACACACACACACACACACACACACACATACACACACACATGCATGCAAACACAGAGACAGAGAGCACAGAGTGAATTGAATAGGATGGGATCATATCTTAAAAAAAATGAAGTTAAGTGGAGAGAGAGAAATGTAGTGGGAGGAGAGAGGGAGAAATGTAATGGAGCAAATTATCTCTCATAGAAGAGGCAGGCAGGAGACTTTTTAGTGGAGGGAAAAAGAGGGTAGCTGAGAGAAAAACATGAAGTTTAGTCTCATCACATTTGAACAAAGGAAGGAATAAAATGTACACTCATTTTGGTATGAAAACCTATCTTACAATACAGGAAAGTGGGGGAGAAAGGCATAAGCAGGGTGGGGGGGGATGATGGAAGGGAGGGCAATGGGAGGAGGGAGCAATTTGAAATCAACACTCTTGGGGAGGGACAGCACTAAAAGAGAGAATAGAAGCAATGGGGGGCAGGATAGGATGGAGGGAAATATAGTTATTCTTACACAACACGACTGTTATGGAAGTCTTTTGCAAAACTACACCAATATGGCTTATATTGAATTGCCTGCCTTCCCAAGGGAATGTGTGGGGAGGGAGAAATGGGGAGAAGTTGGAACCCAAAGTTTTAGGAACAATTGTTGAGTATTGTTCTTGCTACTAGGAAATAAGAAATATAGGTAAAGGGGAATTAGAAAGTTATCTGGCCCTACAGGACAAAAGGGAAGATGGGGACAAGGGAAGGGAGGGATAATAGAACAGAGGTTAGATTGGTGATAGGGGAAATTAGAATGCTCACTATATTGGGGTGGGGGAGGGGACAAATGGGGAGAAAATTTGGAACCCAAAATTTTGTGAAAATGAATGTAAAAAGTTAAATAAAAAATTTATTAAAAAAACAAACTAACAAAAAAGACCCCACAGAATTGTCCAAATGGAAAAAGAGGCAAAAATAAAAATACACTGAAGAGAAGAGCTCTTTAAAAAGCAAAATTTATCAAATGGAAAAAAAAAGATGTACATCTTGAAGAAAAGATCTCAGAAAAAAGCAGATATAGTTAACTGAAATGATAATAGTTGTTGATCAGATGAATTTTAACTCAATTCAACAAAGCACATATTTAGTGCCTACTATATTAAAGGCACTGCTTCAGGTACCAAGTGAGAAAAGAAATATAGGAATACTAATAAATTATTTATATAATATTTTATTAGCTATAAAGTATCTCATTTGATTTTCATAAAAAATGATCCTGTGAGGTACACTGTGCAGTTATCATTGTACAACAAGGATCCTGTGATTCAGAGATGTCAAACAGCTCACCCAGATTTGCCCAAGTACTTAATGATAGACCTGAGACATGATCTTAGTTATTCTGGTATACTTGAGCATCTTGTGAGAGACATTGGAAGATGTGATGCAGGGTCATGAGAAGCCTGTAAGAAAAGAATTAGCTGAACATGGGTTAGTTGAAGATTGAGATGTGAATCCTGGTCAGTAGTAATGGTATTTGTCTACATTTATCATTTGAATGATAAGGAAGGTGCTTATTGCCATTTATTCCAGCTTCTGAAAAAGAGTTTGTTGGTGTTGAAATTATAAGAAGAAAGATAGGCCTTTCTTTTTAAATATAGTAATCCCATGAGCTGTAAATATTATCACCTCCTTATTTTATGCCTATTTTTTGCCTGTAAGGTGATTTCTTAAAGATTTGTGTATGTGTGTGTGTATGTGTGTGTGTGTGTTTGTGATCAATATCTAATTAAGCCTATCTTAGAAAAGTTGTTGTTAAATCATAATTGAAAGAAATGCTAAATTTTACTTAGAAATTAGTGAAAGCAAAGATGTAATTTTTCACTATTACAGGTGACAGATATCCTGAAATCTGATCACTGAGGTCTTATGGGTCTATGGACCCATGTTAAAGCTCCCTTCTTCAGGGTATGGTGTACTTCATCTCAGGTAGTCTCTAACTTCAGGGGGCAGCCATAGTTCACATAAAAGAGAGTGTTCTGAATCAGTAAGTATACAGATTTATTTTAAATTTTCAGAGGGCATTGGATGGTCCAATTATCTTGAGAGCAGGAAATATAATACTAGTGATTAAGTTCTAAAATAAGAAGGGTACATTTTGTCTGTCCATCAAATAGACATATCTCAGAGATCTTTGAGACATTTTTGTTTTTAGGACTAGAGGCCTATGAATTGTGCAGTCCACAATAGGAGATAAATTTGATTCCTCAATCAGATTTTAGAGATACACAGAAGATTTGTTTGAGCAACAGGGGAACAGCATATGATAGAAGTATTACAAAGGGATGAAAATGAGCCTTCTTTTGGTCACCCATTGCCATTTCATCAGCATATTCCTGAAATAAAGGAAGAAACATGTTGAAATCTAGTGTTGCTGTCATTGAACGTGAGACAAGAACAATAAGCAATTTTGATAGAGTATTGGAGGATCTGTCAATTTGTTCATAACAATTGATGGAACTGCATGCACAAAAATTGTTGGTTAAACGTGGGCAAGTTGATAGTTATACTGCCTAGGCTAAATCATCAACTTTTTGACAGATGGATTTGACAAAGTTCTTCAAAAATTCATCCAACAGTGCAAGTAGATTTCAAGGAAAATCTCATCTTACCTAGAATTCTAGGATGATCATTCCTAGGATGATCATCTAGGATGGTGCCTCCTGGCATCAGAATCTTTACTGATGGTAAAATCTAGCTTAGCAAGTATCAAAAACTTCCTTGCACTCTTCCCTTCATATGATTCTATGATAATAGACAGTTCAGTGATTTGTTTTCTTCACAAGTGCAATATAACAAAGGTCATGTTGACCAAAGAACACTTTGGGGTTGAATATCTCTAAAAACCTTGTAGCAGGGCCAGAAACCTCAGATCTTTGGCAATTCAAGTAAGGTTCCAAGTACTATCTGGGACCTATGGAACTGACTTGACTAAAGCCTAAAATAGGATTCTGTTCCCTCACATATCAAGAAATGTATTTTATAATGCAGTAAATTCTATAGAGGCCTCATAAATCTGTTAGCTCCATGGCATATGAAGCTGCATTCCCCCTTTGAGTCTACTGCTAGTAGTCTGACATTGAAATCTGCAATCATAGATTTAGAAGAGTCATGTGGTATCAAATATAGATCTGCTGGCTGGTTGGAGCATTGCCAGGTATATCTTATGGAATTGACAGATACGGGTTTCCTAGCATGGGCAACCCTTTCCAGGGAAACAGAACTCATTTCTGAATCCAGACCCAAGAACGAAGATGTCAAGCGTTTTCAGTGCTAGAGTTACATGAAAGGATCATTGTAGAATCAGGGACCTGGCTGCATGATCAAATCTATGGAGGTAGGTACTAGGTCAAAAAAATAAGATATAGAGAACATCTATCCTCCTGAAGTTTCAGCCATCTGTGATAACTGTGTAAGATACACATTACCACTTTGAAGTGAACTCTAATACCACTTTCAGATTCTGTAGTGTTTGAAATTTTAAGGATTCAGACAGTATTCACAAAACAAGTATGGATTTTGCTGTGGTATAAGTTTTTTTTTTTTACAAGTTTTGGTATTTATCGTCTGAGAAATGAAACAATCACATTTAATTATAGGGGGAAAAATAAAAATGACTACATTTCCATATAAGCTAATATGTGAAGAACATCAACTTTTTGGTACAACCAGGAAAGGCAGAAGAAAAATTTCAAGAGTCACACTAAATGTATCATGGGAGGGATAGGGAGAGGGGTTTAATCGAGCCAGCTGAACCATCTCTAAAAGCCTGTTGCTGAATTTTCAGTGTGAGCTTTTAAATCTCAGAAATTGGAAAATCCTACAAATTAGAGCTTGAGTTATAATTTAGTTGATTGTGTAGACTTAAGAAAGTAGTGAGAAAAGTTAACGATACAGATTAAAATTTAAAATATGTCTGGCACACTTTACTTTTTTTCCAGACTGATTGTTGTTAAACATTTACCAGAACACTCCTGGGACAGCTAAGTGACTCAGCTGAGAGTGATAAGACTAAATTCAGCAAGATTCATCTTAATTCAAATTTGACCTTAGGCAGTTACTAGCTGTGTAATCCTGGGAAGGTTCTGTTACCCTATTTGCCCCAGTTTCCTCATCTGTAAAATGAACTGGAGTAGGAAATGTCAAACCACTTCTATATCTTTACCAAGAGAACACCAAATTAGGTCATAAGGGTGGACACGACTGAAAACAACAACAGGGGTAGAATATAATCACTGGTAATGAAATAGCATTTTTAAAGTTAACAAAACTGTATATTATATTACATATAATATATTATATATTATCATACATAGGTATCATGGATATTATTATTTCCATTTGGCAGAAGGGGAATTGGACACTCCAAGTGACTAAATGATCTTTAAAGGGTCACATAGTAAGTAAATGATAGATCTAAGATTTGAACCCAGTCCTATCTTATTTTAAGTTTAAAACTCTATCCACTATGTCAAGTAAACCTGGGCAGAAAACTGGAAGATGAATAAATATTAAATGGTTGAAGGGGATATAAAGAATTTGCCTGGAAAGAGCTAATATGGACATTAACCTAAAAAAAAATATAAAGAGATCTAGAAACTGAGAAAGGTTTGTGAAAGCTTTTGAAAAAGACACTTAATTAATAGTGGACTGTATTTTTTGTAACTTACTTGGTATTATTCATTACTAAGTGCTATTCAAAATTTTATTGATCTGAATGTGATAAGTCTTACATGGCTGAAAGTTTAGCTACCTTAAGTCTCCTTTCTCCCTCATACACTCTATAATGAGTAAGATGCTAATTTTTTTAAAAAATGCACATTTAAGACAATAAACCATTATTCTTCATTTTTATACTTCTGCTTTTACTCAGATCTACTTGTCAGGGATTGCCTTCTTCTTTGGAGGCATAAATGCAGAGAAATGCAATGTCAAATGTGGAACAGGAGAATGTGCTAGGGGTTATGGAATTGTAACACTTATCTGAAAGATTTTTTATAGTATATTGTTTCAATAGAAGCATATATTAGGAATGGTTGAATACTCTAGATTTTTTTTTCAGCCATGAGTATAAAGAAATGGCAAATTGATAAAAGTTTCCAAATAAGGATAATAGATACAACTAAAAAAGTCTTTAGAGAAAGTATATTAGAGATCAATTAGCTTAAATTCCTCGTTTTATATGTAATGAAATTTAAGCCCAAAGAAGCTAACTGAAGTGCCAAAGTCACATAGAAGTTACATAGAAGGATCACAATTCTAACTTAGATGCTTTTATTCCAAATCCATTGCTCTTTCTACCACAACTAATTAGCTAAGCTTTCTGGCATTAGAATCAACTGAGAAAGGAGGGATGGGAAAAGGAATGGATTTGTGGGAGAAAGGTGGGGTAGGAAATGGAGGTAGGAAACTGTAGTTAGGGAAGTTGGAATCTAACCTGGGAAAGAATCCTATATCTACAATGAAATGAAGACTGGAGAAAAAATAAAATAAAACAAACAAATAAGCAAAATATTCTCCTGGAAATAGTGCTCTTCCAATTTGCTGCTGCCTACAAATTATCCATCCAATTGGAATGTGCCTTGAGATCACATTGTATTAGAATAGGACAGGATCCCGTAGGTTATCTAGTTCTGAGTTATTAATTTGAAGTCTGTGAAATTTTGTTTTTATATATTGATAAGGATGTTTTAATATATTTTGTTCCTTATTCTACATTTTTAATTTGTGCAGTAAACAACAACAACGTTAATCTGAGAAAGGGGCTAAATTTCACTAGACTAATAAATGACTTCACGGATCATAAAGTAAAAATAATAAAGGTTGATAATTTTTCCTCGAGTCCAATTTCCCTCACAGCATAGATGAGGAAACTGAGGCCAAAAGAAGTTAAGTGATATGTCACAAGTACCATAGGTGCTGAGTAGCATTTGTTGCCTTTAAAAAGCGTTCTCATTTATGCAATGCTGAGGGTATTCAAGTATAAGCTGCAACTAGACAGTCTGGTTGGTATGTAGGTAGGTGGGGCCTACCTGGTTGAAAGTCATTTTTAGTCTATGAGATATTTTAAATCTTATAGGGGAAGTCTGTATCTGCCCTCAGGAGTGCTTAATGAATAAGTGTGGAATCTATTGTTAAAGGAAGGGATCTGTTCAGAATCTATTTGTCTGAAAATGTCTTCTCTACTCAACTATTACTTATGCCTTTAAAACAACATGCCTTTAGATTTTAAAAAATAATTCTTTCACATTTTGGAGGGGTAGTGGTGGCATGAGAGTGGCTGTTGGGAGTCCTGCATTAAAATGCATTATTTATTCTAGAGAAATAACTCCATAAGTCTGTTAGCTAACACTTTACCTGACATTAGTTAATAGCTAATTGAGAATAGCACAAGTATTCCAGGTAAGGAGTTGAAAGTGGAATTAAAAAAATACCAGAGACAGACTACCTAACTCAAAATTTCAAAGACTGAACCTATCTTGTTCTCTCTAAATATTAAATATATAGCTAAGAAAAAAAAATTGCTTTTGTTGGAATGAGAGCAACAAGTCTTCACCCACTCCCTCCCTATTTAAATATATCCACCATTTTAAAATTATAGAACTGGATGAAGTCAAGGATTAACTTTATGTCAGCAAATTTATATGTATATTTGGATAGAAGTTGTCAGAGAATATATTTCAAAATACATTTAAGAAAAAAAACTCAATGTGTTTATTCTTGAGATACTTTACATAAGCCTTGAATTCTCCTTCACCTCACTCAGAGAATGCCTCCAACAAGACTAGGAACTTGTGACTTAAAGGATCAATGCATTTTTAAAATCCCATTATGTCACTATGGAAATCCATTTCAGCAATGCATTGTGAGAGATTATTTCTTGCAAATAAATACAGATGGTTAAAGTACTTCAAATGTTTTTTAGATGAGTTCAGTATCATTCTGTACAATTTCTGTCAGACGACACGGAATATTATTGTGAAGACTGAAATTACAATTTTCATAAATACTAGATAGGTGTCAAATTCTTACCAGACTATATAAATATATAATCACACGAAGGGAAAGTGCACCCTTCTAAACACAAAATAACACCTGAAGAGATTTCCATTTAGATAGGCAAAACATATTTTAAAGGTGGAAGACTTTGGATTAATGTTTTCAAAATTATAGAAAAAATATAAATATACATAATTTAAATAGCAATGACAAATGTGGTTTTTTTGTTTTTGAATTTTATTACATTTTTTCCTGTCACCTTCATTTTAATATATTCTTCTCCTTTCCACTATACAATGAAACACCCCTTGTATAAAATATAAAAAAAAGAAAGCTAATGGCAATTCAAGAAAATATTATAGTAATATTTATACAGTTTTGCAAAGCACTTTATATGTGTTAACTCATTTGATCCTTATAACAACTCGGGGAGGTAGGTGGTAATTTTTATCTCTATTTTATTCATGAAGAAATTAGGTTAGCTGTCTAGTGATTTTTTCCAGGACTACACAGGAAGAATCTGAGAAAAGATTCAGACTCATGGTGTCAATTACAACACTGTCATCTACTATCCTAGCTTTCTTTTAGAAAACTAATAAACTTATTAAGGAGTCTGACAGTATATGTACTC
Organism: Potorous gilbertii; assembly: GCA_028658325.1. Classification (NCBI taxonomy): domain Eukaryota; kingdom Metazoa; phylum Chordata; class Mammalia; order Diprotodontia; family Potoroidae; genus Potorous; species Potorous gilbertii. The sequence goes on from CM053771.1 coordinate 326,791,073, forward strand.
ATGTCCCAGCTCCTCTTTCTTCTTCAGAGACTACCTTGGTCATTATAATCACACATTATTTATTTATTCTTCTTGTTTTTCCCTCTTTCTCCTTCCCTCTCCTCCTTCCCCTCTCTCTTTTTTCTCTTCCTTTTTTCCCCATTGTTCCAATTTACACTGTCACAGTCACTTTATACATTGCTTTCCTATGTCTAGTTAAAGTTTTACATATTAGTCTTTCTATGCTTCTCTAAATTCTTTACATTTAACATTTATTATGAAATATTAATAACAGATTCTTGAATTTGTTTAGTCATTCCCTAATTAATAGGCATTTATTTTGGTTCCAGTTCTTTTCTAACACCCACACCCACATATACATACATATATAAACACATGCATACATATAATGGCACACAATTATATATAAACACACATATATGCATATACACACATATACATATATGCATATACATGTATGTGTATACATACACACACATACATATATATATATATATATATACATATACACACATATATACACATTTCTCTGAATGCTTCATTATTTGTTTCTCTTTTCTAACCACCTTCAGGTCTAGTAAGAGCAGTGGAATCTCAGCATCAAATCGAAGCTGTGAATATTCTACTTTTTTTCTTAGCTTAATTTCAAATAGTTTTTTCAAAATGGTTGTATGAAGTCATATGTCTGCCAACAGTCTACTAGCGTGCCAGACTTTATGTGACTAATTCAAGGGATATGTATTTTTTTTAAAGAGTCTTCAATTTTTGCAATACCTTTGTGATCATTTCCTCAACTTACAGCTAGGGGAAGGAAAATACTCCAAACCAATGAAACAATTTGTACAATATTCTTCACAAAACTTAAGGTACTACATAAAAATCAGCTATTGCTACTATCAATATTAATTTTGTTTTTCTCCTGAAATAATAGGATTTTAAAATTGAAGGCACCTTAAAAATCATGTAGTTAAGGGGCTTTTAGTTTTTTGTATGTGTTAGGTACCCTTTCATCAGTCCAGCAAACCTCAAGAACTCCTTACAATAATGTTTATAAATGTATACATTAAAATACATAGGGTTACATAGGGAACTGATTATATTGAAAGATAGTTTTCAAAATAATCAAAAAAGATTATGGACTCCAAGTTAAGAAACCACTAAGCAAACCCATTTGCAAACTGAGAGCAGTGAATCATCTAACTTTATGCAGGAAGTTCATTGAATTTGTACCTAGGTTTATCTTAAAATTCAGTCCTCTTCCTAGTAATATATTGAAGTCTTTCATTTATAGAACATGTAGTAAATATTAAGTAGCACATTATTTCTCTTCGTTGTTTAAGAACATTGCTCCATTACAGATATTTTGATTACCTATGATTTTTGCTGGTTTTGGAAATTTGAATCTATGCAAAATATTTCTCACTTAACAAATAGGGTTAAAGTTCAAATTGGGGTGAAATGAGTCATTGAATATCAGAGCTGCTTTGACTAAATGAAACCAATTCAATCCTGGCATTCCAAAGAAAAGTCCAGAGGCTACACTGGAATTCCCCAGGGCTATCTCTTTATCACCTCCTTTTCCCTATTATTTCTTGGTCAAGGCTTTTGTCATCTCATATTTTCAAATAGGCAGAACTCAGTATATTAATAATGTATTTTTGCTTATTGTTAATGTAATTTTGCTTCTTAATGGGAAGATCTTTCCCATTTATTAGTAGGCCCATGTGACCTGCCTGGATCACAAGGAATTGTAAGTCACACGGTTTGCAGAATGGGTGGAGCAAGAAGGGTGGGACTGGGAGAGGCAGAACTATAGCAGAGCTGAGAGGACATTGGTTAGAATGTAGTCAGAACTGGGAAGGTGAGTGAAGGATCTTATTTGTGATTTGTTTAAGGGACTTGTTTTGTGGGAAGTCTTGTTGGGGAAGGCTTGGGGATGCTATTATCCTCTGCATTAATATTGTGTATATATTTTTGTAACTATGATGGAGTTGACATTTTAGTGTCTGAATAAGCGTTTTGGTTCGGTCTTCCATGTGGAGGGTCTGCTGTATTTCACAATTCAGTACTGTGCCAAGTTATAATGGCCACTGTAGACCCTGTTAATATTGCCTTGGCACTACATATGGACCGCCTTGTCTCTCTGAATTCTCCAAATTGAGTAGGTGTCACATAGCTATAAGTGTGACTTCAGGTGATCTGTGAATCCTTTAATAGAATGTCCAAAATGTAAGATGTGAATCACAAAACTTGTTACAGAAGAAGTTTTAAGAATTTTATCATCCTTTTTTTAGTGAACATAGACTATGACCATAGAACATGATGCCTCATTAATAATACAGTCTATGAAGTCAGTACTAAGCCGGTTTCTACATGTGACAGACAAGATATTTTCTCATGGCAGGACCACTACTCCAGCTCCCTCAAGTCCCCAAGTACATACGCTACTGCTGATCTATCTCTCCACCTTTTTACTTTTTTTTCCCACTTGGCCCAAATGTTCATTCCCAGATTCACACCCTCTCAGTCTCCCAAGGTCAGTTATTCCTGCTTATTTAGAAAGCATACCTACCAGTCTTCTTCCCAGTGCCAAGCAAGATGAATGTTCTTTCCAAGCACCAAATCCCCATGAACAACCCTGATAGAAAGGTTGCCATCTCCCTTCACAAAACAGCTCTTTTCAACAACAGCAGTTGTTCCCACTATTGTTTAAACATCTCCTTCCTCTTTCCTCACCTTTTTCATCTCTCTATGGTCACATTGCCCATGCTTTTGAAGGCTTTTCTCTTCCTGCAGAACCACAGGAGGCACTTTCCCTTTATTGGTAGCCCTTGACTTGACAGAGAAACATCACACATTTCCTTTACTATCCTCTTTTCTTCCCTTCCATATAACATTACACTTTATACTTTAGTCTCATAAAATGATTTATTTGTAGGTGGAGGACCTAGAGTTTCAGAGGATAATTCCCCAGGGCTATCACTTCATCATTACTTCCTCTGACTCCTATATTAACCCAATTTCATTGTGTACATATATAAAGAATTCCGTTAATAGTCTCTCCACAGGAACTTTTGCTTTTCCAGTCCTTGTTTTCTGCATATGTTGACCCATTCTGCATTTCTTTTGTCTGGGGTATTTGAGAAGCAAATAGTCTCTCACTTTTGGCTTAGTAAAATATTTTTATTTTTTTCCAATTACATGTTCATTTTTAAGTTATTTTTTTTTAATTTTGATTCCAAATTGTTTTCTTACTCACTGAGAAGGCAAGAAATTTAATATAGGATATACAAATGCACTCATATAAAATGCATTTCCACATTAGTCATGTTGTGAAAGAAAATACAAACATCCCCCCCTCCATAACGTTTTAAAAAGTGAACGTTGATCTGCATTCAAACTCCATCACTTCTTTCTCTAGAGGTGGATAACATTTTTCATAATAATTTCTTCAGAATTGCCTTAGATCATTGTATTTCTGAAAATATTTGTTATTCACAGTTGACCATTCTACTGTATTGCTATTACTGTCTACCACATTTTCATTCTGCCCATTTCTCTTTGCATCAGTTCATTTAAGACTTTACAAGTTTTTCTGAAAGCATCTTGCTTCCCATTCCTTATAGCACAATAACATTCCACTAAAATTATATGCTGCAACTTATTCACTCATTTCTCAATTTGTGGGTATCCCCCTCAATTTTCAATTCTTTGCCATCACATAAAGAGCTGCTATCCATATTTTCTGCATATAAATTCATTTTCTTTGTTTTTCTCTTTGAAATGCATACTTATTAGTATTTTCTTGGATATTATCCCATCATATTCAACTCATGCTCTGGAATAATATTGAATCGAAGTGGGTTCTAGCTTATTCCTATTAAAGATAATGTTTGCTAATAGATTTGGATAGATACCAATTGTAATTTTAAGGAAAGCTCAATAAGTTCCTATCCTTTCTTATGGTTTTTCTAGTTGTCCTTGACAGCCATATTTCTCTCTCCACTATTAAAACTCTTTTGTACTTTTTTTTACATGAGATAATTTAACCCATTCTACCTCTCCTTTCTCCCTTCTCACAGTGCATCCTTATTTCTTATCTGCTAATTTTATTTTTGGATATCCTCTCATTACAGTCAACTCACACTATGTCTATGTACACTGCTTCTATCTGTCCTAATAATGATAAAGTTCTCAGGAGTTACAAATATCATATTCCCATATAGGAATATGTATAGTTTAACTTTATTGAATCCATTACAATTTCTCTTTTCTGTTTACCTTTTTCTGTTTCTTTTGAGTCTTGTATTTGAAAGTCAAATATCCTATGGAGTTCTGTTTTTTTTTTTTAATCAGAAATACTTGAAAGTCTTCTATTTCATTGACTTTCCATTCTACTCCCTTCCCTAAGGATTATTATACTCAGTTTTGTTGAGAAAGTGATATTCTGTTTTGATTCTATCTTCTTTTCCTACCAGAAGATCACAATCTGAGCCCTTCAATCCTTCAATTTAGAATCCACTAAATCTTGTGTGATTCTGACTATACTCCATGATATTTTAGTTGTTTATTTGTTTGCAATATTTTCTCCTTGACTCGGCAGCTCTGGAATTTAACTATAATATTTCTGAGAGTTTTCATTTGGAGATCAATCAGGTGATTGATAATTAAATTTCTTCGATAATTTCTTGAAATGTGATGTCTAGGCTTTTTTTATTATGGATTTAAGATAGTCCAACATGATCTTTCCTCAATTTGCTTTGCAGATCATTTGTTTTTCCAATGAAGTATTTCACATTTTCTTTGATTTTTCATTCATTTTTATCTTGTTTTATTATTTCTTTGTTTCTCATGGAATAATTAGCTTCCACTCATTCAATTATAATTTTTAAGTAATTATTTTATTCAATGAGATTTGATAGCTCTTTTTCCATTTGATCACTTATGCTTTTTCAAGAGTTCTTCTTTTTAGTGGATTTTGTAAGTCTTTTATTTTATCACTTTGTCCCATTTATGCTTTAAGATATTATTTTCTTTAGTAATTTTTGTGCCCCATTTACTAAACTGTAAAATCTTTTTTTCATGATTTTCTTGCATCATTCTCTTTGCTTTCCTCAATTTTTCCTCTGCCTCTCTAATTTGATTTTTTAAGTTCCATTTTACCTCATCCAGGTCCTGATCAATTCACATTTTTTTAAGATTTCCAATGCAACTGCTTTGATTTCATTATCTTATGTGTTTGTGTTTTTATCTTTCCTGTCACCATGGTAATTTTCTGTAGTCAGTTTCTGTGTGTGTGTGTGTATTTGTTTATTTTTATAGCTATTTTCTCAACTTTTAACTTTGAAAGTTGTATTCTGCAAGCAGGGTTTGGTGGCACTGTTCCAAGCTTCACACTTTTGATCCTTCTGTTTTCAGATCCAGGAGTGTGTAAGTTTTTGTTTCTTCCAAGGTAGAATGAGCTAAGGAAAGGTGTGGTTACTGTTCTCATGATCTTTGCTCTGTTCTGTGAATGATCACAAACACTTTTTTTCTCCCTGAACCTGTGACCAGGGTCCTCTATACTACTTGGGCTTCTCCTTGAACTGCCCACTGGAACCCCTTGTGGGCAGTGCAACAGAATCCTACTGTTAGTGCCAGCAAAAGAGTTTATTATTACATTCTGATCAATTGTCTAATCCCTTTGCTGCCTGTGGACTGAGATTTCTGGAAGCCACTGATGCTACTGATTCAGGTATCTCTAAGGTGTGCTGGTAGCCTGCCAGTCATGTACTATGTTGGTACATCCTGTGTTGTACTGCACTGCTTCCTCACTCCAGTGAGATAGATCTTTCCTGCAAACCTTAAAAGTTGGCTTGGGCTGGAAGATTGTTTTGTCCCATCCTTTTGTTACTTCTGCTTCACAAATTATTTTGGGTTGTTATTTTAACATTGTTTGGAGGAAATTTGGCAATGACTAAATGAATTCCTGCCTTTACTCAGACATTTTGACTTCTCCAAAATAATTTTCAGATCTGGTTTTCTTACTAATTTTCCTCCCATTTATGTCTTTCCAATTTAAAGACTAAAACACCTTGAATTTCATGTTTAACAGCATTACTCTTTGGAACATATCATTCCATCCTTCCCTGCATTTCCTGATGGGTACAGGATAATCTTGTGTTATTTCAAGTTTCTTTGTTTCTGTATTTATAGATATTTCTCCTGGTCTCTTACAGAGTTCGTTGTTTCTCAGTGAAATTATTAAATTTAACAAATACATGTATTGAAACTTACAGCCATATTTATTATTGTTTATTGGTTTATTTTTGTTTTATTCTAGAAGTCATCTATCGATTCTTTTGTTTGACACTTTTTTTAGTAATCAAAAGTTCTGGGTAGTTTTGCCATATTATTTATTGTATTATGATGTTCATGTTTCTGCTTTTTTACATGTGTTCAGGAGACCCATAATTCTTGTTATCTATCTGTCTGCCTGTCTTTTTTTTTTTGCTTTTAAAGGAATAATATTTTCTTTGAACATGATTTCTTTTTGTTACTCTTACTTCTCATTAGCCTTTACTCCTATATATTTGCATTCACAGTCTGTTGTCCTCTCCATTGTTTCTTTAGTGAACTTGCCACTGTGGATTGAAAGTGTTTTTCTTTTTTCCTGTTATGCTAGTTTTTTCTGCTGTGCAGGCTAAAAATTTCGTTCTCATTATTCTCCTTTCTCTTTTAAATTGCTGAAATACAGTGCAACATGTTTCCATTCTTTTCCTCAAAATCAATGGGGTCCTCTGCCTCTTCAGGTGCTGAAATATTTTACTTTATTATGTATGATTTATGCATAGATATCTGTACTTTTTTTACTATACACCGAGCCTACATTTCCTTCTGCTGTTAATTTGTTTTCTTTTGGCTCATCTCTTATACTTAAAGCCTTTGAGTTTTCTTCCTCTTGTTAACTTACACAATTTTAGGTTTCATCACCCTGTTATTTTCCACTTTTGCTCATTTTCTAACTCATTTCCCTTTAATGATGTTATTCCTACAAAACTGTATCTCAAAGTATCTTAATTTCCTCCTACATATGGAAATTCATGACTTACTTGCCTAGATGTTTGTTCCATTTTGGGAAGACATAACTGACCTCATCTGGATGCTGGGTTCTTTGCTTTAGGTTTAGTTGAGTGTCACGTAGCTACCTATATATTGCATTATGACCCATTCCCTCTGTTTATCAATTTTCTGGACTAATGATACACAACACTATAATGTGACAAATGTCTTTCATTTGGAGTTGCATCATCATAGCCCTGGGTAGAGGTAGTAGTGCAAGTGTAAATTTGATCTTTATTATAAGCTTAAACAATACCCAATTCCCTCTGTTCCTTCATTCTTCTGGGGAGCTCTGTTAAGCATAGGACACTGCCTCAACCCTAGTTGTTATGGATTCAGAGAATTTTTGGTTTGTAGTTTGGATCTCCACTTCTATGGAAAGATGGTAGGGGGTAGTGAGAATGTAGGTTGAATTTGATTGCAAGGCAGGACTTTGAGTCAACTTTTATAGCCTCGATGCCTAGAACATGGTAGGCAATAATAAATGAATGATATGAGTGAGTGAGGAATAAGTTCATGTAATTTTTAACAATCATTGGGTTCTTGGTTGCCTAAACCATGGAGATAGCTGAAATTGCTTTACCTCTGGTATAGCATTTCTCTTTTGGAGAGGTCTGAGGGGTTGAAATGATCACAGAAAATGTCTGGTCCTTCATCTTGTTGATCATCTAACCTGGAAGTCTGTAAGCAACATCACGAAGGGATGCAGTTAATAATTATTGCAATGGAAAAAGGGAAGAGCAAAACCATTTTCATGGTAACAAAACAAAATATAGAGAAATAATTAACTATAAAATTGAGAAGACAAAAATTCCATCCCAAAATAGTTATAACACTTTCTCATTTAAAACTACTAGGAACCTAAGAGACAGGAAAGTACTTATGTCTAAAGGCAATTTCACCAGTTTGTTGCTTTTTCAATACTTCTGTCACACCACTTTTCAAAGTAATCTTCCTAATGCACAAGATAAATTATTTCCTTTTTCTAAATATTCCATGCCTCCTCACTACCTAATGAGCAAAATGTGAAATATTTTCCCTGTCATTCAAGGTCTTCCATAGTCTTATTCCAATCCATCTTTACACTTTTATTACTTATTGTTCTCTTGAACAAATTCTGCCATTCAATCTAACTGTAGTATTTTAATTTTTTTCCTACCCTCTTGTAGTCCTTGTACCTTTAAATGATTGTTCTACCTGACAAAATATTTCTTTTCCATCAACTACCAGCTCAATTTCTGTTTCTTCTAAGAATTCTGTCCTCATTTCTCTAGCTCAAGTAATTGTTCTACTTTTGATCTTATAATGGCATTGATTTTAACTCTTTCTGTGTACTATATCATGTTCTACATTGTATTTTATCTTTTGTTCATGTTTTCGTTCCACTCAATCCACCCTACCTCAGTTCTTTAGAATATCAAATCCTTCAGGCTAGGGGAATTGCTGGCTTTTATTTTGCGTCTCTAGCAATCAACTCTGAACTCATATATAGATGATTGATTACTAAATGTTGAATTAAAAATTGATTTACATTGGCATAAAGAATAGCCCTAAATAGTTAAGAGGATAAATTACTTTGTGAAGAACTTATGAATAAGAGTTGATCTAATATGTTATACTAAATCCCAAGAAAAATAATATCCCTATCTATTTGACTATAAAACTGATATTGTAATAATTGGTTAGAGTTATCTTCATAATTTTCAACACCATCACATCACATCATATGTGTTGCCTCTCCTTATTAAAATGTGAGGTATCTGATGTCAGGGACAACTTCAAATTCTTACTAAATGATTGTTCATTGATTGAATGATTGCAAGTCCTGTTTTTCTGTTTGTATGCCTGGCACTTACTATGGTGATTACTGTATCATGATAGCTTACTACATAGGTTTTTAATTTATTGATTTATTATTAAAATAATTTTTGCTTACATAGTAATATTTTATAGACAGAGTTCTAGAGTAAGAGGCAGATGATTGAGATTTTAGTTCCAATGCTCTCATTTAGTAGCAGCATGAATTTACTCATGCGATCTAAATTTTCTCATCCTCAATTTTCTAATGTGTTAATTGAAGGAGTATACTACAGTAGATAATATCTAAGGTCCTGTACAGTATTGGGATTGCATTATTCTTATTGTAACATGGTCTATAGGTAGAATGATTTTGGGAGATTATATAGATAATTACCCTATATTTAGGCCAACTCTACATAGAATATACAAAAGGCAGTACCTTTTAAAGGCAGCAATGTTTCTGGTGGTACTACTTGCCTGTTTAGCAAGGGATAGTATAATGAATAAAACTTCATTTAATGCTCACTATGTATGAAGCCTTGTGCTAAGACATGGGTATACAAATAAAACAGCAAGACATTCCCTGCTCTCAAGAAGCTCGTATTCTGATAGGTAAGATAACACATACAGAAGGTTTAAGTTATGAGTCAGATGGAAAATCCCAGTGGTTCTTAGAATACAGTGGCAAAGAAAATGACAAAGTATCTACTTAAATGTTCTTTACATTGATTAAACCACACCCATTTCTGACAATGAATTGACAGTACCGTGCACATTGGTGATGAAAACGTTCTTTTCTTGGTCCTAATTTAGGTCACTCAGAGGTCAATGAAGAGTCTATTGGTGAGCATAAGTAGATTGTGATATATCAGCAATGAAGCACAGAGAACCGACACTAAAATTGTATAAGAAAATTTAATGGTAATGGGATAATCAGTGGCATAATACTATATTTACATACACATGTATAAAAATTTTATAGATTCCTTTATAGAATATTTATAGAAAGGTATGGGAAAACTACATAAAAGTTGCAAAAGGGTTAATGGATTGTGATAAATGACATTGGAAGGAGTATATTTGTCAAAGAATCCATGGATCTTTTCCATCAAAGTGTCATCATATTCTTGTGACTAAATTTTATCAGAAAACACACTTTGCCAATCGTGCCAAGATCTGTCACTTCTTAAACTTCTTTTTCTAAGTCATTGTTTGACTGTGTGAAGTCATTGCAGAGATGTCATCACTGATGGCTTTTAATTCTCAAGCCAGATTCAGCGAAAACCTTTGTCTCTATGTATCCAATTCCTATTGCCATTCACTGCATGCGACACAATTTCAGGGTGAGTTAAGCATTTATAAACGAACAAACAAACAAAAACCCCTTCATTACATTCTCTTCGTGCTGTCATGCCCTATCATCCTCCACTACTTAGTTCAAAATTCTAGGGTTATGCTTAATGCATTTCTCTAATTTGAATGTGACATTGTAGCAAGGTTTATTTACTTATTTGTGTACTTGCATCTCCTGTACCTCAGACTGCGCCTTGCATATGTAGACATTTACAAACATTTGTTAAAGTGTTGAAAACACTATATTGATAGAAAATTGGGAGAAAAAAGTAAACCTACAATTTTAAGGTAATCTTGAATTATTTCTATTAGTTCCATTAGTATAGCACATAATAAGCTTTTAGCTTTCATAGGGTCAGACCAGTGCATCAAATATTCTCTGCAATGTAAAAACAAACAAACAACAACAAAACCTCTGGATGATGAGACTATAATTCATGCATACAAGTGATTTGTTGTACAAAGAAGGGAGCTGTGCGAATGTCTTTCCAAAGACTCATTGCTTTAAAAAAAATGAATAGTAATAATACACATAAAATGGAGAAAAACTAATGAGTGCTTGAGGGAAATTATTTTCTGAACTTACTCCCCTACAGTGTTCGCACATACCAGTGAGAATTGGAAGAGTCCCTGAATGAAGTTATATGTACATTTAATGGGCTATTTGCTTGCAACCCAATACTGTCTTACAGAAGGATGCATCATTGTGCTGAACACCTCAAGGGTAGTAATGAATGACAGTGTAGGGATTTCATAGCAATCCAAAGTTTGGCACCAGATACCAAGCAAGGATCTGCAAATAGTTTTTCATAACTACCAATGGCAAATGGCATACTGAGGCCTCAACATATGTTCATTAATTGAATCATTTTACCAAGAAATGATATGCCAAAACCTTGACCTAATTAACATCTGTACCCACTGTCATTAGTCAGCATGTATCAGATTATCTCATGGGATTTATTTCACCTAGGGTTGATGTATGGAAACATAAAGCAGCATATTACTAAACTTCAGTAATGTAGTTTAGCGCAGTGAAAAGAGAATTAGCTTTGAAATTAAAAAAAAAAACCTGAGTTCAAATTATGTTTTGACATTTACTATCTATATGACCTTGAAAAATCACTTAAACTCTTTAAAACTTAGTTTTCTACTTTGCAAAATGAGGAGTTTGAACTAGCAGATCACTGCAGTTATTTTCTAGTTCTAGATCTATGAACCTAAAGCTGTGCATAAACTGGTTCCCTTCCACATTTCCATGTTGATTTGTTGTTATTAATTTAATTTCATACTATTAATATTCACAACATTAATTCTGTGGTAAAATTCATTTTATATTTCAGCCAGATTTGACTATTCACTGTAGATGATACAAATAAATTTATTAATTGAAGGACATAAAGGAACAAATGCTCAGCATTTGAGGCTGTGGTCTATTTTCATTAAAGACTTGTAAGCATCCATCTTATTTGTGAACATTCTCAGCGAACCACAGTGGGATTGATAAGAGAACAATTTGAGATTCCAGAAAACTTCTTTAATCTCAAATGACACTTCCACGTATAGTGTGCTACAATCTATGAGCAAGTCTCAGGGTTTATGCAGTCAGGGCTCTCACCAACAGAAGAAAAAAATCTATGAAAAATAGCATAATGGCTTCACTGTCTGCTGTGAGAAAAGATATGAAACTAAAGGACTGGCAATGTTACAGAGGGGGCATATTCATCACCTACATTTTTATTTCTTCATTAATTTGTGAGGCAGGTACAGCTGGAGTGACAGTTCTTCTAGAATTACCGGGAAGAGACTTTTCTACATTTCATATCCTCCTGGGACTGATTACATTTAATTCTTAATTCACCACCCCAGGACTGATAAACCCATTTTAGGAGAAATAAATTGACAAGAATAAAGATTAAAAACGACATAACTATGGAAAGTGGCAGACAGAAGAAAGAAAAGGGTGCTAATTGATAGTCAAGATTAAAGAGAGTAAAAGGGAACTTTTAATAGAGTCAGTTTTTCTTAAAGATCCTAGCCTTGCCACTCAAATAAAATTTAAATACTGACTCTTCATTTACAAATATTGCACAAATTACCAAATTTTGGTCCAGTTGCTTCAGATTGCTTTCTATTTATTCATTTATTCTCCTCCTCCCTCCCTTTTTTTTAGTCTGTTTCTGTCTCTGCCTCTCTGTCTCCTCTCTCTCTCTCTCTCTCTCTCTCTCTCTCTCTCTCTCTCTCTCTCTCTCTCCCTCTATCTTTCTCTCTCTCTCACTTCATTTGCTCAAGATTAGCCAATCGGAAAGGACTTCTGATTCCAAGTTCCAAATTACATCCTATCTATTATTCCATGTTAGCTCACAGGTTATCATTACCACAAAAGAACTTTGAGTACATAATCAATTAATTGACTACCCGAAAATAGCATTACAATGCTTTTTACATACCTTCACTATACAATTTCCCCTGAAATAATCATTTCATAACATATCTATGGGCTCTGTAAAAATCAAGACCTAAAATAAAACTCACATTTAATTTTCCTAGGATACAGAAGCATACTTCCACACAGAATTTCTCAGTTATTTGGAAGGGCAAAAAAATGATGTTATTTTCTCCAGCTCTCTTTATCTCCCTGCTTTTGTTTTATTTCTAGTTCTTTTATTGAATGGGGGAAAATGACATACCTATCTATCTTCTCTAATTGGTTGAACTAAGAAATAGATGTTAGAAAATTAGTTGATATAATAAATCTTCATTCCAGCAAAGCCTTGGTGAGTCATTACAGAGAAGTTTATGAACCAAATTAGAATGCTAGTCATGAATACTTAATTAAATATCACTTGGAATGGGAACTGAGAATCAGATAAAAATTCAGAACAAAATTCATGTCCTGGAACTAAAGTTTTGGATTTATGTAGACCAGGTTCAATTTGGGAGTTTCATTTTAAAATATCTCTTATGATTATGCTCCTAGCCAGGTTCCAGCATGGAAATAATAATTCAACTTGAATCTACTTAACCATAACAAAAGGAAATGACCCTAATTTTCTAATGCACACATTTAGGCTTAACAGAGCACTCACATCATCCTGAAAGAAAGAGTTAAGGCAACTGTTTATTTCTTTAATAGGTTTTCAACCCCCTCAAAAAGTTGTACAGTAGTCTAGAAATTTGCTACTACTTTGGATAGGGAATACCTTGGTAAGTGTCAAAAGAAAATTGATCCACTTTCCTAAGCGTTTACAGTCTACATAACTCACATTAGTGATGTAGTATAATGTCACAAATTTGCTCCCCACTATTTTTCTACTCCATCTCCCACTTGGTGTAATAACTCTTCTTGGAAAAGGAAACCCTCTGGTTTTCTCCCAGGAGACTTGGTTCATGGATTCTTCTATTACTCCTCAATTCCATTCACATCTTCCCATGACTCCTGACTTTTCATAGAAAATTCTTGCATTTGATTGATCCCTCAATCCACTGCTACAAAATTCTTTCACTCATGGTAGGAGTGGGTGGGGAGTGGTAAGTGGAGTTGGGATGTGTTAATATTCAGTCTCCCCCATGGAAATAAATCTCCAACTTATGTCATGTTCCAGTGACTGTGCTGGGAACAAAGTCCAAAATAATTGATGTACTTTCTCATCTTGAGTTTCAGTTGACAATTAAAACCCCTGAATTAATCTTTATGTAGTCACATAACTGTAAGTCAGATATGAAAAAAGAAATGTAAAAAATAACATCTCAAATATTCATAGGATACTTAAATGTCGAGAAAATTGGATAAACAATATTGATTACTAGGGTAACTAGTATTTTATATTTGTGAATCTTAGGACAGACCACAAAATAAGGTCAGTTTCATTACTCTGTTCTTCTTCTTCTTCTTCTTCTTCTAGTATAATTGAATAGCAGTTAGAATCTCAAAAAGCTGATTATGCATTTGTAAAAAAGTTTAAACTATAGGGCAAATATTTTAAAGCTAGACAAAAGGCTTTATAATATTAATATTTCTTAGTATTATAGCCCTATTAAATGAACATGAAATTAGTCATATATTTACATATTTAACTCTCCTTTTACTGATTTGTCTGAAAATCAGTGAATGTTAATATTATACATTATTAAATACAAATGTTTTCTTTAGATTTTTGGTTACAAAAATAGGGAATGCACTTTTAAACATTCTGCTTAGTCATAATGAAGAAAGAAAAAAACATTATGCAATATCCTAGCTTTTCTATATCCTGCCCTTTAAAGGTTATCTTCATCAACCCCTTACCCAGTGGATAATTTCCAATGACAGTGAATTTACTTTCCCATAAGGCACACCATTTTTAGCTGTAATTATTTGGAAATTCTTCCCCACTTTGAAGTCAAGTCTCTCTTCACAACTTTCACACACTTTGGTTAGTTCTTTTAGGTGCCAATGAGGATGAATTTGATTGGAGTGTGCCAGTTCCAATTCTAAGTAGCTTCAAAAATCAATTGCTAAATTTTCAGTTACAACATTTACATTTTGAAAATTAGCAAATGCTACAAATGAGGGCTGGATTTATGTTTTTATTAATGTAGACTTAAGAAAGTGATGGAGGAAGTGTCAATAATAGCCCCAATACACATAATACAGAATTTTTTTGAATGTTAATTGTTACACATTTACCAGCATATCTCTTGTCCCTTTCTACTTACACATAATAGTGTCAATTTTAAACATCACTATACAATTTTTCACACATTTTTTTCTAAAGCTAAACTATTTCAGTTCATATAACCATTCCTTAAATGTCATGATATCAAGAAGTCTCTCTGCCCTAGTCACTATCTTTTCTTTTCTGTGATGTTTGACATCAAAGTTAGTAAGGCCGCAATTGAAGGGAATATTAGGCAAGTTAGAATTTTAGGGCTATCCCACCTACAACAATGCTTATGAACTCTCAAATACTTATAGAATGACAAGTATAAAGAATTTTTTTTATCTTGAGATCCTGCCGCTCAGTAAATGTTTGAAGACTTGAATTTACTTGCTCATTCTGTACCAAACTCTTTATTTGTGTACCCTGTGCTTTACTTCTTGACTTGTTTGTTTTTCTTGTTTGAAGTGTATTATCTTCAATTACCTCTACTATCTTTGTCACATTTATTTCCAGAATTAAGAACTCTGTCTTACAATCTTTGCATGTACTTGGGACTTTACAAACACCTGGAATTGTCATTGCCACAACTTGTTTTCATAGCCATGTATCTACATCATTCTTCTGCTCCCTTTATTTACTGTGAAGTTTTTGCTAAAATCATCCTATTGTACCTGCCTTCCTTAATGTCAGAAGACATTTTTTGTCAGCACATTGGATCCTTCTTATCTCCAACTATAAGTATCAGGGAAAAGAAAATGGGACATACACACACACACACACACACACACACACACACACACACACACACACATATATATAAACACACACACATGCAGTTTTTGTGAAATTGTGAATTCTTATCCCAAAAGTTGGAGTCTTTGGATTTATCAAGCAGTAAATTACTCTGGTCAATAAATTATCTTGGGTACCTAATCAATTCCACTCATCCAACACTTTATTTCTTAGCTAGTACTAAATACTATGTACTAGTACCAATGACTGCCACTTAAAAACATAGTTTTAGATCTGGTATGGAGAGGCCATGATCCATTGCATTTTTTTGCTTTACTTTCCTTGATATTCTTTGCCTCTTGTTCTTCCAGATGAATTTTGTCATTTGTTCTTCTAGCTCTATAAAATAAATTTGTGGTAGTTTGGTATGACACTGAATAAGTAAATTAATCTTAGTAGAAAAGTCATTTTTATTATATTAGAACAGTTTACCCTTGAGCAGTTGATGTTTTTCTAATTGTTTACATTTGACTTAATTTCTGTAAAATTCTTTGTAATCGTATTCATTTAGTTCCAGGGTTTGTCTTGGCAGGTAGACTCCCAAAATATTTTCATTGTCTACAATAACTTCAAATGGAATTTTTCTTGTTATCTGTGACTCTTGGAATGATTCATAACATAAGGAAATGCCAATGATTTATGTGGATTTATTTTATATCTTGCAGCTTTGTTAAAGTTGTTAATTACTTCAAGTAGTTTGTTTTAGTTGATTTTATAGGATTCTCTAAGCATACCATTATATCATCTCCAAAGAGTGATAATTTTGTTTCCTCATTGCTTGTTCTATCTCTTCCATTTTCTTTTATAATTTTCATTGTAAAATTAACATTTCTAGTACAGTATTGTATGATAGTCATGATGATAAACATCCTTGTTTCACCCCTGATCATAATGGGAAGGCTTTTTGCTTATCCCCATAACATATAATGCTTGCCAATGGCTTCATCATTTTAAAGAAAGCTCACTTCATTTATTCCTATGCTCTCTAGTGTATTTTTCTTTTCATAAGAATAGGTGCTGTATTTTGTCAAAATTGTTTTTAGCATCTGTTGAGATAATCATATGATTCTATTGGTTTTGTTATTGATATAGTCAATTATGTTTCTTATTTATTTATTTATAAATGTACTACAATCACTTTCTTAAAATTAAGATTTTATTCCCCCCACACCTTCCCCCCACTACCCTGCTCCCTCCCCATGACAGCATACAATTCTGTATAGGTTCTACATATACTTTCCTATTGTGCACATTTTCACTGTAGTCATGCTATGTAGTCGCACTAAAATAAATGGAAGCAATCATATAACAAATCAAAACATAACACACTAAAATACCCCCCCCCACACACAAACGTGATCTGCTACGTTCTGCGAAGGACTTCCATATTTCTTTCTCTGAGTGTGGGAGGCATTTTGCCTTAGAAAATCGTCATTGGGATTTTTTTTTCCAGTAAGTTCTTGTGTTATTACAAAGTTCCGAGTCTACCAGAAAAATTCTTGCACACTGCGGTCATGGCTATGCGCAAAGTTTTCCTGGTTCTGCTCCTTTCACTCAGCATCAGATCATATAAGTCCTTCCAGGCCTCCCTGAAGTCTTCTTGTTCATCATTTCTTATGGTGCAATAGTACTCCATTACATTCATATACTATAATTTTATTAAGCCATTCCCCAATTGATGGGCATCTCCTTGATTTCCAGTTCTTGGCTACCACAAAGAGTGCTACTATAAATATTTTTGTGCATGTGTGTCCCTTTCCCATTTTTATAATCTCTTGGGGATACAGTCCTAGTAGCGATATTGCTGGGTCAAAGGGTATGCACATTTTTGTAGCCCTTTGGGCATAGTTCCAAACCATTCTCCAGAATGGTTGGATGATCTCACAGCTCCA
>CM053771.1:326809153-326825767 GCA_028658325.1 Potorous gilbertii
CTCCGCTCCCGTGTCCGGGGCACCCCTGCGGTCGGTTCTTCAGGGCTCTCTGCAGCGGAAATCTCCTTCACTGTGTTTCTGCGCGGCTTCCACTGCTCCAGAATTTGTCAGGAGTTCTTTTTACAGGAAATCTATGGGCTGTGGGTTCGGACCTAGCATAGGTGAGTCTTTCTACTCCGCCATCTTGGCTCCGCCCCCCCCTGAAGTCTTATACTCAGTTTTGCTGGGTAGGTGATTCTTGGTTTTAGTCCTTGTCCTTTGATTCCTAGAATATCATTTTCCATGCCCTTCCATCCCTTGAGGTGTAAACTGCTAGATCTTGTGTTGTCCTGATTGTAGTTCCACAATACTCAAATTCTTTCTTTCCAACCACTTGCAATATATTCTCCTTAACCTGGAAACTTTCCAATCTAGCTGCAGTATTCCTAGGAGTTTCTCTTCTTGGACCTCCTTCAGGAGATGATCAGTAAACTCTCTCAATATTTATTCTGTCCCCTGGCTCTAGAAAATCAAAGCAGTTTTCCTTGCTAATTTCATGAAAGATGATGTCTAGGCTCTTTTTTTGGTCATGGATTTCAGGTGGCGCCATAATTTTTAAATTATGTCTCCTGGACCTATTTTCCATGTCAATTGTTTTTCCAGTGAGATATTTCATGTTAACTTTCATTGATTAATTGTTTTGGTTTTGTTTTGTAATTTCTTGGTTTCTCATAAAGTCCTTAGCTTCCATGTGCTCCGTTCAATTTTTTTTATTAAACAAATTTATATATTTAACTTTTTACATTCATTTTCACAAAATTTGGGGTTCCAAATTTTCTCCCCAATTGTCCCCTCCCCCTTCCCCAATACACTAAGCATTTTAATTACTCCTATCACCAATCTGCCCTCTCTTCTATCATCCCTCCCTTCTCTTGTCCCCATCCTCTCTTTTGTGCCGTAGGGCCAGATAACTTTCAATTCCCCATTACCTGTATTTCTTATTTCCTTGTAGCAAGAATAATACTCAACGGTTGTTCCTTAAACTTTGAGTTCCAACTTCTCCCCATTCCTCCCTCCCCACCCACTACCTTGGGAAGGCAGGCAATTCAATATAGGCCATATCTGTGTAGTTTTGCAAATAACTTCCATAATAGTGGTGTTGTGTAAGACTGACTATATTTCCCTCCATCCTATCCTGCCCCCCATTGCTTCTATTCTCTCTTTTGATCCTGTCCCTCCCTAAGAGTGTTGACTTTCAATTGCTCCCTCCTCCCAATGCCCTCTCTTCCATCATCCCCCATACCCTGCTTATCCCCTTCCCCCCACTTTTCTGTATTGTAAGATAGATTTTCATTCCAAAATGAGTGTTCATTTTATTCCTTCCTTGGTCAAATGTGATGAGAGTAAGCTTCATGTTTTTCTCTCAGCTTCTCTCTTTTGCCCTCCACTAAAAAGTCTCCTGCTTGCTTCTTCTGTGAGAGATAATTTGCCCCATTCTTTTCTCCCTGTCTCCTCCCAATACATTTCTCTCTCACGACTTAACTTCATTTTTTTAAGATATGATCTCTTCCGACTCAATTCGCTCTGTGCTCTCTGTCTCTGTATGTGTGTGCATGTGTGTGTGTGTATGTGTGTGTGTATGTGTGATATCCCACCAACTACCCAGATACTGAAATGTTTCAAGAATTACAAATATTGTCTTTCCATGTAGTAATGTAAACACTTCAACTTTAGTAAGTCTCCCTTAAGAATTTTCTTTACTGTTTACCTTTCCATGATTCTCTTCATTATTGTTCTTGAAAATCATATTTTCTTTTCAGCTCTGGTCTTTTCATCAAGAATGCTTGAAAGTCCTCTATTTCATTGAAAGACCATTTTTTCCCCTTAAGTATTATACTCAGTTTTGCTGGGTAGGTGATTCTTGGTTTTAGACCAAGTTCCTTTGACTTCTGGAATATCCTATTCCACACCCTTCGCTCTCGTAATCTCGAAGTTGCTAGATCTTGTGTTATCCTGATTGTATTTCCACAGCACTGGAATTGTTTCTTTCTAGCTGCTTGCAAAATTTTCTCCTTGACCTGGGAACTCTGGAATTTGGCCACAATGTTCCTAGGAGTATCTCTTTTGGGATCTCTTTCAGGTGGTGATAGATGGATTCCTTGAACACTTATTTTGCCCTCTGGTTCTAGAATATCAGGGCAGCATTCCTTGATGATTACATGAAATATGATGTCTAGGCTCTATTTTGATCATGGCTTTCAGTTAATCCCATGATTTTTAAATTGTCTCTCCTGGATCTATTTTCCAGGCCAATTGTTTTTCCAATGAGATTTTTCACATTACCTTCCATTTTTTTCATTCTTTTGGTTTTGTTTTGTGATTTCTTGATTTCTCAAAAAGTCATTAGCCTCCATCTGTTCCATTCTAATTTTGAAAGAACTGTTTTCTTCAGTGAGCTTTTCAACATCTTTTTCCAGTTGGCTCCTTCTGTTTTTGAAAGTATTCTTCTCCTCATTGGCTTTTTGAACCTCTTTTGCCAATTGAGTTAGCCTATTTTTCAAGGTGTTATTTTCTTCAGCATTTTTTTGTTTCTCCTTTATCAAGGTATTGACCTGTTTTTCATGCTTTTCTTGCATATCTCTCATTTCTCTTCCCAGTTTTTCCTCCACCTGTCTAACTTGATTTTCAAAATCCTTTTTGAGCTCTTCCATGGCCTGAGCCCATTGGATATCTATTTCAGATGTTTGGGATACTGAGGCCTTGACTCCTATGTTTTTCCCTGATGATAAGCATTGTTCTTCCTCATCAGAAAGGAGGGGAGGAAACATCTGCTCACCAAGAAAGTAACGTTCTATGGTCTTAGTTTTTTTTCCCTTTTCTGGCCATTTTCCCAGCCAGTTACTTGACTTCTTAGATTCTTTTCCACCCCCACCTAGATCTGCCCAGCTAATACTTGGTGTCTTAGATTCAAATGCTGCTCCCCAGCCTCAGGGCTTTCAGTGGCGGGGATCTGGCTGCTATTCAGGTTTAGATTAAGTCAGGTTCTCAGGTGGGAGCAGGGCCTCCTCCCAGGCTCAGTTCCCTTGGGGGGGGGCGTTATGTGGCGACCTTCCACAGTGGATTTGAGATCCTGCCTTCTCCAGCAACCCCTGGCCACCACTGCCTCTGCTGCTGCCTCCTGAGGGGGCCTGAGTTATGGAGACACCCCACTCCCCTTTTGGCCAGCCCAGAATTGTCTCTCACTGACCTGAAGCACCTGTGGGAGGGACCCCCGTGGTCGCTGGAAATTCTGTTCCTGAAGCCGTCTCAGATCTGCTCCTCCTGGGGCCAAGCAGCCAAGGTAGGGCGGGGTTCCACTCTTGTCCCATGAACGACGGACCCTAGGGTTTTTCAGGTCTTTCTGGAACAGAAATCTCCTCCACTCTGTTGTTCTGTAGCTTCCACCACTCCAGAATTTTCTAGGAATTCTTCTTTACAGATATTTTATAGGCTGTGGTTTCAGAGGTAGCATAAGTGTGTCTTTCTACTCGCTGCCATCTTAGCTCCTCCCCCCCATTCAAATTTTTAAGGAACTATTTTGTTCAGTGAACTTGTGAACCTCCTTTTCCATTTGGTTAATTTTGCTTTCTAAAGTGTTCTTCTCTTCATTGGCTTTTTGGACCTCTTTTGCCAATTGCATTAGTCTATGGTTTTTTTTTTTTGGTTGTTTTCTTTTTATTTATTTATTTTAATCTTCTACAATCACTACCATAAAACTTAGATTTTTACCCTCCCCCACCTACCCAGCACCACCCCCCCTCCCTCCCCAACATGACATACAATTATATATAGGATCTACATATACTTTCCTATTGAATACATTTTCACTGTAGTCATGCTGAGTAGATGAACTAAAATAAATGAAGAAATCATATAACAGATCAAAACATAATACACACACACACACACACACACACACACACACACACACACACACACATGATTTGCTACATTCTGCGAATGAATTCCATAGTTCTTTCTCTGAGTGTGGAAGGCATTTTGCCTTAGGAAACCATTGGGAATTTTTTTTTTAAGTTCTTGCTTTATTATGATGTTCTAAGTCTGCAAGTAAAACCTCTCACACTGTTGTCATTGGTGTGCAGAGAGTTCTCCTGGTTCTGCTCCTTTCACTCAGTATCAAATCATATAAGTCCTTTCATGCCTCTCTGAAGTCTTCTTTTTCATCATTTCTTATGATGCAATAGTACTCCATTACTTTCATATACCATAATTTATTCAGCCATTCCCCAATTGATGGGTATCCCCTTGATTTCTAGTTTTTGGCAACTACAAAGAGTCAAATAACTGGTTGGAAAAATATAAATATTTTCATACATGTGGGTCCTTTTCCTATTTCTATGATCTTTTGGGGATATGTTCCTAGTAGCGATATTGCTGGGTCAAAGGGTATGTACATTTTTGTAGCTCGTCAGGCATAGTTCCAAACCACTCTCCAGAATGGTTGAATGAGCTCGCAATTCCACCAACAATGAATTGTTGTTCCAACTCTTCCACATCCTCTCCAACATTTATCATTTTCCTCTTCTATCATGTTTGCCAATCTTATAGGTTTGATGTGGCACCTCAGAGTTGTTTTGATTTGAATCTCTCTAATCAAAAGTAATTTAGAGAGTTTTTCCATATGATTATAGATATCTTTAATTTCTTCCTCTGAAAATTGCCTGTTTATATCCTTTGACCATTTATCAATTGAGGAAGCATTAGTTTATTTTTAAGGTGTTATTTTCTTCAGCATTTTTTTGGGTCTCCTTTAACAAGCTGTTGACTCACTTTTCATGATTTTCTTGCATCTCTCTCATTTCTCTTCCCAAGTTTTCCTCTGCCTCTCTTATTTGATTTTCAAAATCCATTTTGATCTCTTCCATGCCCTGGAACCATTGAATATTTAATTTGGAGGTTTTGGATTCAGAAACCTTTACTTTTATTTCTTCTCCTGATGGTAAACATTGTTCTTCCTCATCTGAAAGGATGGGAGAGAATACCTATTCACTAGGAAAGTAATTTCTATAGTCTTATTCCACCCCCCTATTTTTTGGACATTTTTCCAACCAGTTATTTGACTCTTAGGTCCTTTGTCAAGAGGAGGGTATATTCTGAGTACCTGTAAGATCTCAGGTCCTCCAAGTTGGCACAATCAAGGGAGAGGAGTTTACTCCTAAACCTCACTCAATGCTGAGATTCAGATCAGCTGCTCAATTCTCCCAGGGGCTTTAGATGGGGGTGGGCTTCCACTCAGGCCTCAAGTTTAGATCAGCTCCTCAGTTCCCCCAGGGGATTTAAGCTGAGTGATATAAAACAATGGAAAAATGGATGCTGACTGTTGTCTGCCATGGCCACCTGCTGTCACTTGGGGCCAGGGCTAGGGAAGGACCCTGCTCCCTTATCTTGGAGGTGAAAAAGTATGTATCACCTGTGGGTTGAGAGATCTGCAAACCTCTGTTGCTGCTGGGGATTCTGCCCCGAGCCTGCTCTGGCCTTATCCTTCCAGGTGCTGCATGATCCAGCCTGGGTTGTGTTGCTCTCAACGTCCAGTGTGACAAACTTTTCTCGTTGGCTTTCCATGTCACCTTGTGATAGAAATCTCCTTCACTCCATCATTCTGTGGGTTCTATTGCTCTAGAATTTTTTGAGAGTCTTTCTTTACAGGTATTTTATGGGCTGTGAGGAAGAACTACAGCATGCATGTCTTTCTACTCTACTGTCTTGATTCTGCCCCTTCCAAACACAATATTTTAAGAGAAATTTCTACAATGTATAGTGATGAACCTTTTAAATGATCTACAAAATTTTGTCTTTTTTTGTTTCTTTGTTATCAGTAATGTTTTCCCACATAATTTTCCCTCTTATCCACTCTTCCCACTTTTTCATCAATGTCATGCAGTATCAAGGTATCCTTTGACTTATAGTTGGATGCTCTTTAATGAGCATTGGCCTTCTAATCCCTCATAACAGAAGTTGTCATGTGATCTTCAATTATCTTCATGGTGGTTTGTTTACCCTCATTATGAGCACTGAAAAATAAGAATACTAAAGAATCCATTAAATAATATTTCTTGTTGCCTTTGGATGTAGACTGATTTTACCTCTTTTATTCACCACTACAAAGGGAACCTGTGAGTTGTCTTTACATTTAGCTTCAACTTAGCAAATTCTTATTTGATGTATAGCCAGAATATTAATATAATTGTGATTTTTATCTTCCCATACACTATTATGTGCTGGTCCTTGGACTTAGGTTGTACATAAAACAATGGAATCAATATTTATAGTAGTCTGAGAGCTATGTGATCAGTAGGATCTTTTGTCCTCTTTTCTAGCAATTTGTTATCATCAATGTGAAAGTGAAAGAGGTCTATGTAGCTTTGAATTTTCTACATATAACTGCATGAGGACTCATCATTGTCAAAAATAACAACTACAAAAACAAAGCAATATCACCCCAATAGCATCACATCTTCCTTTAATGAGCCTATTTATATGTAGGTAAGGTATTAATCAAATAGTAGACATAATCCAATGCCTTGTGAATATATGAGATCTTTTAGAGTTAGTAGACAGAACTTAGTAAAACATTGCTTTGGCATGGCCTTTGTCAACCCATGATCATATTCATCTCATAAAAATCTAATAAAGCCGAACACACATCACATATAATAAATCTCAATACTATGTCTTTTAATCTTTTTTTTCATTCTTAGTTTCTTTAATTTCTATTAGATTTGACATCAGACAAAGGGGGTCCTCTATTAAGAGGATTTCTTACTTAGTTACATTAAGCTTTGTTCTAAAGTCATCTGTAGTGATGTAGAAACAATTTAATTAAAAATGATAAATATTTATTTTTATTGTTATTGTGTAAATCTTCATGTGTTCATTTTGTGAATAACAATTTATCTATCTCTCTATCTATTCACCCATCCATTCATCAAATTATCTACCTGCCTAATATATACATGAAAACATGTGTATCAATATACATAAGGTGAAAAAGTACTAGGAATATAATGTATTTTTAATGTTTTCTTTAATATCAAGATACTTAAGATTATTTCAGAAACTCATTGTTCAAAACATTTTGATTTTTGCTTTAAGAACTCCCTCAAAATAGAAAAAAATAAAATTAAAAACCTCTTGGAAGAGACTATTTATTTTCTTCATAAAATATAGAATTGACTTTGGAGTCAAGATGAGCAAGTATTACTAAGGCCCCCAAAGAAAGCATTGAATGTGTTAAGTTCTTAAGTTTATTAGATTTATAAAAGATATAAATTGATATTAAATGACTCTCTGGCTCTCCTTTTCTGTAATTATAACTATGATTATTAGAGCTGTTGTCAATACTATGTCTCCTACCATGGTAACAAAAAAAACCCTATAAAAAAAGTAAACTAATAAACATTTTTTTTGCTATCCTTCTACTAGGAACACAATTTTCCCACATAACAATAACTTTTTGGCAAGATACTTTCTTCAAAGGGCTATATTTAATATGATATTGTTGACTTGGCTAACGGTGTCTCATAGCCATATTTTATGTTTCTTTTAGCCCCATCATGGACTTACATCTTAAAAAGGAGCCATTGAATAGAGGGGCCATCACCAGGAAATGCAACTTAATCCTCTGAGGGTGCTTACTTTTATGTTGTTTCATATGACAGTTGTTTCTTTTGTTCTTTTATGTCAGTTTGTGTTTCTCCCTAGGCACTCAAAGAACATATTATAATATCACAAAATAACACTACCAAGGTAAATTCAGTCATTGTGAAAATAGGCTTAAATATATTTGAGATAAATTAAAATTTCAATACTGTCTTTTATTGCTTGCTATCAAATTCTATAGTTTCATAATACCTCCCCCTTCCTTCTGTTTCTGGAAATGTGATATTAAAAACTTTCCCATTTTAACATTTTTTATTATATCCATGCTCTCAAAGCAAAGAAGAAAATTGAAATAATTATCGGAATGTTAGATTTTTTTATACCATACATCTAATTAATAGTTTTTTTCTGAAATATCCAGAAAATTTAGTAAAATTTAAGTATTAAATTATCAAAAACTTAGTTTCTTTCCCCACTCTTAAAGCTGATTTTGTAAGTTCCCTTCAATTCAAACTTTAATTGTATGCTTGCTATGTGTGTGGCATGACGTACAAATAACGTTGTTAATATCAGATTTGTAGCTACCAATCGTTATTTGTTAGATAGTGTACAAATTGGAAAGTTGTTGAATTGAAGCAATTATATACTTTCCTCATTGCTGATGTAAGCAAATAATCATACAGTAACTTCTGTTATGTAGGTTAAGATACACTGAATTCTCTCCAGGTAGTTTCTGGTACTTTGTAGAATATTAATGAATTGTGAGAGGCAGAATTAAATAAAACTAATCTGACATTCGATTAGTAAGTGACTAATTGCTCTGAATTTTCAGTTTTGAAATGAAGCACCTACCCAACTTCTGCAACTAGAAATCTCATAAATCTTAGGTGCTTCTGAGGAGGAGTAACTTTGTTAATATATGGTTCCTTGATGCATTAACTCAATCTTCATTAGTTAAGGTGAAACTTTCAGGACACTAATAAGATTTTTCCCCAATGTTTCTATGACCATTTAATTTTGAATCTTTATAGAATATAAGAAACAAAGCCCTTCATAGATGATAAAGCATTATAAAAGACAGACTAAATCTTTAGTAAGAGAATATGAAATTTTTTTCTTTTCAAAATTCTATCTTTCCCCCAATAATTCTATCCTTTAGAATATACCCTAAAAAGTATTGTCAGAAATATATAGATAAGAATTATAACTACAATGTCGTTAATAGAAACATTATTTGTGATTGCAAGATTTAGAAATAATTTGAATATTCAACAGTAGGGATAAGTGTAAGCAAATTGTTGTGAACAGATAATAAAGCAAGGGAAGTGGAACAAACACATTTACACAGCACCTACTATATGTCACTTAACACTTTAGTTAAGTGTTTTTATTTGCTTTACAAAGGTTATCTCATTTTCTCTCCTCAATAACTATGTGAGATAAGTGCTATTACTATCTTTATTGTACAGCTGAGAAAAATGAGGTAAAAACATAAGTGATTTGCCCAAGTCCATGTATTCAGTAATCATCTGAGACCAGATTTGAACTAATGTTTTTCTTTTTTCAAAATAGAGCATCTTATTTTTCTTCAAGTACCTCTAAAACTCAATTTTAATATTCTTGTTTTTCAGTTTGTAAATTCCAAATTCTATCATTCCCTCCCTATTCTCCCCATCCCTAAGATTTAAGTAATACAGGTTATACATGTATAATCATGTAAAACAGATTAACATATTAGTCATTTTGTGGAAGAAAATTTAAACAAAAATGAAATAAAGTAAAGAAAGAGTATGTTTCACTCTGTATTCAAATGTCATCAGTTTTTCCTCAGGAACAGATAACATTTTTCATGATTCCTTTGGGATTGTCTTAAATCATTGTTTATCTTTGAATACCAAAGTTGTTTATTTTGAACTCATCATTCTAAGTCCTGATCCAGCAGTTCTATCAAGTTCACCAATAGCTCCATCAAAATTACAGCAGATATGAGGAAAATAGAGACAATCTGGAATTATCTTAACTAAATAATCAAAAGCAGAAATAAACAGAATCAACAATAGAATATATATTAATTATAATCATATTAATTGAAAGATTAATGAGATTAGAATGGCAAAGAATCTTCATTGAGAAAAGTGAAATGCTGAACAGTTATGATATTTTGTGTTTAAATAGTTTAAATATATTTACTAAGTAAATTAAGTAGTTGTGATGATGTTTAATATTCATTTTAAGAAAAATAAAACAAAGTCGCTCATTTAAAAACATATTTGAATACTTAACACTTATACATGTTGCAAAATACAAATATTTAAGAATGAAAATCTCCCATCTGTGGGAATAAATGTGAGAAAGGTGTCCCAATAACACAGTAAAAACAAAACAAAAAGCCTCTGGGTATCTTTTTTTTTGACACAGTATGCTTAATATGTAAAGATTTTAGAGAAGAGACTTGTATTCTTTTCAAAATCATTCTTTTGATTTATTAACTTTTCACATGTCTTTCTTCCATATTTGAAAATTATTTGGCTTGATAGTGATGCTCTCTCAGCTCTGTTCTAGCTCTGTCTCTTCCTATTCCACCATTCCTTCTCCGCCCTTTCAGCAAACTCCTCCTGCTACAGGTTTCATTTGACTCAAACTCATGTGAATTAGGTTTCCATGTGACCCAAGCACGTCTTGCCATTTAAATTACCATTACAATCTCTCATATTATAATGTGAAATATATTTGTTGAACGTGCATCTCTACTTTTTTGTGCCTTTCCTGATGTTTATTACCATAGAGTTATTAAATTGAGCCATTTATTTTAAATTTTGTAGGAAAATTAAATGAATTTAATTTAACAATCACAGACAACATACTGGAAAAGCCCATTGGTACATAATTTGCTTTTTTGATATAGATAGCTATGATATAATGTTATTTCCCCAATTGCATGTTAAAAGAATTTTTACCATTTTTCAAAGTCTTTTAGTTCCAAATTCTATCTCTCTTTTTCTCCCTGAGGTGATAAGCAATGCCTTATAGATTACATATGTGTAATCATATAAAAAATTTCCATATTACTCATTTTGTACAATTTGTATTATGAGATGCAAAGAAAAGACAAAACAGAATTCATTATAACCTTCTCTTCCTCAAAATGCAACAATGAGATTGATGTTCTCTTTGTTGCATTTTGAGGAAGAGAAGGTAATAAGGAGCTGAGAGAAAATTTGGTTAGAGCTAGGAAGGATGCAGGCAAACAAACAGCTGGCTAGTGTGAGGTAAGGAGCTTGTTTGTGATTTTGTTTAAGAGATTCTGCTTGTGATTTGTTTAATGGACCTGGTTTGTGGGAAGCCTAGCAGGGGGAAGGCTTGGGATGGTGATGTCCTCTACATTGTAATTGTGTATAGACTTTTGTTATTATGATGGATTTGACTTTATTGTATCTGAACAAATGTTTTTAGTTCTGTCTTCCATGTCCAGAGCCTGTAGTATTTCACAATTCAGAATTGTGCCGGGATTATGAGATTTTATATTACCTACACATTTCATTTATTTGTAAAGGGCAAAGTTCTACCATTGTTTAATTAAAAAAATAATCAACAAGTGATTATTAAGTATCTATTATGTGCCTCGTACTATCCTGGGTGTTTGGGTTGCAAATACAAGGTTTGAAGCAATATTTACTGAAAGGTGAATTGCCCCATAATAGCCTGATGAAGGATACTCAACTCATGTTAAAGTGATTTTCATAAAGATTTCATAAATAGATTCATAAAGATTTTCATAAAGAAATTCATAAAGATTTCATAAAGATTTTCCCATAAAGATGGGAAATCAAACATATAGACATAGCTATTTTTTTATCAATATTGTTATTATGATGGATTTGACTTTCTGGTGTCTGAACAAATGTTTTTAATTCTGTCTTCCATGTCCAGAGCCTGTAGTATTTCACAATTCAGAATTGTGTCAGGATATTCATGGTTTCCCTAGGTGCTGTGAATATCATATTGACACAACAGAGATCCAATAACAGAGAATAAGAGAAAAATAAGTATTTTCTCTGGCTGATAAAGTACTCCATATCTCTTTATTAGCAGAGAGTCCTGGATTGATTCCATCAAACTCTAGACTATTGCAGAGCTTCCTGTAAAAGATCCACCATCATGAAAGGAGAAAATGCAAGTAGATGAAGAACATCTATTTTCTATGTTTAAATGTTTAAATCAATTTAGATTGATATCTTGTCCGTCGCTTTGTATATGTGAGATAGTCAGTATAAGTAGACATATTCGAACAAAAGATGGAAACTGGGAAGATTAATTTCAGAAAACTGTAAGTGCTTTAGCCAAGTTTTCCAATATAAAAGCATATTGGGGCAAAATGAAAAATGTATGTAAACTTATTGGACTATTCTTATGTCAGTAGCAAACAGGGATGATGGTGGAGTAACAGGGAGAAGTCCTGTGATCTTTCTCAGTTCCATCCCTTCAAAAACAAAAACTCAAAGCACATCAAAAACACATCAGAAAAAATTCTGATGGGGAAATCTAAGAAAAAAAAAGGCAGAGTCATTTTTCCATTCGAGTTATCTCAGACAAATAAGAGAGGACTATGGACATTGGAAACTAAGTCTGGCCAGGATCACGCAAGCTCAGATAAAGGATGTGCATCTGGTCAAGAGAAAGTCATAGACCAACAACTGAGAACTTCGTTATCCAGTACCAAGTTCTGGTTCAAAGATCAAAGAGATATTGAGGAGAGCTGTGTTTAGGGATGGCATTCTAATTTAGGCAATGTGTACAAGACCTAGACACCTACATTAGCTAAGAGATTACCACAATTTATGATGAGGCTAATACATTATGACCAGATGGGATTTATACCTGGAACTCAGGACTGGTTCAATATTAGAAGAACTAGAAGCATATTTGACAATATTAATAACAAAATTAACAGAAACCATATGATTATTTCAATAGAGGCAGAAATTTTGACAAAATGTAACATGCATTCCTATTACAAAAAACACAGAGCATAGAAGTAAATGGAGTTTTCCTCAAAATGATATGTATCATTTATCTAAAATGATCAGCAAGCATTATATGAAATAGGGATGAGATAGAGGCATTTCCAGTGAGATCAGATATGAAACAAGGATGTCCTTTGTTATCACCACTATCATTCAATATCGTACTAGAAATGTTGGGTTTAGCTATAAGAGAAGATAAAGGAATTTAAGGAATTAGAACAGACAATGAAGAAACAAACCTCTCACCCTTTAGAGATGATCTGATGGCATACTTAGAGAATCCTAGGGAATCAACTAAAACCTACTTGAAATTATTAACAACTTCAGCTAATTTGCAGGATATAAAATAGAATCAAATAAAACATTGCATTTCTGTATATTACTAAGAAAGCCCAGCGGAAAGATACAGAAAAATAAATTCCATTTAAAGTTGCTGTAGACAATATAAAATATTTGAGAGTCTACCTGACAAGAAAAACTCAGTAACTATATGAATACATTTACAAAAAATATAACATAAATAAAGTCAGATCTAAATAATTGGAAAACCATTAGCTCATGGGCATACTGTGCTAATATAACAAAAGTTGCAATTTTCCCTTAAGTGATTTACTTATTCTGTGTCATACCAAGCAAACTACCAAAAAATATTTTATACCAGAAAAAAATAATAACAAAATTCTTCTGGAAGAACAAAAGATCTAGTTCCAGGGTGGGGATAGAAGTCCTCAAGTGTGGCCTTCTGATTGAATATAAACTTCATATAACATAACCCCTTAATAAGAGGATTGGTTCTTCAAAATCCAAACTCAGTTTAAAGGTCATACCCAAGGACCTAGAAGGCCTTATGTGGAATTGAGACCTCAGGTTACCCACCCCAATCCATAATATGAAGGGCATTAATGCAAAGAAATGCAAGGGAGGGTGGCTTTGCTCTACCATATCTAAAACTGTATTATAAAGCAGCAATCAACAAAACTGATTGGTTCTGCTTAAGAAGTAAAGCAATGAATCAGTGGAATAGGTTAGGTACACAAGACAGAGTGGCAACGACTATGATAATCTACTGTTTGATAACCCCAAAGACTCTAGCTTCTAGGGTAAGAGTTTTCTATTTGAGAGAAATTTTTGGAAAATACTATGGCAGGAGCTAGGCATAGACCAACATCTTTCACTATATGCCAAGATAAGGTCAAAATGGGTACACAATTTAGAAATAAAGCATGATGCTATAAGTAAATTAGGCAAGTACGGAATGGTTTACCCGCCAGATTTATGAAGAGGAGGAAAAAATTTATGACCAAACAAAAATAGAGTGTATTATAAAACGCAAAATGAATAATTTTGATTTTATTAAGTTTTAAAGATTTTGCACAAAGCCAATGCAACCTAGATTTACAGGGAACCAGAAAGTTGGGTGTCAATTTTTACAGCCAGTGTCTCTGATAAAGGCCTCATTTCTAAAATATATAGAGAACTGAGTCAAATTTATAAAAATTCAAGTCATCCCCCAATTGATAGATGGTCAAGGGATATGAACAGGCAGTTTTCAGAGGAAGAAACTAAAACTATCTATAGTCATATAATAAAATGCTCTGTAATTATTGATTAAAGAAATTCAAAATAAACAACTTGGCTAACGTGACAAAACAAGAAAATAATAAATGTTGGAGAAGATGTGGAAAAATTGGAACACTAATATATTGTTGGTAGAGTTGTGAACTCTTCAAACCATTCTGGAGAGCAATTTGGAAATATGCTCAAAGGGCAACCAAACTTTGCATTCCCTTTGATCCAACAATCCCAGTACTAAATCTGTATTCCAAAGAAAGTATAAAAAAGGAGAAAGAACCCACATGTATAAAACATAATTATACAACTCTTTGTGTGTTGGCAAAGAATTGGAAATTTGAGGGCATACCCATTAGTTGTGGAGTGGTTGAACAAGTTGTGTTATATGAATATAATGAAATTCTATTTTCTATATGAAACGATGAGCAAGTAGATTCCAGAAAACCTAGAAAAGCTTTATATGAATTGATATTGAGCAAAGTGAGCAGAACCAAGAAAATATTGTACACAGTAACAGTCACATTGTGTGATGGTCAACTTTAATAGACTCAGTTCCTCTGAGCAATACAATGATCTTATTGTTGTTTTGTCTTTTGTTCTCCAAGAGGACTATGACATCAAAATAGGACACGACTTGCAGTTGACTTGATTTGAGTGAAGGAGGGCTGTGCAAGGTCACCAACCTTACTTTCTTCTCTTGAGCCTGAATGGGGAATCAGCCCAACTCCTCCCCTCAGGTTTGTCTCCCCTTCCCCTTCCTCCAAAGGAGGGTAAATTTAGATGGTCAAAAGATACCTGGTTGACTTTGGTTTTCCTGGATAGTTTCTTTCCCTTCCCTTCCCATTAAATCTATTGCACAGTGAAGCTAATGGCTCTCTTCTGGACCCTCTTGGCTTCAGACTGAGTAGTAACCACTGCTGTTTCCCTCCCAGCATGATGTCTTTCTTTTCTTTGTCTCATTAAAGGGGCCTTGCCCTGACTACTTCTTTTTATTTTAATTAATTTATTTAACTTTTTACATTCATTTTCACAAAATTTTTGGTTCCAAATTTTTTCCCCATTTGTCCCCTTCCCCCACCGCAATACAGCGAGCATTGTAATTTCGCCTATCACTAATCTTCCCTCTCTTCTATCACCCCTCCCTTCCCTTGTCCCCATTCTCTCTTATGTCCTGTAGGGCCAGATAACTTTCTGTTTCCTATTACCTGTATTTCTTATTCCTAGTAGCAAGAACAATACTCGACAGTTGTTTCTAAAACTTTGAGTTCCAACATCTCCCCATCTCTCCCTCCCCACCCATTTCCTTTGGGAAGGCAGGAGGTTCAGTATAGACCATATCTGTGTAGTTTTGCAAATAACTTCGATAATAGTCGTGTTGTATAAGACTAACTATATTTCTATCCACCCTATCCTGCCCCACATAGTTTCCATTCTCTCTTTTGATTCTGTCCCCCCGCAAGAGTGTTGATTTCAAATTGCTCCCCACTCCCATTGCCCTCTGTTCCATCATCCCCCCCCACCCTGCTTATTCCCTTCTCCCCCACTTTCCTGTATTGTAAGATAGGTTTTCATACCAAATTGAGTGTGCATTTTATTCCTTCCTTTAGTCAAATGTGACGAGAGTAAACTTCATGTTTTTCTCAGCTCTTGTCTTTTTCCCTCCACTAAAAAGTCTCCTGCCTGCCTCTTCTACTAGAGATAATTTGCCCCATTCCATTTCATCCTCTCTCCTCCCAATACATTTCTCTCTCACCACTTAACTTCATTTTTTAAAATATATGATCCCATCTTATTCAATTCACTCTGTACTCTGTCTCTGTGTGTGCACATGTGCATGTGTGTGTGTGTGTGTCTGTGTCTGTGTGTGTGTAATCCCACTAACTACCCAGATACTGAAAAGTTTCAAGAGTTACAAATACTGTTTCTCCATGTAGTAATGTAAACAGTTCAACTTTGATAAGTCCCTTATGATTTCTCTTTGCTGTTTGCTTTTTCATGCTTCTTTTCATTCTTATATTTGAAAGTCAAATTTTCTTTTCAGCTCTGGTCTTTTCATCAAGAATACTTGAAAGTCCTCTATTTCATTGAAAGTCCATATTTTCCCCTGAAGTATTATACTCAGTTTTGCTGGGTAGGTGATTATTGGTTTTAGTTCTAGATTCTTTGACTTCTGGAATATTCTATTGCACGTCCTCGATCCCTTAATGTAGAAGCTGCTAGATCTTATGTTATACTGATTGTATTTCCACAATACTTGAATGGTTTCTTTCTAGCTGCTTGCAATATTTTCTCCTTGACCTGGGAACTCTGGAATTTGGCCACAATGTTACTTGGCGTTTCTCTTTTTGGATCTCTTTCAGGAGGTGATCAGTGAATTCTG
>CM053771.1:326825867-326836649 GCA_028658325.1 Potorous gilbertii
ATTTGTCTCTCCTGGATCTATTTTCCAGGTCAGTTGTTTTTCCAATGAGATATTTCACATTCTCTTCCATTTTTTTCATTCTTTTGGTTTTGTTTTGTGATTTCTTGGTTTCTCATAAAGTCATTAGCCTCCATCTGTTCCATTCTAATTTTGAGAGAACTATTTTCTTCAGTGAGTTTTTGAGCCTCTTTTTCCATTTGGCTAATTCTGCTTTTGAAAGCATTCTTCTCCTCATTGGCTTTTTGAACCTCCTTTGCCAATTGAGTTAGCCTATTTTTCAAGGTGCTATTTTCTTCAGCATTTTTTGGGTCTCCTTTAGCAAGCTGTTGACCTGTTTTTCATGCTTTTCTTGCATCTCTCTCATTTCTTTTCCCAGTTTTTTCTCCACCTAACTTGATTTTCAATATCCTTTTTGAGCTCTTCCATGGCCTGAGCCCATAGAATATTTATTGTAGATGTTTGGGATACAGAAGCCTTGACTTCTATGTCTTTCCCTGTGGTTAAGCATTATTCTTCCTCATTGGAAAGGAAGGGAGGAGTTATCTGTTCACCAAGAAAGCAACCTTCTGTGGTCTTACTTTTTTTCCCTTTTCTGGGCATTTTCCCAGCCAGTTACTTGACTTCTGAGCTTCCTTTCCACACCCACCTTTCCTCCAGTTCCACCCAGCTAGTGCTTGGGGTCTGAGATTTAAATGCTGCTTCCCAGCCTCAGGGCTTTTGGCAGGGTTGAGACTGCTATTCAGGATAAGGTTAAATTAAGGTCCTGGAGTCGAGTCAGGGCCACCACCACGGGCTCAGTTCCCTGAGGGTGTTTATGAGAAGACCTTTAACAATGGATCTGAGCTCCTATCCACCTTGGGAGCCCCTGTTTGCTGCTGCCTGCCATGCTTCCTCCACTGCTGTCTCCTGAGGGGGCCTGAGCCACGGAGATAACCCACTTCCCTCTCGGCCAGCCCAAAGGACTCTCTCACTGACCTCTGCTCCCATGGGTGGAGGACCCTCACATGGCTGCTGGAGATTCTGTCACTTAAGCTTGCTCAGATCTGCTCCTCTTGGTGCTGCAGCCAAGGCAGGTCTGGACTCTGCTCCTGGCTGGTGCGCGACGGACCCGGCACCAGCCCTTTAGGGATCTCTGGAACAGAAATCCCCTGACTACTTCTTAAACAGGCCTATTCACTGAATGGGCATTACCTCACCCTAAGTGAGCACCTGCATAGACCTTGGCCTAAAGGGGCCAAGGTCTCCAAGTGCATCCTGGGTCATCTCCAGACATCCTGAAGAATATCAGGTCACTGTGGAGAAGTGAGGCTGGGCTAATAGGTACTTACATATGAACTTTCAGAGTACATATTATTCAGACATTGTCCCTGAGTTTCCTAGCATCTGTTCTTCATTACTCTTCTTCCTGCAATAATACCTATGTTCAGATTTGATTCAACTCCTCTCTGGGTATGAACTGCCCTGATTAATGTGTGTGTATGTGTATAATACACACATGCATTCATGTATATGCATGTATGTATGTATGTGTTTTGTGTATATGGACAATCAACTTCACCCATTATCCTTGTGACCCCCAAGAATAAAACATTGTTCCTTGGCCACTGATTTCTGCATGCTTTGGTCTCCTGGTATTATAATATAAGTTAGTAAAGGGTAGAGACTGTCATACTATTATATGTGTATTACTAAATTTTGAAAAATGCTTGATCTATCTATCTATCTATCTATATGGTGTTTCCTTCTTCATTTATTTACTTGTGTGTCTTCTATTTACTACTACAGTCATGGCATCAAAATCCTGTTTGATTTCTCAAGAAAATAACCTAAAAATTCTAATGTTTCAATGAATAATAAATGACCAAATATAAAAGTATAATTCAAAAAAAACAAAACACATCTATCACAAAGAACTGAGGACCATAAAAAGCTACAGAATCACAATTTCACAGTAAAGAAAAACTCCAATAGTAATAATGCAATCTATGAAAAAAGTAATTAATATCCTCACAAGTCTTTAAAAAGGTCATCTCTCTTTCTCTCTCTCTCTCTCTCTGTCTGCCTGCCTGTCTGTCTGTCTATCTGTCTATCTATTTATATCTATCTATCTATGTAATCTATCTGTCTGTCCCCACACATAGTATGAGGAGAAACTGACTCACTGTGTCAGAGACCCCATCTCCTTAACCACCTCCTAGAAACCTCTTTGATTATAAATTGACCAGGTTTGATTACTCAGTAAAACATAAACATATTCACTTTTGCTGTTTCCAAACTCACCGCTGGCACATGGAAGGTGTGTGCACTGAGAGAAAACAAAATCCTGTAGACCTGAAAGAAGAACTATTCTTGTTGCAAAAGAACTCAATAGATATCACATCCCAGTAGCATCCCTGAGTGAAGCAAGGTTGGCAAATGAAGGCCAGCTTACTGAAGTTGGAGCTGGATACACTTTTTTTCTGGAGTGGGCACATTGAAGGGGAGCACCATGAAGCTGGTGTGGGTTTTGCAGTCAAAACTAATCTAATAAGTAAGCTGGTATGCCTGCCAGAAGGAGTGAATGACAGGCTCATGACAATGAAATTGCCACTTGCAGGAATACACTATGCCACTATCATCAGTGCCTATGTTCCCACCATGACAAACCCTGATGAAGTCATAGAAAAAGTTTATGAAGACCTGAGAGTCAATGTGCCAAAAGAGGACAAGCTTATAATTCTAGATGACTTTAATACAAGAGTAGACTCAGACTACCAGACTTGGCAGAGAGTCTTAGGAAAGAATGGAGTTAAAAACAGCAACAGTATTGATTATTTACTTGTGAAAACTTGTGCATTGCATGACCTCATCACCAAAATTGTTTTCCATTTACCTAAACACAATAAAACTTCATGGATGCACCCTCATAGGACACATTGACATGTAATAGTCTATGTGATTGTTAGGAGAAGAGACAGGATGTGAGAGGGACAAAGCCAATGTGTGGTACAAGAGTACTGGACTGACCATAGACTTATCTTTTCTAAGCTAAGAATCAGCATTCATCAAAAGTGCTACCCCCAAGGCAAAGTGACTACCAGAAGAATAAATGTCAACAAATTAGAGCTGTTCTGGGAGCGTGACCAATTTGCTGCTGACTTGGAGGGAAAGTTGAGTTAACATACAGTTGGCAACAGTAGAGCAGAAAAGGAGCATTCATAGATTTGGCATACAGTACCACATTTGCTCATCTTGGTCAGAACACTCATAAACACTAAGACCAGTTTGATGAAAATGATGGGGAAATTCAGAAGTGGCTAAATGAAAAATGAGAACTCCACAGGATTTACAAATAGGATATTTCATCCACCTCTAAGAAGGAAGCATTTAATTCCATCAAAAGTAAAGTACAAGCACAGCTTATAGAGATGCAGGATTCCTGTCTCAGTAAGAAGACAGATGAAATTCAGTTTTATGCTGATAGTAACAATCCAAAGTGCTTTTATGATTCCCTAAAAACTATTTATGGACAAAAGACCTATGGTGCATCACAACTACTCAGTACTGATGGAGCCATATTGATCAGTGATAAGGACATGATCCTAGAGAGATGGGCTGAACACTTCCATAGTGTTCTCAACAGACCATCATCAATCAATGCTGAGGCCATTGACCAGGTTGAAGTCAATTCCTACTTAGAGGAACTCCCAACTGTAGAAGAGGTTTTGAGAGAGGGCCATTAGGCTCCTTTCATGTGGCAAGGCACCTGGTGCTGATTCTATCCCAATTGAGATTTACAAGGTAGGGATATCATTGCTCATATAAAAGCTTACTGAAATTTTCCAGGTTATATAGCAAAAGGAGGTTATCCCCCAGGAGTTCAAGGATGCCTCCATTGTCCCTTCTCTATAATGGTGACAGTCACAGGAGAATCTCTCTCTTAGTCATTGCTGGCAAAGTTCTTGCTAGAGTCCTTCTTAATAGGCTGTTCTTTCACCTGGAAAATGGTCATATACCTGAGAGCCCGTGTGACTGCAGAAAGGACCAAGGAAGAGTCAATATGGTGTTTGCTGCCCACCAATTCCAGGAGAAATGCCAGGAGCAGAATGGAGGTCTATATACAACATTTGTGGATATGACACTGTTAGTCATGAGGGCTTATAGAAAATTATGTCAACATTTGGTCGCCCGGAGATATTCATCAATATTTTATGTCAATTTCATGATGTCATGCTTGCCTGGATTCTGAAAAATGGACATAGCTCTCACGTCTTCCCAGTCACCAATGGAGTGAAACAGGGTTGTGTGCTTGCTCCCATGCTTTTCAGCATGATGTTTTCTGATATGTTGACAAATACTTTCAATGAGGATGAACACGGCATCAAGGTCAACTATTGTACTGATGGCAAGTGCTTCAATTTGAAAAAGCTACAAGTCAAGACCAAAATGGAGAGAGTGTGGTGCATGATTTTCTGTTTGCAGATGATTGTGCACTCAATGAAGCCTATGAAGCTAAGATGAAACAAAGTATGGATCAATTCTCTGCTGCCTGTGTTAATTTTGGCCTAATAATTAGCACCAAGAAAGAAATTAACAGCTAAGAATTAACACCTCGACCACCATCACACCATCCATACATGGAACCATCAGTTATAACAAGTGGAGAAATTTTAAATACTGTGGATAAGTTCACTTACCTTAACAGTGTACTTTCCAGGATTGTATATAGTGTCAATGAGGTTGATGCATTCATTGCCAGAGCTAGCTCAGTGTTTGGGTGTCTCTGAAGAAAAATTTGGGAGAGAAGAGGTATTAAACTGATTACCAAACTGAATGTCTACAGAGCCATTGTGCTGACCTTATTGCTATATGCTTATGAAACATGGACGGTCTATCCATTCCAGGAAATTGAATCACTTCCATTTGAACTGTCTTTTCTTAGGAAGATTCTGAGGATCACCTGGCAGGATAAAGTACCAGACACTGAAGTCGTTGTTTGAAATGAATTGCCAAGTATTCAAACTATGCTTCAGACAGCACAACTCTGATGGGCTGGCCACATTGTTAGAATGCAAAATTTATGCTTGCCAAAAAAGACTATTTTATGGAGAACTAGCATGGGGTAGGCGATCACATGGTAGCCATAAGAAATAATACAAGGATACTCTTAAGGTCTCTCTCAAGGACTTTGGATTTTACTGTGCAACTTGGGAAACACTGGCACA
Organism: Potorous gilbertii; assembly: GCA_028658325.1. Classification (NCBI taxonomy): domain Eukaryota; kingdom Metazoa; phylum Chordata; class Mammalia; order Diprotodontia; family Potoroidae; genus Potorous; species Potorous gilbertii. The sequence goes on from CM053771.1 coordinate 326,831,072, forward strand.
GAATTACTCAGCATGGCATGCTCACATCATAAATGGTGCTGTTCTCTTTGAGCAATGCAGAACTGAGACAGCACAAAGAAAACACAGTGCTCAAATTTGGTTTATCCACCCCAAATGTTCACATGGACTATCTGTACCCAACCTGTGGTAGAGCATTCCAAACTTGTATTGATCTGAACAATCACAATTGGACACATTGAAATTTCATTTTATCATGGTGATGTCATTTTGATCCTCTTTGAAGACAAAAGACAACAATCTATCTATCTATCTATCTATGCATCTATCTACCTATCTATGTATCTATCTATCTGTCTGTCTCTCTGTCTATCCCCACACATAGTACAAGGAGAAACTGACTCACTCACTTCAGAACCCTCATCTTCTTAAGCACCTGTTAGAAACTTCTTTCACTGTAAATTGAACAGATTATTAGAGGTGTTAACTAAGAGAATAAATAGTACATCATGGGGAAAAAACCAAGGTCTGGAAGGATTTATCTCAGAATTTTATTTTGTCCTGGCAGGTAAAATGTTTGAATTACTTCTCCAAATGTTAAATAGAGACTATCTTCCAGAGTAAATGAGAATAACTTTTTAGTACTCCTACAGGTTAGAAGTGGTTATAATTCCATAGTCACTATAATAATTTTGCCAATAATTTTACAAACCTTAACAATGAGAATTCTCTTTTCTTTTCTACATTCTGATTAGGTAGCTTTTACTCTAAGAAATCTCCTAAAAATATAATCTACAACTTCTACCAGTTCAAGAAAATGTGCTAACTAGAGCTATAATTACTTTTGTTACCATTTGTCCAGACTTTGTTTAAAAAACAACAATGGTACAGGGTAACCCAATAAAGAAAATTCAAATGAGGCTTAATAAGGCAGTCAATTTCTTCTTAATATCCCCCTCTGACACTTGAGGAGAGGGGAAAAAAGAAAATTTAATGTGGAGCTCTCCCTATGTTAGGAGTGCTTAGGCATTTGTTGTGTTAAGGCTACCTGACATCCATGGGTTGAGCACCATTTTTGTTTAGTTGTCCAGTCAAGGGGCAGCTACGTGATGCAGTGGCTAGAGCACCAGTGCAGGATTCACTCAGACACTTGACACTCACTAGCTGTGTGACCTTGGGCAAGTCACTTAACCCCAATTTCCTCATCCTGGGTCATCTCCAGTCATTCTGATGAATATCTGGTCACTGGATTCAGATGACTCTGGAGGAAAAGTGAGGCTGGTGACCTGCACAGCCCTCCCTCATTCAAAGTCAAGTGCAAGTCATGTCATTATTTCTCTAATGGCATGGTTTTCTTTGGCAAGGAAGCTCGAACACACACACACACACACACAGATACACACACACTCAACATATTTGGCCAACCTATGTGTTTGAGAATAATTATCGTTTTGCCTGTCCCAAGGTGAGGAATTCTGCAATGTTATGTCCTTCAAGGCCAGCCTTCCATTCCATAAACATACCTGCTACCTACTTTCTACTCCCATGCCTTTTATAAGAGTTTAGAGGGTCAGAATTTAGAGTTGGTTAGCTGCACCAATTCAATGTAATTCAATAAGCACTCATTCCATGCTTGCACTGTGTTCAGGTTTTGGGGATAGAAAGTCAAACCAAAACAATCTATAAGAACTTACTGCCATAAACTTCAAGAAGCTTACATTCTCTTAGAAGGGAATGTCATATTTAATACAAGGAAATGTTTTATTTAATATAAGGAAATGCACTAAAGTATTCAGAGTAAATTTAGGGGAGCATACTCATTTAAGAATAGTAGTTCAACAATAAAATAATAGAGGGTATCATGGAAAAATGTGAAAGATTAGAATAACAATATTAGAAAGATAAAGGTGATATGAATGGAAAAAAGAGAGCAGAGACTGGTGAACAAGGTAAAATCACAACTTTGAATCAGATTCTGAGGACATTCAGAGGTCTGTGTATTGTCACAACTCTTAAAATAGTAAGGCGATGTTGCTTCACAGAGTCTTGGACTATATTCTTGGGAGCACTCCTTATCTCACACATGATGGTGCAACTGCAGAGGTCAAAAACTTTTGGACTGCTTATATCATAAATACATATATATTACACATGTACACACATACATGTATATGCATGCAAACACATACACACATATTTGTATATCTCACAAACATTTTAAGAAAATTAGTCAATACTGGACATGGACTGGACGTGGTAAAAACTGAATAATATCTTCTTAAATCTGTAAGATTATATTGACAAGATTGTGGATAGTGGACAGGAGAGGGGAGAGACTAGAAACAATTTTTATTGCTCAGAATAAATTGGGAGCATTGCATCAAGTTTTGGGTGCAATGCTTTAAGACAAAATACAAAAACCGGAAACATATCCAGAGAATAACAACTATGGTGATGAAAGGAATGGAAACCAACCATATGAGAATGAATTGTCAGAATGATGAATTTTTAACCAAGATTAGAGAAGGTTATGGAGGACAATTGTCTTCTACATAAATAGTAAACTTCATTGCTTAACACAAATGGGCAAAACTCTGAGCAATGGGTGGGAGTTTTGGTGCAACAGCTTTAAGTTCTGTGTATCAAAAAAAATTCTGAATAATTAACGTTGTCTAAAAGTAGGATGTATTATATTGGGAGGACATGGTTTTTCTTGATGATCTTTGTACAGACGCTAATCTCTGGAGAGGCTGCAGGGATTATTTGTGCTTGTCTTTGACTAGAGGAATTCTATAACACCTTCTAAATTTTGATTCTTTGATTCTTCTGATCCCAGGAGAGTAAAGAATTTGTAGTCCTTGAAAAGGGTGCTGGATTTACATTCAAAGAATTTGAATTTTATTCTTACCTCTGGTACTTTGTATCAATCTTGGTAAGTTACAACCTCTCTGGACCTCAACATATTATCTTAAAGATGAAGAAATCATAATAGATGTCCTTAAATGTCCTTTTAAGTTTTAAATCTAATGTTTTAGAGTCCCATGTTTTGATTCAATTTGAATTACTGTTGCATCACTCAATAAATATCTTATATGGACCTTCTTTGAATATGACACTAAGCTAGGTATTGAGTGGGAAGTTGGAAAGGAAAACAGTGTGGTCATTGCCCTTAGGGAACTTATACCTTAAAGGAAATGAGAAAAGTAAAAATGATGCATTGTCAAACATAATCAGGCATAAGGAACTATCAAGGAAGTATCTAGACAAAGTTTTATAAGTGACATGAAGATCTGGTATTGCTTGGAATTTGTGAAAGGTGCATGGAAAAAATAGTACTGAACTGATTCTTGAGAAAGGTAGTAAGCATGTTAGGTTTGGACAATAGTTTGTTTGAAGGCATGGAAGTAAGAAAAGTTATGATGATATCAAAATAGTACCTACTATTTTAGTTTGTTTTGAGTGTCAGGTGTATGAAAAGGAGTTTAATGAAGTGAAGGAAGAAAGATGAATTGAAGTCCTATTTAGGAATTTCATAAGTCATCTATAATGCTATGGCATTATAGTTATAAGTTATAAGGCAGTGCATGATTTAAAGTTTATGAATCACATGATCAGATCTGTTACTTAGCAGAGTTATTTTTACTGCCTTATAGAGAATACACAGAAGATGTATTGAGTCATGGATATCAGTTAGCCATTGTAACAGTTTAGGTGAAAGGAAATAAAAACCTGAAAGAGGTAATAGCTGCAGGAGTACATTTTGGAGGAAAAATGTAGATAATTGGGCAACAGAACACATATGACACTTGAAGGTAAGTCAAAGTTTAGGTTTCTAGACCAGGTGTATAAGAAAATACTATGCCATCTAAAAAAATAGGAATTATGAGTGGGAGAGTCAGGGTTAATGAGGCTAATTAGTTCATTTTTTAATGAGTTTCAGACATGCATTTAGATATACCTGTCAAATGGAATTGTGGAGTTCACAACAGAAAGATTGAGGTTGGACTTATAAATATGGAATTGATCTCCACAAATATCTAAATGGAAACCATGAAAATAAACGTAAGTGTAATGGGGAGAGAAGAGAAATGGATATAAGAGAAAGCACGGAGAATCATTGACATTTCTACATCAGGAGGAAGAAGATGAACCAGCAAAGAGACTGAGAAGGAGGAACGTTTAGTCAAATAGAAGGAGATCCAAGGGAAGCATTATCACAGAACTAAGAGAGAAAGTGAGGAGGGGAGGGTAAAAGATAAAAGTGAAAAGATTCCAAAGGTCATAGAGAATAAACCTTTTAGAAAGGAGTAGTTTGTTAAAGAGAGGAAATAAGTCAAAAATAAATTTCATCCATTTCAAACATTTTCAAAGTTTTAGTTATAGAAATGAGTAATCCATTAACATTTTGAAAAGTAAAATTGCTTTTATGTATGTATGCATGTGTGTGTATGTGTATACACATATATGTGTGCATGTGTATACACATTTTATTACAAATGCTTAGAACTGTGAATAGCTTGTGTCTCACGAAGCTATTTATTTTCTATTTTAATTTTTCACTAACCTTGTTACCTTCCCCTGCTTTATTTTCTATAATTTATTTTTTTTTCTTTTTTAAATGTACCATCATTTATTTAACTTTTTACATTCATTTTCACAAAATTTTGGGTTCCAAATTTTCTCCCCATTTGTCCCCTCCCCCCACCCCAATACACTGAGCCTTCTAATTTCCCCTATCACCAATCTGCCCTCTCTTCTATCATCCCTCCATTCCCTTGTAGCAAGAACATTACTCAACAGTTGTTCCTAAAACTTTGAGTTCCAACTTCTTCCCATCCCTCCCTCCCCATCCATTCCCTTTGGGAAAGCAGGCAATTCAATACAGGCCTTATCTGTGCAATTTTGCAAATGACTTTGATAATAGTCATGTTGTGTAAGACTAACTATATTTCCCTCCATCCTATCCTGTCCCCTATTGTTTCTATTCTCTCTTTTGATCCTGTCTCTCCCCAAGAGTGTTGACTGCAAATTACTCCCTCCTCCCATTTCCCTCCCTTCCATCATCCCCCCCACCCTGCTTATTTCCTTCTCCCTCACTTTCCTGTATTGTAAGGTAGATTTACATACCAAAATGAGTGAGCATTTTATTCCTTCTTTTTGTCGAATGTGATAAGAGTAAACTTCATGTTTTTTTTCTCAGCTCTCCTCTTTTTCCCTCCACTAAAAAGTCTCCTGCTTGCCTTTTCAATGAGAGATAATTTGCCCCATTCCATTTCACCCTCTCTCCTCCCAATACATTTCTCCTATACATTTACCTTAATTTTTTTAAGATATGATTCCATCCTATTCAATTCACTCTGTGCTCTCTGTCTCTGTGTGTGCATGCATGTGTGTATGTGTGTGTGCACACATGTGTATGCGTGTGTATATGTGTGTGTATATGTGTGTGTATAATCCCACCAACTACCCAGATACTGAAAGGTTTTAAGAGTTACAAATATTGTCTTTCCATGTAGGATTGTAAACAGTTCAACTTTGATAAGTCCCTTATGACTTCTCTTTGCTGTTTACATTTTCATGCTTCTTCTCATTCTTGTGTTTGAAAGTCAAATTTTCTTTT
>CM053771.1:326837149-326868233 GCA_028658325.1 Potorous gilbertii
AAAGTCCTCAGTTTCATTGAAAGACCATATTTTCCCCTGAAGTATTATACTCAGTTTTGCTGGGTAGGTGATTCTTGGTTTTAGACCTAGTTCCTTTGACTTCTGAATTATCCTATTCCATGCCTTCAATCCCTTAATGTAGAAGCTACTAGATCTTGTGTTATCCTGATTGTATTTCCACAATACTGGAATTGTTTCTCTCTAGTTGCTTGCAATATTTTCTCCTTGACTTGGGAACTCTGGAATTTGGCCACAATGTTCCTAGGACTTTCTCTTTTTGAATCACTTTCAGGAGGTGATTGGTGCATTCCCTGAATACTTATTTTGCCCTCTGGTTCTAGAATATCAGGGCAGTTTTCCTTGATAATTTCATGAAAGATGATGTCTAGGCTCTTTTTTTGATCATGGCTTTCAGGTAGTCCCATAATTTTTAAATTGTCTCTCCTGGATCTATTTTCCAGGTCAATTGTTTTTCCAATGAGATATTTCACATTCTCTTCCATTTTTTCATTTTTTTTGGCTTTGTTTTGTGATTTCTTGGTTTCTCATGAAGTCATTAGCCTCCATCAGTTCTATTCTAATTTTGAAAGAGCTATTTTCTTCAGTGAGCTTTAGCACCTCTTTTTCCATTTGGCTAATTCTGCTTTTGAAACCATTCTTCTCCTCATTCCCTTTTTGAACCTCATTTGCCAATTGAGTTAGTCTATTTTTCAAGGTGTTATTTTCTTCAGCATTTTTTGGGGTCTCCTTTGTTAAGGTATTGACCCATTTTTCATGCTTTTCTTGCATCTCTCTCATCTCTTCCCAGTTTTTCCTCCACCTATCTAACTTGATTTTCAAAATTCCTTTTGAGCTCTTCCATGGCCTGAGGCCATTGGATATCTATTTCAGATGTTTTGGTACAGAGGCCTTGACTCTTATGTCTTTCCCTGATGGTAAGCATTGTTCTTCCTCATCAGAAAGGAAAGGTGGAAACATCTGCTCCCCAAGAAAGTAACCTTCTATGGTCTTATTTTTTTTTCCATTTTCTGGGCATTTTCCCAGCCAGTTACTTGACTTCTGAGATTCCTCTCCACCCCTGCCCACATCTGCCCAGCTAGTGCTTGGGGTCTGAGATTCAAATGCTGCTCCCCAGCCTCAGGGCTTTCAGTGGCAGATGGGGCTGCTATTCAAGGTAAGATTAAATTCACCTTCTCAGGTGGGGACAGGGCCGCCTTCCAGGCTCAGTTCCCTCAGGGGGTTTATGTGGAGACCTTCAGTAATGGCTCTGAGCTCCTACATGCTTGGGGAGCCCGGGTCTGCTGCTGTCCCTGTCTCTGCTGCTGCCTCCTGAGGGGACCTGAGTTATGGAGACACCCCGCTTCCCTCTCAGCCAGCCCAGAAATCTCTCTCATTGGCCTGTGCACCTTTGGGTAGAGAGACCTTCACCGGCTACTGGAGATTCCATCCCTGAAGCCTGCTCACATCTGGTCTTCTCGGTGCCACACAGCCTGGGCAGGGCTGGGCTTTGCTCCTGTCTGGTTTGTGACAGAACTTAGGGATAGGTTTTGCAGGGCTCTCTGGAACAGAAATCTCCTCCACTCTGTTGCTGTGTGGCTTCCACTGCTCCAGAATTTGTTGGGAGGTCCTCCTTATAGGTAATTTATGGGCTGTGGGTTTGGAGATAGCATATGTGAATCTTTCTACTCCGCCATCTGGGCTCATTCCCCCCTCTAAAATTTATTTCTCTTAAAATACGCCCCGTAATTCCATTCCTCATTTGCAACTATCTGCTTCCTCTGTACCTTTTTATTAGAATTACTTTGCTTAAAAATGCAACCAAATAACTCGGTTCCTTTTTGAGAAGGATGCATAGAAATGTTCAGTTTTCAGAGAAGGTAAAATCTTAACATATATGCAATTATTTTTTCAACTGCTTCTATCATAGTCACAGTTTGTACACACACACACACACACACACACACACACACACACACACACGCCTGTGTAACTATTTTGTATGTTTAACAAATGACAAATAGGAAAATGGTTTGAAATTCTTTCTCTATACCAGATATCTCAACTATATAACCATGGGCAAAATTAATGATCCATGAAACGATCAGAAATGTGAACCAGAAGGCACAAGAAGAAGTAATCAATATGATCAATTCAAAAATTACCTTTACATAATAGGATAATGAAAAGGTGGTGCTTGTCAAATGGTTAGCCTTCTCTGGCATGTGTTTTTATTTCAACACTTGGTTAAATTTACAGATATTTCATTTATCCAGAATTAAAATGCAAAAATAATGTTAATGCCTAGCCAAGAATGTGAAGATTAGGAATCTAGCCAAAATGTAAAAGAACTAAAACTAATTTATTTATTTTTAAATTTTATGTCTTGAAAATATAGAGAAATTGCCTGTTTTTTTCTTCATTAAAATAAATGGTTACAGGATTTTATGTAATTTTGGTGACACTCTGGACCCTTTCTCAAAATAATTACTTAGAAATGAATGAAATGCTAAATTTCCATTAAACATTAGTGAAAATAAGGATTTAAATTTATTCTCTTCCAAGTTCTTGATCTCCTTGAAAAATATGAATCTCTCAGTGTCACTAGGTTCAGATTAAGGATCTCTGCCAGAGAAGATATGTATAAGCATAGAATATATTCTTTTGTTCTCTCTGCCTCTAGTGCCATCCGTTTGTCTCTTTTTCTCTCATCATTTTTCTTAGTCTACCCATAAATCACAGACATCTTACATTTGATTCCAGTTTGGATATATAAATAGAAGGTGAATGTCATCTCTAGGGGCTTATTCCTCACAGCAATTGAATCAGAATGTGGTAAAATAAAATCAATGACCCTAGTTTAATTCCTGGGTAGACAGAATGATATGATATGGAAAAAAAAAACAAAAATGATGAACTAGGAATTCTGTTTTAAAAAGTATGTGCTGCTTAGTTGTTATAGGTTCAGAGCAAATCACTTAACTAAAGTTTACTTAACTTATACTTAGATAAACATCAGAATGCATGTCACATTTTGAGGTTAAAAGATACAATTCAGAGAACTATGGTTTAACCATGATGGCTCAATATTTGAGAGTTAGACTTTATAACTATGATTACTCCAGGCATAGAACTTTTATGACTATAGTATTTGTGTTAAGAAGCAATTGCTGATTACCCCAAAGATCACTATATTTTTAGCTTTTAAAATTCTACAATTACATTTCAGTTTATTATATTACAATTATATTTCAATTTCGTTGGGTTCGTACTTGAAACAGAATGTGAATGCTCAAAGAGGCAATAAAATTTTTTTCCACATCACTTTACCAGTGCAGATAATGAATCCCAAAAATCTGAAACAATAATATTTATTTTAATTAAGAGAAAAATATTTTCTTTCTCATGCTGCCCACTCCATTGATGGAAAAAATCAAAACAAGAATAAAATTCTCCTAACAGATATGAAAGTCAAATAACAATAAAATCTCTCATTGGTGGTGTATCTCTCTATTTTTCTCTCTCTCTATGTCTCATTTTACACACTGATACCCCACCTCTCTGTTGAGAGGTGATCAGCATCTTTCATTATCAGTCCACTGGAATCATGAATTTTCACCGTATTGATCAGCGTTCTTATAGCTTTCATAAATTATTTTTAAGATTAATATTGTGGTTGTTATTGTACATATTGTTGTCCTGTTTGTCCTGATTTTTCATTAGTTCACAAATATTTTCTAAATTCTTCAGTTTTATGATGTTATTCTTATAGTGAAAATTATAAATTTCCCTGTATCACACATCAAGGACCAAAGTCTTATGATTCTAAGTTCATAGCTTTTCTCTTATACCACACTGCTCCTCTTAATATATGAGGCACTCTGCTAGGTTCTATGGGAGTATATCAGTTGAAAAGAAGTGAGTTCTTCAATCAGGAACTTTACATTTCAGGAGGGATAACAGGAAAAACTCAAGCATTACCAGGAGACAAGGCTATGATTTAAGTGCCATTAGAAATAGATGATAGTAAAATGCTTTCAGGGTTCAGATGAGGAAAAGAACCTATCACATTGGGAAATCATGGAAGGCTTTTTGAGCTATGCAAATTTACCATGGACCCAAATAAAATTAGACTAGTACTAAAAATAAATCTGGTTGGGGAAAATTAAAAGTTTCACTATAAATTGGAAATTTAATTCAAAAGACTTCTTCTTAATGCTTTTTAAGAAATTGCATTTGTTAGTACATATGAAAGAACAAAATTAGGCATAAAGCTTTATTGGTATGATATATGTTTTGAAAATTCCATAGTACCTCCAGAGCTGATATCAGGACCCATGCTTAATCTGGAGTTGAGGTCATTTAATGTGTCGAGATGTGGGTGATAAAAGGGTTCCTAACTGTTAGACTCCAGAAAAACAATAAACTTCCTTCAAGACCCATTTCTTGTACCACCTCCTAAATCAAAGTAGAAAAACTTTCCACACTCTCAGTTGTTAAATCTATCTCCCATATTTTCAAGAAATACTAATTTGCTTAGATAAGTAAAGTCCATTAGAATAATATTATCTGAGGGCAGGAACAATTTTCTTCTTTTTTTAAATTTTGTTCTGTTAGAATCCCCAATGACTTTTCAATTACTTAGTAGTTAGAGCTGTTATTAAGTCCTTTTTCTGTCCTGTCTTCATATGGGGTTTCCTTGTGAAAGATACTGGAGTGCTTTTCCATTTCCTTCTTCAGATCATTCTATAGATGATGAAACTTAGATCAACAAGGTTAAGTGACTTGTTCAGGGTCACACAGCTAGTAAATGTGTGAGGTCAGATTTGAAATCAGAAAAGTGAGTGTCTGTAGAGATGGTAAAGACAGGTAGTATTCTGTTGTACGGATAATATATCTTATTCTGGTATATGCATATATCCAGGTATATATGGATAATGACTTTGGTGAGAATTTTTGAAAACAGTGTCAGCATACAATGATGAAGCTGCAGCCAGAGAGGATCTGTCTACCAAAGTTGTTTCAAAATGGAGGAGGAAATTGTTACAATAAAATAGTTATGTTAAAACATTTGGAGGTAATTGACAGGCAACTTCAAATTCAACAAAGTGTGGGCAGAAAAGTAGGATGGACTTTTAGAAGATACAAAATTTAGGTAAGACAAAGTCCTTGCCCCAAAGGTTAAAGAGAAGGACATTCACTCTAGTTAGTTCATTAACATTTTATCCTACAAAAATTTAAAAGATATTTAAAGGGGTAAAGAACAAATATATTGCAATTCCAATTTAACAGTATTAATTTAAAATTATAATAATGTCTTTTAAAAATTATATTCAATGCTTAAATGCATCTTTGTTCACATTGATTTGGAGTTCCCCTCAATGATAAAGATCACATCATTCATACCTGTCAATCCTGTGTACTGCTTATCCACGTCTGCCCAGAAATTTACCAGAAGGAGCCCAACAATATGATGCAAACCTGATTGCTCATTCTGGCTACTTGTCATCCCTCACTTTCATCATGGGACCAACCCATCTTCCTTTGCTATCATGTAATTCCTTGGTAATATCTAATACTCCGGTTCTTCAGACTTTTTCATTGGTTATATACAATGGGCTACTCATTCACACCTTGTATGACACTAATTTTTATATTCTCAGAAACTATAATCATTCACATTTTGTTGTCCTGCAGCAATACTGGTAAATATTATTTTAAAAGGAGGCATTTTTTTCATGAGAATCTTTAATTTTTTAAAATTAATTTTTCAAATACAATCCAGGCCATTCTCTATCTCCTGGTCAACTACTAGGCCAACACATGATGCAGGCATATTATTTTTCACACACTCACAAACATCCCTAAGGAGAATATGCAACTTACTAAATAATTAATGTGTTTCTATACATACATACATGTCTTGTACACTTAATAACCACTATATAAAGAAATAAAATATGGAATGGAAAATATGGAAATAAAATATAAAATTTTAAAAATTAAAGATAAAAATAAAGCAATAAAGATGTTTATTGCCTTAAAGACAATGTTCTTTTGAATTGAAGAAATGTAGAGCTTGTCTATGAGTATATGTGATATGTGTGTTTTTGTGTATATATAACATGTATGTATATATTCACATGTATAAGGTAAATATAAATATTACATACTCATGTGTAGATTTGGGGGCAACTACTATAAATATTATACATACATATATACACACACATTATATATATTCATATATACATGCACACACATCTTTATATATTTGTGAATAAATTTAATAAAATGCACTTTCTTCTTGGAAATATTATCAAATGCTGAAATATTTTGTGAATGTGCATGTATTTAAATCCAATTTAATTCTTACACTACTAATTCATGTTTTTTATCTCAATGAGTTATTTTAGCTGATATCTTTGTGTGTATATATATATATATACGCACACATATGCATGTATTTGTATATATGTCTGTGTGTATATATGTACATATATACATATATGCACACAGAGATACATATATATGAAAAAAGATATACAAATGTGGAAATAGATAAATGAGAAAAGGCAAAGTGATTTCTCTAAAATACATGTAGAAAAATCATTCCTTTTTTTGGTGACAATCTAAATTTGTTAACTTAATCCTGTTTCCGAGCCAACCAATATATTTAAGGGACTTGTTAGGGAATATTTCCCTAAAGCAAGATTTGTAAATACATTGAATCACAAAACCTCAGAGTCAGATGGGACTTCAGAGGTGACCTGAGCCAATACCTATAGAAGAAGAATCTGTTCTATAATTAATGCAAGTGAAAAGTAAGCATGTAACTTTTGATTGAACTCCAGGGTAGTGAGATCCTACTACCTTTCAAGGCACTTCACTTCACTTTGGATTAGCTTTAATTTTTGGTGGATTTTTCATTGCAGCAAGCATAAGAATGTTATTTTTCAATTTCTACCCTAGTGCTTTAAGTCAAATAAAGGCCCTTGAAATATTTAAAGATATAGTTCATGCTATCCCCTGTCACAGATCTTTTCTTCCTCAGGCTAAAGAAAACTCAATCTTGTTCCTGTAATTTATCAACATAATGTACGGTCTTCCTGTTATAGTTGTCTTCCTCTGAACTTTCTTTTATTTATCAACATATTTCCTTAAATGTGGCATCCATAACTGATCCCAGTAGGGAAAATGTAGGCCAGAATGTAAGGCTATCAGTACCATAGTTTTGGGAATCAGCTCTATTTCAATGGAGTCACAAACTTTTAATTGCCATTTTATACTGCTTATTGATGCTAAATTTTTAGTGTACTAAAAGTCCAAAATGCTTTAAAAGGACTTCATTCTAGTCATTATTTCCACCTCTTTTAATTAAGAAGTTTATTTTTTAATCGTGACTATATATTTAAGCTTTTCCCCTGTTAAATTTCATATTTGGATCAAAATTTGAATCTTCAAAGATCTTTTGCATCCTAACTTTGTCATACAAGGGGTTAGAATGCTATTCCTAAGTTTGTTTCCATGGCATATTTGATAAGTATGGCAGAACATGACCAAGACCTTATTGAAAAACTTGGCATCAGACCATCAGTGATAATTTTATGGATCTGGGCATTCAACAAATTTCAAGTTGTCTTAGATGACATTGTATGGTAGTATTATATATATATCTCCTTGTTGATTTATGATGAGTCAATGAATTTCCTTTTGATATCTTCCTTTTTATCAGTTGGTCAATAAGCTTTTATTAAGTGCCTAATTTATGTCAAGTCCTGGAGCAACAAGAAAAGGCAAAAAATAATCTCTGCCCTGGAGGAGCTCATAAGCTAATTGGAATAAGTGTATATATACACACACTCACACACACATATATATACATATATTATATACTACATTATATATTATATATATATATAATATATGTGTATGTATACACACTCACATACACACATATATATGTATATACACACATTCATTTTATCCTTTCAACAACCCTGGAAAATTAAGTGGTTTTATGATCTTCATTTTACAGAATAACAAACTGAGGCAGACTTGCCCAAGGTCACACAACTAGTAAGTGTTTGAGGCCAGATTTTAATTCAGGTCTCTGTGACTCTAGGTCTTACACCCTATCCACCACTCCACCTAGATATGTATGTTTTTCTTGTCCACTGGTAATGCTGCTTCTGTTTCTTCCTTTGGCGTTCTTCAGCCAAATGTTCTCCACGCAATTTCGCCATTATTATTTCTGCATTTCTCCACATGGTCTTATGAATCAATGATATCCTGTGCCTGCTCTTTTTACCTAACCCATTCCTTCTGAATTACTATATACTTTCAGGTCTATATTCTAGTCATGGAGCTCATGCTCCCCATTTCTTACTGATACCAAAGAGGTCAAAATTTCTTCCTGCCCTCAGAATCTCTAGTTAACTTTGCTTACTATCATTTCTTGCTTGAATTTGTATATCAACTTCTCAGGCATTATATTTCTTCCTTTATTACCTATGTTAGATTTTTTTCATTATATTAATTGTTATATTTCTAACTACAATTTAGCTACAACTTGTGATTTCTAGCTCTGTAGACAGATATTGGCATTTTTCTCTTCCTTTTACTGTTCAGTTTACATAAGCTTTGTTATAATGTTGTAATCTTCTAGACAAAAAATTTAATCATTTATGATTATCTCTTTTTAGGTTCTCTCACCCTTGAGCAGGAACAAGTAATTCCTGCTGAAAAAAAATATGAATCCTCACTATAAGACAAACATTGCCGGATATTTTTTAACAAATTATATCCTGGGCTGCTGGTGAAGAAGTCTATATTTAGCAACTATGTTAAATTACAACTCACACTTTGCACACTAGGTTCAGTTCACATGCAATTTACATATTTTTCTCCCAAGCATTCTGTCACCAGGACTTTTCTGCAGAGGAAAACATGATTCTCTTTAGGCATGGTACTTTCATTGTGAGTTTGCTGGTAATTAATTCCCTGTGTTCTTTCATATTCCTTTTTCCTGCATCTTCTGTGCAAACGGTTTTAAATGTGGGTTCAATGACAGTGATTCCATGAGATTTGTTAGCATTCTGTCTTAGTTTTATTCATGTCAAAAAAGATCAGAAATGAGCTAATATCTCCATGATTATGTGTGCATGCATGCATAAAGATAGACACACACACATATCAAATGTGTCATTACCTTATGAATCCATGAAATTGTAATACTTTTAATTAAGTGTATTTATTGTATTTTTGATCAAAAAGGTCACTGCTAGTTAAAAAAGTAAACTAAGGGAGGCAACATTTAAATGAACATATAATCAAGACATGTGTATACATATGCATATATATATACATATATATATATATATGTATATATATATATATATACACATATACCCATATGTGTGTATTTACACACACATACACACACACCTCCCAAATACTTGGTCACCCTCATTTATCCACATGCATGTGTAGGCATAGAAAAGATACTGAGGTAATTTATTTGGAGGTGGCATTCCATTCTTTCTACTAATATCTCAACTTCGTTTTTGGATCCTTTCACAGGCAACTATGTCAGCTCCAAGTTTTTGCAAATTATAAAAGGATCAGTTACAGCATAATAAAGTCAAAACCTAAAATAGCATCTGCCTCACACCCTTATACCCATCTCTACATCATCCTTACTATGAAACTCATTGCTTACTATATAAAAACATCCATATTTCAAAACAAAAATAACACACCATATTATTATAGAAAAACACAAAGTTGCTTTAAAAAACAAACCATTAGATTGTGCCTGGGCATACCACATACCCTTCATCCATGTCCTTGCCTTCTACATTGACACAGTAATAGGGTCATGTCTGAAGTTAATTCTGATCACAAAAGTTATTTCCCTAGGAATGTCTATTAACAACTCCTTCCTACCTAAATGATTTCCTATATTGAATTGCTCAAGGCTTAGTAATATTCTTTTTCTCTTTGACATTTACATGATGCCATTTAATGAAATTAGGAAATGTCAGGTGTTTCCAAGTTACCTGTACATGAATGAAACCCAGAAATAGATCTCTTGGGTCTCATGCGGTAGAAGATGAGCGCTAATTCCTCTTTTACTACTGGAAGTTTGTCTGTGAGTGCTGTATTAATTAATTAGAATAAGACATTCACACACTTGAGGAAGTGGATTTTGTTCCAGAGATAGGACAGCTAAACTTTATTCTGGTCTATAGCTACAGAAACTTCCTGGATTATCTTTCTGCAATGTATGCAATTTTTAACTAAAGAGATTTTAAAACTCCAGACTGCTAGATATCCCAGAATTATAAAATTAACACTCAAATTATATTGTAGTACAAGAGCCATTCATGAGGAAATAAACACATTTATATAATTTAATAATCCAAAATTTCACAGTTCTTGCCCCAGTACTGTTAATGTCTTGAAGATCACATGAAAACTATAACTTTGATAAGTCTCAAATACCCACCCATCTCTCTTATTTTGATTCTGGTCAATTTATTGCGTTATCTTTTCTATGAAAGAAAGATGTTTTATATATATATACACACACATACATGCATATATTATTAGATGTATATTATATTAAGATGCAATATATTATTGTTATATTAAATCAATCATAATATGCTGTGTTATAATATAGTAATATTACATATTAAGATGCATCTTATACACTTTTTCTAAAACCTAGAAACATTGTTACTCCTTGGAGACTGGGTAGCAGCTATGAAGGAATGTCCTGACATTAGTTCCAACAACCTTGTGAGAGTGTTTTATGGTCATTGTGAGCATTTACATCCCAAAATTAACAAAGCTACAAATTAGGTCTTCATGTATTGCTTTGTTGTCCAGGCTTAACAAAGTGTTGAGAAAAAATAATAAAGCAGATTGAACATAAAAGACTGCTGCACATTTAGTGGGGGAGGGTGATGAAGAAACAATTTTGTTATTGAGAATTTATTAACACAGTGCTTCTAAGAGACCAAGATGATAACATCAGTGTCTTGAGCATAGAAAAGTCATTTTAATATGTGGTCAGTCAAGAATTTTCTTCGGGTATTTCAGAGCATCTCTTGAGTGTTTTTAGTAAGAAAACAATACCATTACTGACAAAGGTAAACCCAAACATGTCCTCATCCAATACTAAAAATGTTCATTCTATGAGAGGAAGGAAGTTGCTCAATATTGTTTATTGATGATATTGTTGCATTCCCTACATAAATAAATAGATAGACAGATAGATAGATAAATGAATGAATGGATGGATAGATAGATGATTTTGAGCAATAGAAGAAGAGGGAGAAGAGTAATTCTAAAAAAGGGAATAAAATAATATTATTTTCAGATAGTAAAACTATGAGAAATCGGTGAATTTCAGACTTGATATCAACCACAACTTTATAAGAAGTAAGCGTTCCAAAAGTAGAAGTGAAGGGATACTTAGGAGCTGAGAGGGGAAGGATAATGATAGGTTCTCTGTATTTTAAATTATCAGCTAGAAGATGGAAGATGAAATTTAAGGTGCACTATAGAATTTCTCTTGAGATGTAGCTTGGAATAGAGGATGGATGAGGTCTCATTACACTGTAGAAAAAATATGATTTTATAATTTCAAAAAGCAAACAAATCTTCATGGAGTTAAAAAAATGGAGGGAAATACCATGTCAGAATGGAAAAATTAATCAAAGGAACAAAATTTGATGGTATCACAATTAAACTGGCATTATACAAACTTTATCCATTAAATAAATTATTTGTTCTATATAGTTTCTCTATAAAATTTTGAAACAAATAAAGGAGTGAATAGGATCCTTACCAAGCAATGCTAAGCTCATTCATATGAAAAATAATGTGTGTGTGTGTGTGTGTGCGCGCGCGCGCGCGTATGCATGCATGCAGGGGAGCTTATGCCAATCAAATTTGAGTTCTATTATGATGGCTTAGTTTATAGTTTCAGAAATTTACCTAATGTTTTAATCTGAATGAGTATATGGGAAAGCTGTTCTTCATTGGGGCAGAGTTCAAGCTAAAATGTTGCTTGCAAAATTGAGTATTTGCCTTAATAACAATGTACAAATATTGGTATCGTACTGCTATTATAGCTTGAACTGATAAAATAAACAATGGAAAAGACAAGGTAAAAAAAGCCAAGAGAAAGCATGTATTCATGGGCAGTAGAGTAGAAAAATTGAGGGTCTTTGATAGTGGTAAAAATTAGAAGCTACAATCTTTTCTTAGTGCATTAGAAGGACATGATGATTTCTCCTTTAAGTTAATTGAGATTCAACTGTCTAAAAGTTTCTCAGTTTTTGCAATTGAAAGCTGAGCTTCTTTCATAATCCATATATATATCTATAACATGTTCAACATTCTGAGAAAGAAATCTCTACAGAGGATTATTTTTCTATTTGCAGTATAAATACAGATATAAAAATTCACAGGGGATATTATATGGTGGTCTAAGTGAGCCAATGAACTCGATTGAAAGCATCAAGATTTATCAACAGCATCTTTACCTTGGAGAATCTGGGCTGTATTTTTTTCTGTTGTAGAAAGTTACGTAGTTTTGTATTAGGTTTAAAACAATCTTTATGGCTTGCTATCCCTGGGCCTATATATTTGTATCCCTTTAATGTTATAAGATAGGGAGGCAACTTACCTTAACCAATAGTTGATTGAACCTGGATTAAAGATGAATTGAGTTCAAATTCTGATTCTAAAATTTGCCTATTTAATATATGTGGAAAATGTGTTTATTTTGTTAATTGCAAATTAAGTATGATGCTGCTGAAATATGTTCCTTAAAGGATTTTTATGGGATGGAAATATAATAATGCATCTAAAGGAATACCTAAGTTTCACTTATTTATTAGCATAAGAAAGAATCATTAGTTTCAACTTTAATTTTTTTAATGATTCCAGAGTTCCTTAGTTACTCTGATAATTATGTAATATCTACTTATTTAGTAATAGCTAAGGTTGCTATAGAGATTTAATGTTTATAAAGTGATTTACAAATGCCATCTTCATTTTATCCTCACAATAGCCCTGAAAAGTAGGTGCTAACCTTATCTACACTTTACAAATGAGGAAACTGAGGCAAATAGCAGTAACATGACTTACAGTCACATGTCTAGTAAGTGAATGAACTTAGTATTTGAACCCAGGTCATCCTGATGCTAGGTTCTGTGTTCTATCCATTGAGCTACTTAAGAGCCTCAAAGTCAGATAATAAGGCTAACTTATCATGAACTTATTGAGAGAGTGAGAAATGTCATTAAAAATGTTTTTGAAAAGTAGGTATGAGAGACTGTAGATGAGCACAAAATATAGTAATTATTTTATAAAATATTCTTTGAAGCCTTAAGAATTCTCTTTACATATATATTGTACTTTTACAGTGTTGGTAGATGAAGTTGGTAATTGTGATTCTTTAAAGAGGCATTTCCTGTAATTCCTAGGATAGCAGCAAACGTCAAAGAGTGTCTTATCACATCTGGATGTAATTTCACCCATTATTCCATTTTTTTTAAGATTAATATGCTTTACTTTCTTTTACCTGTTTACTATCTATGCATTTCTCACCTAGTCTGCCTTAGGCAAAGACCTGAAATCCAGTGAGATCATAGGGTTTGGAGCTGAAGGGAATCTTATTAATGATCTAACTCTAATCCATCTGATCCATCAAGGTTGAAACTTGTACAGGGTAAAAGAAGGGAGCAAGTAGCAAGAATTGAGATGTGAACTTAGCACTTGTATGTCCTGTTCTATGGTCTTTAACACCCTTATTTAAAAGATAGGAATTTAGACTCAGTTTTCACTTAATTTCAAAGAAATTAGAGGACTGAAAGAAATGTTACATGTTTAAAATAGTTAGGAAGTCTTGCAGAAAAAGATCTGGGATCCTTGCTCTTCCTGTCTATCTTTTTGTCAAGGAACTCAACTGTTAGAAGGAAACATGCAATAAGAGGATATCTGCAGTAATGGAACTTAGAAAGAGGGCTACTTTAGGAACTCAGTACCTAGTTTAGAGTCAATGCTCTGTTATGCAAGCCCTAGTCTTGACTCCAATCTTTAAGTCCCTTTAAGCTTCACCTCTAAGATGAGGCAAGTAAAATTTGTAGTATCTATGTCACAGGGTTATTTTAAAAGAAAGTCATAAAAATTAATGTTATTGTTAGTAATATTCCTTAAATTGGTCTTTCTCCCATGCATTCTATTTTATATACTTCTATAACATATGACATAATATTTCAAGGGTCCATAATTTCATCATTCTGAGAATGCTCTATCCACTTACATAGATTGCAAACTATTTCTTAAAAGACTGATTTCCAGAGTTGAGGTGGCCAGAAAATTCATTATCTTACAGAAATTAGGATAGTTCTGAGGTGACAGGCATAAACTCTTGACTTTGAGACCACATTGATAGCCTTTCTAGACTGATAAGACCTATCAGGATTTATGATCTACTGGTTTGACCTTCAAAAATTCTAGGTGACCTCTCCATCATAATGAGATATGAGGGAAGGATTCTAGTGGAGGTCTTTCAGATGAACCTACTTAAAATTTAAATTGTGTCATTGATACTATACTATTTACAAATATTCACTGATTTCTATTTCCCTCTGTATCAAGTCTAAATATTTCTGCCTGACCTGCATATTCAATTTAGGTCTAACTACTACTTCCATTCTGGCAAGTATTGTCACCATCCCATTGAAACATCCTATGCATGTCTGCCTCTCTTTCTTTGTCTAAGTTGTTAATCTAAAAAAAAAAAAGCAAAAAACCATCCCTTCTGTGTCTCTTCCTCTGATCTAAATTCTTCAAGGTCCAAATCAATTTCAACAATATTCATAAAGTTTTCCTCAATTACTCTAATTCTTTCCTTGTTTTCTCACATCAATGCAATCCTACAACCTTTATAGTCTTCTGAATCTAATTTAATACTTATTAATATACTGCCTTATATAATTCACTAGTTTTAAGTATTTGCCGAACTTTTCTCCTCAATTAAAGTTTGTTTCTTGAAGATAGAGGGCATGCATGTTTTTTCTTCCATACTTTCCAAAATGATTTACACAGATCTGAGCATATATTCATAAACATTAATTAAATGTTTAATGATGGTACCTAATGATTGATTATTAAAATGCCAAATGTCTAAGGGATATAACTTACTCTTCTTTTGTGTTCTTACAAATAAATAAAACCAGCTCTCTGTCTTCAAGGATATCAGTTTCCATGCTATTGGAGATGCTATGTTCAATATAATAGCAATGAAAAAAAGTGAGATGAGGAAAGGTGGAAAAAAACATGAAGCTGCAAGCATGTCTTAGATGTGGAAGGAGAATACTGAGAAACATTAGTACAAAGTTATGGGATTAAGGAAAATATTTTTCAAGCTGGGTAAATTCTGTTATGACATCCATGTATATATGAAATAACTATTTAATTTCTCCATTTAGGTAGCAAACATTTTTTGACACTACATCTTTGACTCCTTCCCACATAGAAATCATGCTGTTTTGAAGTGTTTGTTTTCATAGTTCCAAACATGGAAGTAACTCCATTTAGGAGATTAACAAGAATTTGGATAATTAATCAAATAATTTCAATTGTTGCTGGGCAATATGGTCATTAACATTTAGTAGTTTCTTTCACGTAGACCAATGCATATAATCGGACTGGGTTGAGTTTTGGGGGAACTTGATGAAAAATGAGAGGATTAAGTACCTTTTAACATGAGGAGCTATGAAAGCAGATAGACCTCCAAGAGAATCATCAACGCTACTGAGAATACTGCAAAGATAAAGTAGTTATGGCACTGAGGAAACTGGTTCTAAGGTTGGGTGAGTTCAGGGGTTATATTCATGTGGCTTCAGTCTTGTGGGAAATCTGATTCCAAAGATTAGGCACTTTTCTCATACTCTTTGGCTCATTATACCCCTACCTTAGTGCTCTGAAGAAACAATATTTACATTTCATGTCTGACTCATATCTAAGATCTCCACAGAAGGTAAAGTAGAAAGACAATAGATAATAAGAATCAGTTATGGGATAGGCGTTTATTTGTTACACACAAAAGGAATTTCTAATACAACACTCAAAAGTACATGTTCACTTAAAAGTTAAAAAAATATACAATAATATAACTACTCGTAACCTCTCCCAGGAGATTGATATTGAAAGCATCAAGGCAAGATATGAAAGAGTTCATGGGATTGCTGAATAAGCACTTTTTAAAATATTACCTTGGCTTTATATTGTAAAGACAATTTTTACCTGGTGTTCATCTTCTATTAAGCTAAGCCAGGGATTAACCTCTTTCCCTGTTGGTGGTGTCTTATCTGAGGCAGGAATTATGTCTGCTTCCTGTTAGCTTTGACAAATGAACTCAGGATCTTGAGACTTCTTGAACTCACAAGATTGCTTCTAAGAATGGAAATATGAGTATTGAAACTGATGTTCAGTGATCCATGAAATGAAGCCCGAGTCCCACGCTCAGACTTGTCTACATAAGTTTTCCTGCTCTAGATGCCATGTGGAAATAAGACCAACTTGCCTAAGTAGGGTAAAGTATTAGCAAAAGAGAGCTAATTGCCTAATAGTAAATTAAAAGTAAACATGCCTAGTATAGAGTCACTTCCTTTTTGAAGGTCCCCTAGGTCTTTGTTTCTTTTTGTTCTTTGACCAATAATGGAGTTTCCTGATCTTCAAAGTGCTAAGGTTCTTCAGAGCTGAATCATATACAGCCTAGCTAGAAACCATCAGAGATTTCCTCATACCCTAGGGGACAAGAGATAAGATAGTGAATTAATTCCAGTTCAGTTCAGTTCAGTCATTTCTCACTTGTGTGACTTTTCATAACTCTATTTGAAGTTTTCTCAACAAAGATACTAGAGTTACTTACCATTTGTCTTCTCCAACTCATTCTGCAGATGAGAAAACTGAAGTAAGCAGGTTAATTGACTTGTCCAGGGTCACACAGCTAGTAAGTGCCCAAAGACAGATTTGTACTCAGAAAGATGAGTCTTCATGACTCCAGACCTGGCACTCTAATCACTGTGCCACCTAGCTGCAACGGTGCATGAGTTCAGTTGCAAGCAAATATAACTCCTCCTCACATGCCTTATTACACAAGGGAAAATAATATTAATTCAGAAATATATGAAAACTGAGATTATTTCTTAAGTAACCCAGTGAATTCTCCAGTTTTAGTCCAACCATGTCAAATTAATTTCAATGTCTGAATAATCTAGATATTATATTAGGATGCTTCAGGAATTTGAAATGGGAAGATGTTGTTTTGTCACTCCCCAGTAAATACTGATTAAACAAACAAGATTATACGACTTTCAATGCTTGTAGAGCAAAAAACGTAATTTTCTGTGTTTCAGGTCAGCTTTACACTATGATGCAGAAATAGCTGTATAAAGGCTATGATAAATTAGACTTGTGTGACTAGACAACTCGATGATAGGGTTTCAGCCTGAGTTTTCCACCTATGTGTACCCCAGGTGCTCAGTGGAAATATGTTCAGAGATTATATAGTGGCAGAGAAAGTGAGAGCTGTCAGCAGAAGGGAAATTAGAAATGTGAGAATTCTTTGCCGACTTTTTTTTTTGTCTTACTAGGAGGATGTTAAAACTTGTTTTCTGCTGAATGGTACTTCACTTGAAAGACATGAGTAAAGTTTGGTTTATTAGCTTATTAAAATAAACTGCCTTTATTGTTGTTTTATCAAGCTGTCAAATTTTATGGGAAACTAAAAGAGTCTGCAATATGCACTGTTGGAGACCAATTTTTTCAGCTGATGATATGAACATCATTTTTACTCTAGTGTTTAAACAATCTTTACTGCCAGTCTTCTACATATACTGGAAGGAATAGCCAGGACTTTAATTCACCTAGTTTTTCTTTGTTTTTTTTTCCTACTTTGATTGGATTCCACTGTGCTCTCAAAGAACATTTCCCATTGAATATAGGGCAAGTAAAAAAAAAATAGTTTGGTCATTTTCACTAAAATATTAATAACACCTTTTAGGGGGAGGAGACAAATTTTATCATTATAGTATAGTATATATAGTATATAGTATAGTATAGTATATATAGTATAAAAACTTATAGTATAGTATATATAGTATATAGTATATATAGTATATAGTATAGTATAGTATATATAGTATAAACACTTATAGTATAGTATATATAGTATATAGTATAGTATAGTATATATAGTATAAAAACTTTTTCTGATCAGTCTATAAACAGTTTTATTAAGCACCTGCTGTGTCCCAGGTATTCTGCTAAGGGCTGATAATAAAAAAAAGGCTAAAACTGTCCATGCCCTCAAAAAACAATCTAACAGGGGAGACAGTAGTCAAATGAATATGCACACACAAGTATATACAAAATAAATAGTAAATAATTAAGAGAAAGAAAACACTAGAATTAAGAGCAATTTTGAAAGGCTTCATGGAGAAGATGATTTTTTTCAGACTTGAAGCCAGAGAAACCAAAAGCATAGAGATGGTAATTAAATCCATGGAAGCCACTGAGATCGCTAAGCAACATAATACAGGGGGAGAAGAGAAAAGGGCATAATGCTCTGATGTGCTCATGGTTAGGGACACTATCTAGATATCAGTCTATCAAAAGAGATTGAAAAAGGGAAATCAGATAGGTAGGAGGAGAGCCAGGAGAGAGTGGTATCCCCACAAATCTGGAAAGAAGAGAATATCAAGGAGATGAAGTGATTAGTGGTATCAAAGACTACAGAGAATTTTACAAGAATTAGGATTCAGAAAAGGCCATTGGATTTGATAATTAAGACATCATTACTTCCTTTGGAGGGAGCAGTTTAAGTGGAACGAAAAATTCAGAAGGTTAGATTGTAGGTAAAAACTAAAGCTTGCATTTTCTGAATTTGAATTTGCTTTTAGGGAACCCAAATGGTTAGAAAATAGAGTGCTATTATAACAAGATTTCACCACTGTCTCCTGTAGGGGGTTAATAACAGGTCTTTACCAAGGCTCAAAAGACTTTGATCCCACTTTCAGCTCCCTGCTTCTTTACGCCATCTTTTTTTAATGATAGGTTTGAGCAATATCACCTCATAGGTCCCTCCCCACATCAAACCTCTATGACTAAAATTAATTGTATTTGGCTGATAAGGAAACTGAATCGTTAAGGCTGCTGCCTTTCATATAAAAAAATAAAATGATTTGATCTGAGATTTCATTTGTATTGGAAATTCCTACATAGGAAACCTCCATCTACCAATGCAGATAAACTTTTTGTCCCTGACTGATAATCAGAAAGTTGTTTGGGTCCTTAGAGGTCAATAACTTTTCCTAAGGTCACACAGTCAGTATGTGTTGAAGGCAGAGTTTGAACAAAAATCTTCCTAGCTTGGCGGTCTGCTCTTTATCCACTCCACCAGAGATGTTGAAATTGTATTACACTTGCAATACTCCTGAGTGCAACTAGAACCGGACTAAAATATAACTGGGGAATACTTGACAAAATCAATAAAAATAGAATAAAACATATATAATGCTAATATGTATTTTTCTAAGTCCATATGTGCCCTGAAGGAGCCATTATGTATGAGTTAGTGGTCCTTACTCATAATTGACTTTGACATCACAGCACTATATTACACTCCTTACAAATAAAAATGTTCCTTAAACTAAGCTGAAAATGATTTCACCTGGCCTCTGTGCAAACCTATATGGCTACATAAACATCCTCAAACTGAGTAAGACCCTGCCCCACTCTTCCACATGTCCCAGTGAAAAACTAGATTTGTGGAGGGGCAGGAATTACATTATATGGGTAATCTCAGTTCTCTATAGTTTTTTGTTTATTTAATATAGGTACAATTTTTGAGATTTGAATTATAAAGAATGAACTATGCCTTGCACATAGCAGGAACTCAGTAAGTACGTGCTGATTGATTTAAAAATTTGTCGTTAGTAAATTACAAATTATTGACATGAACTGAGTAAAGAAACTGAAATACTAGATTTGTTTTGCTATATTACTATGCAAAATTGATAACAAATAGGGTTCAAATGTAATCTCCTGAAGCACATTGCAAGTACTCTCCAAACTGGCACACAGAGGAAGAGCAGTTAATGAAGGTTTCAGAGAGATAGCAGTAAAAGCATCTGTTTGGCCATAATGTTGAACCTGAAAAGAATTAAGACTCCCAGGGAAGCTCTAGTGAATATTATTTATGTATTTTCATACTACTTCTCCTACCTTGCCAAATTTGTGTTTCCTCCTTTATTCTTCTATTTCTTACTCATTGTGTGATGACAATGATGATTATTTTCAGTGCAAAGTAACTTGCCAAGTATTCATTGAATATCTACTATGTGCAAGGCATCTTCAGACTGGCATCTCAGATAATGACAATCCTGTGTTCGTTGTCTTCCTGGGAAATTCCTTAGAGTGAAAACATTAGAAGTTCTTACAATCTCAAGCAGAAGAGAAAGATCCATTGCTATGACTTTAAAATATATACTCCCTGTGGACTTTCTCTGATACTATTTTGAGAGCAAAACATTACCTCATTGGTTTGCTGACAAGTCTGAAAAAACTGTTTAAATGATTGCTTCTTAACTGCCAGGTGGCTCAAGAGCTTGCCAATTAGATGCATACATAGGATGTGAATCTTTAGTAGATAGAGGTAAAATCTATCCTTGTCAATCAGTCACATAAATTAAATACCAGAAATGGGCATATTTTCTCCAGCCCCCTCAATTTGTCATTTGATTCATTTCAGGATCCTTGAGGTTCCCTATATTGGAAATCTCTGTTGAAATATTTCCATTCCACTCCTGTTTTTGAATACTTAATTTTCAGTTTCCCTTCTACCAAATTAGATAATATTTATAAAGTATTTAGCACAGTGCCTGACATATAGTAAGTGCTTAATAAATTCTTCCATCCTTGATCATGTCAAGAGTCTAATCAGCTCCTCCATTCATATATTAAATTATCAGGCATGTTTTTCTTCTTTCTCTTTAAGATAAACTGGTGAAGTCTTCTTTTCACATTTTCTCAGTCTTTTTTCTTCTAAACCAGTCAAGTCTTAGTGGTCACAATGTAATTTGGAAGTCCAAAGACTGCTCCCTCTAGATAAGAACTAGAGATCCTTGTTAGCAAGTAAATATTTATAGTTTAAATGTGAAGGAGATTCAAAAACAAAAGTGGAATTGATAGCTTTTCACATTAGTACACATATACATACACATACACATACATACAATATTTGTATATATATGCATATAACACAAAAGAAACTAAAATTCTTTTTTTTGATTTCTTAAAAATTTATTTGGTCTTTTTTTTAGGTACAGCAAATATGCAAGTCTCCTCATAAAACAATCAGCAAAATTTGCAAAATAGTCCACCTGTGGGAGCATCAATCTTTGAATAACTTCAAAAGCAAAATAAAGCAGTACAGGCTGAACACAGAACAGAATATTCTGCCCCTGAGGCCTGCTCCCATCCTCCTCCCAGCGCAGTGCCTGGAGGCCAAGGCTGGGCTGGGTTCTGCTCACTGCCTGGTGTGACAGACCTTTCCTATTGGATTTTCAGGTCACCCTGGGCTGGAAATCTCCTCCACTCTGTTGTTCTGTAGCTTCTGCTGCTCTAGAATTCGTTGAGAGTCTTTCTTTACAGGCATTTTATGGGCTGTGGGGGAAGAGCTAGTGTGTGCGAGTCTTTCTGCTCCACCATCTTGGCTCTGCCCCCAGAAAACGAAATCTTAGCCAAAGTAAATTTGCCAAAAATGTGTATGTGGACACAGAAAGCACTTTTTTGTTTTCTAGTTTTATCAAAATGCCTCAGTGTTCTCTTGCTCCTCATCAACCTCTCACTCTGAAGTCTGAGCTTTTTCAAACTATGCATGTGATTGATAAAAGCAATAAGTCCACATATAAAGAATACATTTAAAGAGTCTTCTTTGCTGTCCTGGACATTACAGACAGATAAAAATATCTGTTCATAGATCCTAACCCAAGGGCTGTGAAAACAAAAAACATATCACTAAAAATATGTTTTAATTTTGGTTTCTGACATCCTGAGGCTCAGGTGGCATGCATTTCAGAAGAGGAAAAATCTGATAATTTTGACATAGTTCACAGAAAGAAGAAAGTCCCCTTTCTAAGAAATAGCCAGAAACCCCACTTTGAGATTCATGCTTTCATCATGGATCTGATACCCAGCTTTTAGAGTTTATATCAATGAGATCAACAGCAGGTCCCTAAGCAGAGTGCTCCTAAAGCCCTGGAAGAACATCTCTTGCAAGCACTCAATGGAGATCATTTTGCATCTGCCATATTTCTCATAATTTGAAGTGGAGGGCAAGACAGATAAAAGTTTTATCCCAATAAATTTAGCTTCCATATATACCCATATGTATATATACATAGGTATAAATGATGATAGATCATTTATATATATCATATATATATATTTATATATCATACATAGATATAAATAATGATGATGAAAATAATATTTATACTTACATTTTGTCATGCACTGTGCTAAGTGCTTTATAATTATTAATTCACTTGATCCTCACAATGACCCTGCAAGGCAGATGTTATAATTATATAATTTTGCAAATAAGAAAACTGAGGCAAGCAGAGTAATTGACTTACCCAGGATTACACAGCTAATAAGTTAATGAGAAGGGCTTTGAACTCAGGTCTTCCTGACTACAGGTCCAGCATTTTATCCACTGTACCGACTAGATATTGATTATATAAAGACAGATGTAGATACAAATAGAGATAGAGATAAAAACAGACATCTGTATCTCCACCTTTATCTGTCTATAAAACTATAATATGATTGATTCTCTTTTATTTCTCTAGTGTGACCACTAACTTACTACAAAAATGACACATTTAGAAAATATTTGCCAGTATGTGTTAAAGAAATAATGTTTTGAATCCCTAACTTTGCATCTGTTGTACTTTATATTAGAATGAATTGTTGCAGCCATTAACAAAAATCTGTTTATATTATGCCATTTGCTTTGTGGGTGATCCATTGTTTAGTTGTGAAATGCCTACAGCACGTATAAAAGAACAGCACCCTAATTCTTCAATAGATCTATGAATTCTCAATGTGGAAGCAAATGTACACATGTGGACATGTCCTGCAATGAAGTCACAAAGCAGTTTGCCCAACATACTAGTGAACAATCATAACATATAGAGGTGCAGTACAGAGATCTTCTATTATGTATTCCTTGTTTTCACTACATGAATACTCCGTCTAATTTTAGGTCACACATTTCTCTGGTGACAATTAGCATTTTACTATTGGAAAATTCCTTGTTTGTAAGGTGTTGCAGCTTTAATCCCTCTATGTTTTTCTTTGAATGATACTCAACTACTTATCTTTGAAGACTAAATTACATGAACCACAGTCAAAAATCACTGAAAGAATACTGGTGATAATATCCCTCAGACTGTGGTGTCCTAATACCCTGAGTTATCTACCTCCTGCTCAGTGCAATATATTCTCTGAGATAGGGTTTCTAGGGGCCAGGAAAGGCATCTTCCATCTGCCCCAAGGCAACCACTTCCATATGAACCAGCACAAGGCATCTTCCATCTTCCATGGCCAGCCCATTCTTGAAACAGGGAAGTTGACAACCTCCAATGCAAAGAGAAATAACAGTCCCTTTGACCCAGACCTGCCATCTCCCCCTGTCCTTTGAGAGTTGAGGTATGCTGCCCTCCACTCAGTGATGAAAATTCTCATGGTCATAACTTTACCTCCCAATGACTCTGAAACTGTGTAGATTATCATCCAAACTACACTTCATACCACTTCCCACCTGATCTGTCATTCCTCTTTCCCTCAGTACTCCTACCCCTAAGATGGATCATTAACTCCACCTAACCCTATCACTGTGACCTCTGAAATGCCTGCACCATAGGTAATGAACTTCCCTTCACCTTACATTTATTCCTCTCCCATTCCTTTCATCTACTAGCTCTCACTGAAATCTGGGTTTCCTTTGATGACAAATCTCATTGGTCACCTTTTCTGGTTCTAGTTGTACCTTTATTCATTCTCTTTGACTGCTTGGTCAAGGCCATTGTGACTTCCCCTCATCTTCTTTCACTCACTAATGCCTCTTGTTTGATGTTAATGTAATTCTTCCATTCTGTTCAATCAATATCTTGGTAGTTATTGTCTATAGATAACCAGGTCACTCCCTTCACTTCATCAATGAGTCCAATATATAATTTAGACTTCTCTTCAACTTTTGCTTTCATATTAGGGGATTCACCATACATATTGATTCTCCCTCAAATACATTAACCACCCAGTTTCTCAAACTATTCACCTCCTGTGAGCAAATCCAGCAACACCTCAGCCACACATAAAGATAGTGATACCCTCAGTCTTGCTACCACCTACAAATGTAACACTTCTATGTTCAAGAAATCTGAAATCTACTTACCCAAACATAATCCATTCTCTTTTCTACCCCTCCTTCTGTCTTTCTTTACATAACCATCTATCTGTGACCTCCAATTCACTGACACTTAAATCTCTCCTACACCATTTCCCCTGCACTTGTCACTTTCTCTTCTCCACATTTGAATTCTTTGCTGACCCATTTAACTCTACATTGTTCTCCTCCCTTGAATGTCTATCTCCTTATCATCTTATCATCTACACCCAGCCAAAGCTCAGCCTTGTATCACTCCCACCATTTTACCTTTGAACCTACTTATGTGTTGCTGCAAGAAGTTGGAGAAAATGTCAAACATCCTGACTGAATCAACTGCAAATTTCTGTTATATAAACTTGATTGACCCCTCACTGCTGCTAGGTAATCCTACTATACCTCCCTTATGAACTCACTTTCTCACTCTTTACTGAGAGCCTTCCAAACCTTTTTATCCTTTTTTAAACCTTCCATGACTCTTGCTGCTACTCTCTTAATAGAGAACCTTACCTCATATTTTACAGAAGAAAATTGAGGTTATTTGCTGTGAACTCCCCCTTCTTCTCTACTCCTCATCTCCCGTCATTCAAGTGCCTTCTGCTACTTTTTCCTTCATCACTTGTCTCACATGAAGTGGACTTATACCTTAGTAAGGTTAAACCCTCCACTTGTTCAAATGATCCCATTCCGTCCTATCTGCTCCAAAAGACTGTCCTAGCATCTCTCTTTAAATGTTCTATTTCAGTCTTTCCCTGTCTAATGGTTCATTTCGTACTGCCTAAAACCATGTTCATTTCTCCCCTTTCCTGAGGGAAAAAAAAATCCTTCACTTGGTCCTTCCATCTCTGCTATTATGCTTTAGCTCTTCTGACCTTTGGTAAACTCAGGTCATCTACAATAGGTGACTCCTTTTTTTCCTCTCCCTCTTCTTCCCCTCTTATAATATGGCTTCTGATCATTTCACTGAAATTCCTTTCTCCAAAGTTACTACTAATTAGTTGGTCTATCTAATTAAACATCAAAGTATATGCAATAGCCTTTACAAATCCATTTAGGAATTCTTTATCATGTATAACTTTGCCAAAATTTGAAGGTGATTATACATCTCATTTTGAAGGTATTGTAAGCTTTTGTAACTTGACGTGATTAGGATAATGGCATCTGCAAACCAGAGCATCTTAAGTACCTTAGAATTTTACTGTAATTTTCTTTAACTTAAATGCTCCCACTGGATGTCCTCCATGGCAATGTCAAAAAAAAAAACAAAACAAAACAATAATTGAGCAGTTTTCCAGGTTTCGTTTTTGTGCACACACACATGCACATATTAATGAAAATAGAATTTTCAAAGGTTTTTTATTTTGTTATGCCTTTCAAGGAATTTGAGGTTATTTTCAAATATGTTTGAGACATATTTTCTGAGGGAATCAAATGATTTTTTAAAAAAGTAATCAATAAATAATAAGCACAATGAGTTCCTGTATTTTTGATTTCTTTTAGACAATTGTACGTACATATTGAATTGAGTGATTCAATTCAATTTTATGATTCAAACAATTTGATTGTATGAAATTTATTTTTTTCTTTTACAAAATCTCATCTCTCCTCTTCTGTTACTTTAAACAAGGATATTTAAATATGTATGTATTATTTTCATTTAAATTGTACATAGATAAGAAATTAGACATTGTCTCAATTGTTTTTCAGTTGTGTCCAACTCTTCTTGACTGTATTTGAGGATTTCTTGGAAAAATACTGGAGTAGTTTGCTATTTTCTTGTCCAGCTCATTTCACAGAAAAGGAAACTAAGGCAGACTATTTTAGTTTGAATTGCTTAGGGTCATGCAGTTAGTAACCATCTGAGGCCAGATTTGAACTCAGGAAAATTACTCTTCCTTACACCAGGTTCTCTGTCCTGTCTACTACACCACCCAGCTGTTGAATAATTGTTGATGTCCTCTAATAATCTTATATTTCTTTCATTTTTTTAGAAATGAAAAAATACTATTTTAATCATTTTGGTAACATCTTTCCTATATCTTGAAAATTAATCCCTTAAGTTCATCAACATTATTTGACTTTCAGCCCTTCCTCTTTATATGTTTTGTTTTATCCAATTGCTTTTCTCATTTCTGTTTTTGGCAGCATCATTTATACTTTAAATACAGATAGCACTGTGATTTTAGAACCCAAGTATGATGTTAGAAAAAATAATAAAACTTTGCTAGAAAAAAATCTAAGTTGCTCTTTTGCATTCTGTTTTCCTCATAGTTATATCCACATCAAGAGAAGTTTGAGTGCCACCAGCTAATACAACAATCCCAGTGGAGACTCAAGGCTGCCAGACAGTTCCCCTTGACTGTAGAGAGGCCCAGAAAATCTGGACCATACCTGACCACCAAGTGAATGCACAACCCACGACCCCTAAAGTAGAACCATGACATCATTTTTACCATGCCCAGATATTTCCTCTGTGGTTTAGAAAGCTCCTATCATCTTAATTTTAGTGACATTGAATCTCTAACTTCCTCATAGTAAGGATCCTATATCACTAATTACCATTTTATCTTCTTTCATTCACATAATCTGAACTTAATTTGTTTAATAATACATTCTAGCTCTGCCCTCCTATTTCATTGTGCTCCCTACAATTTCCATTCTGTAATTAACAGTATTCCCTTCACTTTGCAACTGTGTTCCTTCTTCTTTTTGTGCTTCTTCCAACTTCTAGAACTTCTGGCTCATCCCAGATGACGATAGCCATCCTTGCCAATATTATTGCAGCTTCACTTATTTGCAGACTACCATTTCTAGAACTTTCCTTTGTTCCACTTGATAATCAATCTCCCTATTTTACAGATGGGGAAACTGAGACTGAGAGAGGAGTTTTGATGTTCACAGGGTCACACAGTCAGCATGTGTCTAAAAGGATTCAAATTCAACACTTTCTGACAACAAATCCAATGCTCTATATACTCTTCTACTCATAATTCAAAATATTTTATCCAAAAATCTCTGATTGGAAACAGTTGTGTAGACCACAGAACCTTATTGAAAAACATTGTATAAATTAAGTCATAAAATCCATAATGAGTAATGCAAATATATATTTTTTTTGTCCTTAAAATTTTAATGGGATAACCAAAGAATTTGCTCATTAAGCTTTATGTAAGAACTTCCCCACAAAGCTTGTTTTTAGTTAAATTTATTTATTTAACTTTTTACATATATTTTCATAAAATTTTAGGTTCCAAAATTTCTCCCCATTTCTCCCCTCCCCCCACCGCAATGCACCAAAAATTCTAATTTCCCCTATCACCAATCTTCTCTCTCTTCTATCATCCTTCCCTTCTCTTGTCCCCATCTTCTCTTTTGTCCTGAAGGGCCAGATAACTTTCTATTCCCCATTACCTGTATTTCTTGTTTCCTAGTAGCAAGAACAATACTTGACAGTTGTTCCTAAAGGTTCAAATTCAAATTTCTCCTCATCCCTCCCTCCCCACCCATTCCCTTTGAAAGGAAAGCAGGCAATTCAATATAGGCCATATCTGTGTAGTTTTGCAAATGACTTTCATAAGAGTCGTATTGTGTAAGAATAACTATATTTCCCTCCATCCTATCCTACTCCCCATTGCTTCTGTTCTCTCTTTTGATCCTATGACTCCCCAAGAGTGTTGATTTGAAATTGCTCCCTCCTCCTATTGCCCTCCCTTCCATCATCTCCCCTACCCTGCTTATCCCCTTCTCCCCTACTTTCCTGTATTGTAAGATAGGTCTTCATACCAAAATGAGTGTGCATTTTATTCCTTCCTTTAGTCGAATGTGATGAGAGTAGGCTTCATGTTTTTCTCTCAGCTCCCTTCCTTTTCCCTCCACTAAAAAGGCGCCTGCCTGCCTCTTCTATGAGAGATAATTTGCTCCATTCCATTTCTCCCTCTCTGCTCCCAATACATTTCTCTCTTACTGATTAACTTCATTTTCTTAAGATATGATCCCATCCTATTCAATTCACTCTGTGTTCTCTGCCTCTGTGCGTGCATGCATGTGTGTGTGTGTGTAATCCCATCAACTACCTAGATTCTGAAAAGTTTCAAGAGTTAAAAATATTATCTTTCCATGTAGGAATGTAAACAGTTCAACTTTAATAAGTCCCTTATGACTTCACTTTACTGTTTACCTTTCCATGCTTCTTTTCATTCTTGTGTTTGAAAGTCAAATCTTCTTTTCAACTCTGGTCTTTTCATCAAGAATGCTTGAACGTCTTCAATTTCATTGAAAGACCATTTTTCCCCTGAAGTATTTTACTCAGTTTTGCTGGGTAAGTGACTGTTGGTTTTAGTCCTAATTCCTTTGACTTCTAGAATATCATATTCCATGCCCTTCTATCCCTTATTATAGAAGCTGCTAGATCTCATATTATCCTGATTGTATTTCCACAATACTTGAATTGTTTCTTTCTAGCTACTTCCAATATTTTTCTCCTTGACCTGGGAACTCTGGAATTTGGCCACAATGTTCCTAGGAGTTTTTCTTTTTGGGTCTCTTTCAGGTGGTGATCAGTGGATTCCTTGAATAATTATTTTGCCCTCTGGTTCCGGAATATCAGTGCAGTTTTCCTTGATAATTTCATGAAGGATGATGTCTAGGCTCTTATTTTGATCATAGATTTCAGATAGTACCACAATTTTTAAATTGTCTCTCCTGGATCTATTTTCCAGGTCAGTTGTTTTTCCAATGAGATATTTCACATTATCTTCCATTTTTTCATTATTTTAGTTTTTTTTTTTTGATTTCTTGGTTTCTCATAAAGTCATTAGCCTCCATCTGTTCCATTCTAACTTTTAAAGACCTAGTTTCTTCAGTGAGCTTTTGAACCTCCTTTTCCATTTGGCTTATTCTGCTTTTTAAAGCATTCTTTTCCTCATTGGCTTTTTGAACCTCTTTGCCAATTGAGTTAACCTATTTTTCAAGATATCATTTTCTTCACCATTTTTATGGGTCTACCTTAGCAAGGTGTTGAGTTGCTTTTCATGCTTTTTTTGCATCTCTCTCATTTCTCTTCCCATTTTTTCCTCCACCTCCCTCACTTGATTTTCAAAATCCTTTTTGAGCTCTTCCATTGCCTGAGGACATTGAATATTTATTTTGGATGTTTGTGATACAGAATCCTTGACTTCTATGTCTTTCCCTGATGGTAAGCATTGTTCTTCCTCTTTTGAAAAGATGGAAGGAGATATCTGTTCACCAAGAAAGTAATCTTCTATTGTCTTTTTGTTTTTCTTCTTTACTGAGCATTTCCCCAGCCAGTTACCTGACTTGTGAGTTTCCTCTCCACACCCACCTTGCCTCCAGTTCTGCCCAGCACGTGCTTGAGGTCTGAGATTCAAATGCTGCTTCAAAACCTCAGAGCTTTCGGCAGGGGCAGAGCTGCTATTTAATGTGTTATTAAGTTCAGCTGCTCAGGTAGGGTCAGGGCCCCCTCTCAGGGCTCAGTTCCCTCAGGGGGTTTATGTGGAGACCTTCAACAATGGATCAGAACTCCTGTCTGCTTTGGGAGCCTCTGTCCTCTGCTGCTTCTGCTGCTGCCTCCCAAGGGGACCTCAGTTATGGAGAAACCCTACTGCCCTCTTAGTCAGCCAAACAGGCTGTCTCACTGACCTTTGGTGTCTGCAGGAGGGGCCTGCATGGCTGCTTGAGATTTTGTCCCTGAAGCCTGCTCAGATCTGCTCCTCTTGGTGCCATGCAGCCAAGGTGGGTCTGGGCTCTGCTCCGGGTCTGGTGCAAGATGTACCTTTGGTGTAGGTTTTTTCACAGCTCTCTGGAACAGAAATCTCCTCCACTCCATTGCTGTGTGGCTTCTGCTGTTCCAGAATTTGTAGGGAGTTCTTCTTTACAGGTATTTTATGGGCTGTGGGTTTGGAGCTAGCATATGTGAATCTTTCTACTCCACCATCTTGGCTCCTTCCCCCAATTTAAATATAATCAACTAGGGAGAGTAAGGGGCATGTAACTATAATTCAGGTATTCCTGAATAGAATGATGTCGCCAAATGTTATTCTCCAGTTGGTCATGTTCTGTGTACCACCATATACACAATTGTTCTCATTCTAATTTACTTTACCTTCATCTAAAGACTGAATTGGCCATATTGCCTGATGGTTTTCCATACTACCTGAAAATGTGACACATATTTTTATCCATCACCAAAAATGCTACTGCTGATATATTTGAACTACCTGAAGGAAATGACTATTAAAATGTCTATGATGTGAAATAATTTCTTTCAGGAACAGATGTTCTGCCATTTATGCATATGAGAATACACAGTAAATTATATTGTTTGCTAACAATAAAGCAGCCTGTTTAGGGCTTGAAAGCCTCAAAATGTTAAAATGGTATAGTAGACATTTTCTCAAACATTGGTGTGTAATCTAGATTTTCATTTATATATATATATATATATATATATATATATATATATACGTATATGTATATATGTATATATATATACATACACACATGTATATATGTATATATATATAT
>CM053771.1:326868333-326882052 GCA_028658325.1 Potorous gilbertii
CAATGATGATGATGATGTCTAGTATTTTATGTACATTCCTTGAATTTATTA
The DNA here is from genome assembly GCA_028658325.1 of Potorous gilbertii. NCBI lineage: Eukaryota > Metazoa > Chordata > Mammalia > Diprotodontia > Potoroidae > Potorous > Potorous gilbertii. Next base: position 326,868,385 of record CM053771.1, read on the forward strand.
TTTGAATATGGAAACTAAATAATGACCTGTAGGTTAGACATCACAGTAGTTCTGCATTCCACATGGACTATAGCCATGTTTTCTGCTTCCTTAAATGAGTAATGTCTTGACTATTAGGACTATAATGACTCAAATGCAGTCTTTTTAATGCAAGGTTATTGGATAGTATGGAAGCTATGAATTAACTGATTGAAATTAATTATGACTAATTCATCTTCTTACTGTTCTTTAATCAGTTTCCTAAAAAAAGACTGTAAACAATTGAGAAGTGAAATAAGTGACATTAAAGAAACTAGCATGTTATGTAAAAATGTGTATATATTTACGTATATATGTATATATATATATATATGTACATGCACACACATATGCATATATGCATATTCTTTACCAGTCACTATCACATCATACATATATGGAACTGTTGGTTACAACAAATGGAAAAATTTTGGATGCTTTGGATAACTTCCTTTACCTCAATAATAAACTTTCCAGGAATGTACACACACATGATAATGTTGAAGCTCAACATTTGGGAGTCCCATAATGTATATGTGGGAGAAGAGGTCTCAAGTTGCTTACCAAATTAAAGATCTACAGAGCTTTTATGCTGACTTCATCGTTGTATGCCTATGAAACCTGGACAGTTTATCACCACCATGCCAGGGAACTGAATCTCTTCCATTTGAATTGTCTTAGGAAGATTCTAAAGATCACCTGGAAAGATAAGGTATAGGATACTGAGGCCATTTCTACAGCTGAACGACCAAGCATAAAAACTCTACTGGTAGAGAGTGCAACTCTGATGGCCTGACTGCATTGTTTGAATTTCAAAAGAATGTTTATCTAAGAGACTATTTTATGGAAAATTCACACAAACAAGTGTTAACACAAAGATCAGAAGAAGTGATAAAAGACACTCTCAGGGTTGCTTTGAAATATTTTAATATTGATTGTGAGACAGGGCACACTGGCACAGGAATATTCAGCTTTTGAACAAAGCAGAATTGTGGTAGCTCAAAAGAAACGCGAGATGCCCAAATTTAGACACCTTTGTGGTAAAAGGTCGTACAGACTATTTGTGGCCACATTTTGTTAGAACTTTCTAATCTTATATTGGCCTGATTAGCCACAGTTGGACATACTGATTATTGACCTCAACATCATGGTGTCATTTTTAGTGTACATACATAAATGCAAACATAAATGCATACATGTATGCATTTATATGTATGAATATGTGTATATATGCATATACATAGATATAGATATAAGCAGTTAGTACATATATAAATATATATGAGGAGAACATTTTTCAATCTTGGATTTTAATTTGTGATTGTGAGTAATTTTTATCTTTATTTATTGTAAAAATGTTATTGGCATCAACTTTGGCCCTAATATATTTTTCACCTATAACTTGAATCTCAAATTTATGTACTGTTGTAAATATTTATAAGATAATCTGTCCAAATGCTTATTGAAATCTGGAAAATAGAATTCTTTATTTAATTTGTCTTTATTATGTAGATCAGAAGACCAAAATCTTTTGAGGGATGAGAGATAACTTCCTGAAATCTCTGAAATATCCCAAGTTTATATTACTTCATGTACATGATGTTTGAAAACAAAAAGCAGTTTTTTCATTTAGTACTTTATTTTTCCATGTTTACATGAAAAAATAACTTTTAACATTAATTTTTAAAGCTTTGAGTTCAAATTCTCTCCCTCTTTCTCTCTCCATTGCCTCCTTATTAACAAGCAATTTGATATAATTTATATCAAGCAAAATACTTTCATAATAGTCATGTTGCAAAAGAAAACAAATCAGACACCATTAGTTCTTTCTTGGGGCATATAGATAGCAATTTTTATCATAAGTCCTCAGAGTTCTGTTGGATCACTGTACTTCTGAGAATAGATAATTCATTTACAGTTGATGATCTTTCAATATTTCATTACTTTATACATAGTACATTTCACTTTACATCAGCTCATGTAAATCTTTCCAGGTTTTTCTGAGATCCTTCTGCTCATCATTTCTTACAGCGAAATAGTATTCCATCACAATCACATACCACGGTTTGTTCAGTCATTCCCCAATTGATGGGCAACCCCTCAATTTCCAATTCTTTTACCCCCAGAAAAAAAGATACAATATTTTTGTACATACATGTACTTTTATTTTATTTTATTTTTTATTTTGCTATTATTTTGTGGGGTGGGATATAGGTGAGCTGTAGTAATGCTAGGTCAAAGGGTACACATGGTTTCACAACCTTTGGGCATAGTTTCAAATGGTCTACAGAGTGGTTGAGCCAATTCACAAATCCACCAATGGTGCACTAATATCTCATGTTCCCCCATATCTCCTCAACCATTTGTCATTTTCCTTTCCTTGTCCTATTAGGCAATCAAACAGGTATCATACCTCAGAATCGTTTTAATTTGCATTTCTCCAAACATTAGTGAGTTCAAGCTCATATAGTCATAGATAGCTTTGATTACTTCATCTAAAAACTATTCATAGCTTTTGATCATTTATCAGTTGGGGGATGGTTCTTATTTTTATACATTTTTCTTGGTTTTCAAAACATCTCAGGAGTGATGCCTTTATCAGAGAAAATTGTTTCAATTTGTTCACAGTTACTATTGTTAACTGTATTGTCCTCCATCCTATTCTACCCACCTCTCTCTCCTTTCACCCCGTACTTCCTCAAAAGGGTTTTACTTATGATTACATGTTCCACCAACAACGAATTAGTGTTCCAACTCTCCCATGTCTTCTCCAACATTTATCATTTTTCTGTTTTATCATGTTAGCCAATCTAATAGATGTGATATGGTACCTGAGAGCTGTTTTGATTGTATTGCTCTAATCGTTAGTGATTTAGAGCATGTTTTCATCTGACTACAGATAGTTTTAATATCTTCCTCTGAAAACTGTCTGTTCCTATCCTTTGATTATTTATCAACTGGGGAATGACTTCTGTTCTTGTAAAATTGACTCAGTTCTCAATACATTTTAGAAATGTCTTTATCAGACACTAGCTATAAAAATTCTTTCTCAGTTTTCTGCTTCTCTCCTAATGTTGGTTGTATCAGTTTTGTATAAGGAGTTTTCAAGTTAATATTATCAAAATTATCCATTTTGCATTTCCCAGCGTTCTGTATATCTTGTTTGGTCATAAATTCCTCAGTTCTCCATAAAACTGATAGATAAACTATTCCTTTCTCCCTAATCTGTTTATAATATCAGTCTTTATATTTAAGTTATGTACATATTTGGACTTTATTTTGGTATATAGCATCAGATGTTAGTTTATGCCCAGGTTCTGCCATGCTATTTTCCAGTATTCTGAATGGTTTTTCTCAAATTGTGAGGTCTTATCCAAGAAGCTGGAGTCTTTGTGTTTATCAAACAGTACATTGCTATAGTCATTGACTACTGTGTCTTGTATACCTAATTTGTTCCATTGATCTATCCTTCTATTTCTTACCCAGTAGCAAGTGATTTTGAATACGGCTGCTTTATAATACGATTTAAGATCTGGTATGACTAGAAATCCTGAGCATTTCTCCCCCCTAATTCCTTTGTCATTCTGGAACTTTTCTTATTCTAGATGAATTTTGTTGATATTTTTTGCTCTATAAAATAATTTTGGTTAATTTGATTAGAGTGGCACTGAATAAATAAATGCATTTAGGTGGAATTGAGCAACTGATAATTTTCCATTAAGTAAGATCTAACTTTATTTGTATGAAAGTGTTTTGTAATTGTTTTCAAATAGTCTCTGGGTTTGTTTTGACAGGTAGACTCCCAAACATTTTTATAATATCTTCAATTACTTTAAACGGAATTTCTCTTTCTGTCTCCTGCTGATGGACTTTATTATTAATAAATAGAAATGCTGAGGATTTATGTGGGTTAATTTTTATCCTGCAACTTTGCTAAAGTTGCTTATTATTTCAAGTAATTTTTACTTGATTTTCTAGGATTCTCCAAGTATAACATCATATAAGTTGCAAAGAGTAATAGCTTACTTTCTTCTTTTGCCTATTTTAATTCCTTCAATTTATTTTTCTTCTCTTATTGCTAAAGCTAACACTTCCAGTGCCATATTGAATAGCAGTGGTGATAACTGACACCCTTATTCACCCCCAATCTTGTTGGAGATCTATGTAGCTAATTACCAGCTGGTAGTTTTAGGTAGATACTACTTATTATTTTAAGGAAGGCTCCTTTTAGTCTTATTCTCTCTAATGTTTTAAATAAGAATGGATGTTGTATTTTGTCCAAAGTTTTTTCTGCATTTATTGAGATAGTCACATGATTCCTGTTAGTTTTGTTGTTGATACGACCAATTATGCTGATAGTTTCCCTAACATTGAACCAGCCCTGCTTTCCTGGTGTAAATTCTTCCTGATCCAAATGTATTATTCTTGTGACAAATTGCTTCAATCTTTATTTGCAAACAGGTGATACAGAGTATGGAATGCTGAGACTGAAGGCAAAAAGATATGGATTCAAATTCAACCTCAGACTCTGTGTGACCTTGGCCTACTCAGTTAACGTCTCTTTATCTGCATCAATTTCCTCAATTTTAAATCGTAGATAATAATAGCACCTAATTCCTAGAATTTTGGTGAGCATAGTGCTTGATATATAATTGGCGTTAATAAATATTTGTTGACTGACTGAAAACCCAGAGAAGAGAAGCAGATATTATGTCCTAGATACATGAATAAGCAGCAAGACTAGGCACGTGGAGAGGAGGTCCACAGCAGATTTTGCACTAATAGAGTGCTCTACATATAGTAGGAACTTTAAAAATATTTTCTTACTGAATTTTGTCATTTTCTGAGACTTTCAATGATAATGACTACAATATATGTTTTTCCCAGCTCTATATATAATATACTTATTACATATATAATATAAAACATTATTTTAATGACTAGATTTAAACACTTTATTATTTTTCTCTAGTTTCTATACTTCTTATATGATTTAGCCGGGGAGTGCCAGGTAGGGGAAGGAACAATTTGGAACCAGTAGAAAAGACTCAAAATCTTGTTCCTTCCAATTATTGTGTGAATTTAAGCTTGTCTATTAAACTATCTGGGCTTCTTTTTCCTATAAAATGGAGTGAACAAAATGATCTCAAAGGTCCCTTTAATCCTTGTTACTCAATGATGTTAAACCTTCACTTTATGAGAGTATTTGAGGATACTCTTTTTATAAAAAATAACATTTCCTTTTAACAGTGAAATAACTATAGGAAAAAAAGTGAAAACAGTGGTAGAACAAATTTTGAATTGAAACAGGGGAATTAGGTGTTAAAAATACATGTAGTGAATTTTATATTTAATTTCAATTTAATAGCTACAGACATATTAAGAAATATGTTCTGAAATTGTTTTTCTAGAAAAGATATTGGGTTTAATTCTAGCCACAGTAACATACAACTTTAAAAACAGAATCGAAATCTTCTAAGAGAGGTCTCAGAAGAAGTAGGCCTAATTATCTGATATGAAGAGTACAATGAGATCACTGGATTTTAATTATCTCTAAATTAAGAAGTGACACTGGCATCAAAAAACAATCATGAATAGAACAGCTAAACATCACTCAGATGAGAGGAATGATAGAGATTATTTGTTAAAGAATGGTGGACCTAAGAGACTGCATTCAAGGAGAGAGTATGCACATTGGTGATATTACAAATCTTTGAAATGTTGACCTAACACTTGTGGAGTGTTTGTGAAGAGTGACTTTGAAGTTTAAATGATACGAAGTATATAAATGGTTTGTGCTATCAATAACAACTGGGATTTATAAAATGTTTTCTAAATTAATATTTGCTCTCTTCTCAACAATCTTGTGAGATAAAGAAAACACTGTTTTTCCAGTCTTACAGGTGAAAAAAAATTGAAGTTCAGATTACTTGTGACTTGCTAACAGTCAGAGTCAGTAAATTTTGGAACCTCTGCATCATGACATAAATTTTAACTACACAAGACTGCTATTAAATATAAGTTATAATTGGCATATAAAGAAGAAAATCTTTTTTTATCTTGGCTTTTAAAGCCCTCCCTCCTATGGTCCCAAATTACATTTCCAGTCTTACTTCACATTAATTCCTTTGGCACATTCTATAACATTGGCTCATTAGTAGTTATCTATCTTTCGAACCCTTCTCTCATCTCTTGATCTTCATATAGACTCACTCACATGCCTAGGATACCCTCCTTCCTCAACTCTGACTCTGGGCATACTTCTTCTAAGGCTCAGATCAGGTACTGCTTCCCAACCTTGTCTCATTTCTGTTGTTAATGCTTTGTCTCCTTAGATTATCTTAAGGTTACCAGTTTTGTCTTCTATCCCCTGCCATTATAAGCAGCTCACTCATTAGACTGTGAGCTCCTTGAGGATAGAGTCTGTTTTATTGCATCCATATGTTCCCAGCACTGACTATAATGTTCTGCACATAATAATAATTTAATAAAAGGTTGTTGACTTATTTCTCAAAAGGAGTTATGTAGTCAGAAAACTTACACTGATCAAATTTTCAAATATCATGAAGCCATGAGGGATTAGCTAAAAAAGAGAATAACAGTCAGAATCTGAAAAGAATTGGGAAACTGGCATAAATCCATTAAGATGAGTTTTAATAGGGATAAATTGCCTTATATCATGGCCATAAATTTTCTTTATAACATATCTTCTGCTTTTTTCACTCGTCATTATTAAAAATATGTTGCTACCTGCATGCACCTTCTCTGAATCTTTGTATGCAGGTATTCTGATGCTCTTAGACTCACAATAATGTACATTATTGATAGAATATATTTTGAAATATGTATTTTATTTCTGATGAGGAAAAATTTCAGATTGTTAAGATCATACTTCCCCAGTAATATAATTAATTCTCTTCCTCTGAGCTCTTCTCACTATGTATCTGCATTCCTATATGCAATACATGTATCTATGAGTATATGCATGCATATGTGATTATTTATTTAAAAGTAGTATTGTGTGGTTGAAATTTTGGTCAGACTACCCAGGTTCCAACATTTACTAGTCATATAGGTAAGGGAAAGTCATATAAACGCTCTGAACTTCAACTTCTCCATTTTAAAGAGTAAAAAAATAATGCTTTCCCTATATACCTCATAGGGTTGTTGAAAGGAAAGTAAATATTAAATAAGAAAATAATATGTGTCAGTTTTCATTATAAATAATTATTTGGTGTTTATATATTTGCTCTCAAGCTATATTAGTACATATTCATGCATATATCTAGATATGATGACATTAATTTATACACTTTTCTCCTCAATTATTTGAAAGATCCTATGCAATAATATCATAGGTATTTTCCTTGTGGAGACAGCTAGACTATTTTTTCTTGAATAGTCATATATCTCATTGAGAAGTCTTTTTAATATTACCGAACTCAATGAAGTTATCCCAATAACATCTGGAACCATGAATACCAGGAAGATCCTGAGCAAGACAATACATGGTGTCTAGTCATCTAGAGTATAGAAGCAAAGGTAGCAAGTAAGATTGGTAAGCATACCTGTCCCTGTTTTATGCTTAATTTTATATTAACAGTAATAGTATAGTCAGAAATGTCTCCATTATTGTATATTCCCAAGATTCTTATATGTCTAAAGAAGCAATTTTCTTTTCAAAACCACTAATGCTAACAAAGTAATTAGAATTTTTCTTCTGACCTATATGAAAGAAACACTGGCCAGGTGAGTATAGAGCACTGATATTAGCTTCTCAGATTTGATATAGTTCAATTTTATTTTGAGTTTAAGCCTGAAAAATTCTTGGGTTTGCTTAACAGTATCTAACTCCAAGATAGACATTAATCTGCAAAATATGAATTTGTTCTTCTTTAAAATTGTAAAAGGAAAGACGTATTCTTAGCCTGATCAAACAGATGTGGTTCTTATTCTTTTGTTATAACAGTAACCACTCAAGAGATGCCAGGCTTCCTGTATCATGGAAGTGCTCTGACCCCTATACCCTACAGTTTAAGTCTCGGATAGCTTGACTACATCTGAAGAGTTCAAAAGATCATAGCAGAAGTCAATATTACAAAAGATTTTGTTCTTTCTGATATGACTCAGAAGAGTTACTAAAGGAGAGAAGTGAAGCAAAAAAAAATCTAGCAGAGATTTCTTTAGCCAGTGAGAAGCAGGACTAGTAAAAAAAAAAAGAAAGCACTTGATGACATTTCTAGAAGATATCAGGGATCCTGCAGCATTGGAACTATAACTAATGCATGGTTGGTGGAGCTATGAATCCTTCCAGGAATACTCAAAAAGAATTTGGAGCTATACCCAACCAATCATGAGATCATGCCTGTCTCATGACCTAGATGTCAATCCTATTCTCCAAAGAGATCAAAGAAAGAGGAAAAGGATTCATATGTCACAATAAATATGAACACATGTGTACATACACTTACAGACATATAACATATATACGAATATATACATGCTAATATAAAAACTAGAGTTATCGAATGTTTGAAAGGAATTAATGGGAAGTAAGACTGAAAAGGATAGATTGAGAGCAGCTTGAGGGTTTTAAAAGCAATATAATACTTGCATATTTAATATAATATTAAAGTATATATTATGTGCTTGTGTATGTGTGTCCTATGGGGCATTTTATAGGTACATATGTATGCATTTTGTGGAAAAAGAAAGATTTGGTGCTTCCCCCAGTCCATTTCTTCCAAAGTTCAGTTTCTTCTTTAGAAGGACATTACTGATAATGAGGCAGAGACAGAGACAGAGACAAAGACACCAAGCTCAGTGACACAACATTCAGGCAGCTCAGACTCACAGGTTGTATTTGTCTTACATTCTTGAAGGGAACCATGACATCAGGTAGATGATGACATGATTGTAGTTGACTTTGATTTGAGTGAGGGAGGGCTATGCAAGGACATCAACCTCACTTTTTTCTCAAGAGCCATCTGGGTCCAGAGATCATCAGGAGGACTGCCTCCCTGTAATGGTAATTTAAATGGCAAGATCTTTCCCATTCATTAATAGCCCCATGTAACCTGCCTGTGTCCCATGGAACCCTGAGTCACATGAAACTGAGTCTCATGGAGCCTGTAGTGGGAGGAGTTTGCTGAGTGGGTAGAACAGGAAAAGGGGGAGATAGAGCAAAGTTCAGAGGAAATTGGCCAGAGTCTAGTAAGAGTTAAGAAGGATATGGAGGAATAGGCAAGAAGCTAGCACATGTGAAAGAGCTTGTTTGTGATTTTGTTTAATGGAGCTGGTTTCTGGGAAGCCTGGGAGGGGCAAGGCTTGGGGATGGTGTTGTCCTCTGCTTTGTTATTATGTATAGATCTTTGTTACTATGATGGATTTGACTTTCTGGTATCTGAATAAATGGTCTCTTTGGTCTTCCATGCAGAGAGTCTGTTGTGTTTCACAATTCAGATTTGCACCAGAATATTTATGGCCACAGTAGGCACTGTAAAGATCACATTGGTGCTACACTCAGTCACTGCCCCTGTCTCTACCTTTCTTCCAAAGGAAGGTAAATTTTGATGGCAGAGAGCTGCCCAGTTCACTTAAGAGTTTACTGGCTAGATCTCTTCTCAAAGACCATGCCTACGAGCTCACTCTGGAGCTCGTAGATTGGACAATATGTCCCTGCCCAAGCACCACTTGATGGCTAGTTTTCTGGACCCTCCTAGCTCAGGATGAATGTAAATAGTAACAATTTCTATTTTGGCCAGGAACTCTGGGGGTCTTTTCTTCCCAGTTTGATTTATTTTCCCTTGATTAAAGGGGTCATTCCTTAACTCACTTCGTAAAGAGGCTTTTTCATTGAATGGGCATTACTTCACTCAAAGTAAGAACCTGAGAAGACCTTAACCTAAAAAGGTCAGGGTCTCCCGTTTCATCCTGGGCCATTTCAAGTCTTCCAGATGAATGTCTGGCTAGAGAAGGATGATGGATCTGGAGGAGAAAATGAGGCTGATGACCTTGGTCAGCTCTCCCTCACTCCAAGTCAACTTCAAGTCATGTCATCATCTTCCTGATGTCATGGTCGTCTTCAAGAAAGAAGGATAATGAGAGTGAAATGAGTCTTCTTATACTGGTCAAACACCAAACCAAGATTGAAAGTATTGAATCAAAGGTATAGGAGTTCCATTGTTTTCCTCTCTGCCTTGGATGGAGTTAGATTTTTTCTAGGTAGCCCAAGGCTGGGAGTGGTCTGATATGGTTGAGGGGTGGTGTGACAGAAGCTGTCCAGAGGTAAAATGATGATGGGATGATATCATCAACCCTTGCTGAAAATGTATATGAACTGTGCACCCCAAACCCAAAAGGAGTCCTCAGTTATAAACTATTAACTCCCATGCAAAGCATGACTGCCCACTTTGAGAGAAATAAAACAAGGACTCAAACAAACTAACTCTTGTCTTTTTCAGATGAAACTGTGAATGGTTGTCATTTTGTTGCCATAACTTGAATTTGGACTGAACCCTTCCCCCAGCAACACTGGGACTAGGTACCCAGGACTTGTTATCTTGAAAGTTCGTCTTGATGGGTTTAAGTCCTTGCTCCTACTATCAGACTGCCGTTTGTTCAGGTGCAGTCTCAATTTTCTCTCTGGAGACAAAGCTCTCCTGCATAGGCCTTTTCTGAAAGGATATCCTATGCAGTTAGATAAAGGTAATTGGCATGTGATGAACTGTATTGTAATCTGAATTTATTTTTTATGAATTAGGCCTTCAGAATTTTTGGAAAAATATTAGAGTAACTAAAGGTAACCTTGTATTTTGACTGGTCAAATTCTAAAACTAAATTAGTTTCTAAACTGGTTTATCATAAAAAGAAACTAAGCCTAAAAAGACAATAAGACAATTAGATTTGTGTGAACTTTGTGTTGTCATTTTCTTTTTCTCTTTGTGTCTCTGTGTCTGTTAAATGACTGTGTCTGGAAAATTTAAACTGTAGCTAGCCAGAAAACTTCTGAAGGCTGTGGTCAGAGAGGACACTGGAAAAGAACTCCCACTTTAAGCTTTCAGTGGGAGATGAAGAATTATTTGGGGGGGGGGGAGAGCCAAGATGGCAGAGTAGAAAGACTCACATATGCTAGCTCCAAACCCACAGCCCATGGATCCCTTGTAAAAAGAACTCCCAACAAATTCTGGAACAGTAGAAGCCATGCAGCAATGAGGTGAAGGAGATTTCCGTTCCAGAGAGCCCTGGAAAAACCAATCCCAAAGGTCCATCATGCACCTGATGGGAGCAGAGCCCAGCCCTGCTCTGGCCGTGTAGCATGGAGAGGAACAGATCCAGCAGATCCACACAGGCTTCAGGGAAGGAATCTCCAGCGGCCATGAAGATCCCTCCACTCCCAGATGCACAGGTCAGTAAGAAAGATGTCTGGACTGGATGAGAGGGGAGCAGGGTGTCTCCATGACTCGGGCCCACTTGAGAGGCAGCAGCAGAGGCAGTGAGCAGTCAGAAGCTCCCAGAGCAGGCAGGAGCTGCATTAAGAAGGTTTATGCATAAACCCCCTGAGGGAACTGAGCGTGGGAGGTGGCCCTGCCCGCACCTGAGTACCAGAACTTAAGCTCCCATTGAATAGCAGCCAGGCCTGCTGCCAAAAGCCCTGAGGCTGGGGAGCAGCATTTGAATCTCAGATCCCAAGCACTAGCTGGGCAGATCTAGGCGGGGGTGGGGAGGAATCTCAGAAGTCAAGTAACTGGCTGGCAAAATGCCCAGAAAAGGGAAAAAAAATAAGAACATAGACGGTTACTTTCTTGGTCAACAGATGTTTCCCCCCTTCCTTTCTTACACAACATGACTATTATGGAAGTCATTTACAAAACTATACAGATATGGCCTGTATTGAATTGCCTGCCTTCCCAAAGGGAATGGGTGGGGAGGGAGGGATGGGGAGAAGTTGGAACTCAAAGTTTTAAGAACAACTGTCGAGTATTGTTCTTGCTAGTAGGAAATAAGAAATACAGGGAATGGCGAATAGAAAGTTACCTGGCCCTACAGGACAAAAGAGAAGATGGGGACAAGAGAAGGGAGGGATGTTAGAAGAGAGGGCAGATTGGTGAGAGTGGAAAGTAGAATGATCGGTGTATTGGCGTGGGGGGAGGGAACAAATGGGGAGAAAATTTGGAACCCAAAATGTTGTGAAAATGAATGTAAAAAGTTAAATAAATAAATTTATATTAAAAATGCCTTTAAAAAGCATCCACTTTAATTAGGAGTAATTTATTTGAACATGTCTAGAAGTTAGAATTGTTTAAGTATAGATAACTTACTTGATATGCAGTGTTTTAAAATAGATCCATGCTTCAATTTTTTAAAATAAAATTCTAGTTAATCTGGTAACTTTTAAATGAATTAATTTGCATATTGGAGTCTATTTTCTCAGAAAAAGTATCTGTTATTAAAATTTTTTTTTAGTGAAATCTCATCTTCCTCTTGGGAAAACAAATAATTCAAAGTATAAAAACTGAATTTTATTTTTTCTGTTTTTATTTGAATTTCTCAGATATATCAAAAATATCTGGCAGAATTGAGCAACTGATCTGAATCTCAGCCCTCAGTGGTGGCCCTGCCCCCACCCATAGCCCCTGGGGCAGGTGAGTAGCTGATCTGAATCTCAGCCTTGTACTGGGGAGATGTGAAGCACTAGGACCCTCCTCTTGAGGAGAGATTAAGAAGTCAAGTAACTGCCTGGGAAAATGCCAAAAGAAGGGAAAAAAGTAAGATCATAGAAGGTTACATTTTGGTGAACAGCTGTCCTGTTCCATCATTTCAGATGAGGAAGAACAAGACATACTATCAGAGGAAGGCAAGGACTCTGCCGCCAGTAACCCCAAAATGAATATGAAATGGTATCAGGCCATAGAAGAGCTTGAAAAACACGTCAGCAGCCTGCTAAAGGAGAACCAAAAAAATGCTGAGAAAAATAACACCTTTAAAAAGAAGCTAACTCAATTGGAAAAAGAGGTCAAAAAAGCCAATGAGGAGAAGGAGGTTTTAAAAAGCAGAATTAGCCAGCTGGAAAACAAGGTTCAAAAGCTGACTGAAGAAAAAGTTCTTTAAAAGAGAAAATCCAGTTCAAGGAAGCTAATGACTATGAGATAAACCAAGCAGTTAGAAAACAAAACCAAAAGTTTGAAAAAATAGAAGATAATGTGAAACATCTCATTGGAAAAATAGCTGATCTGGAAAATAGATCCAGGAGAGACAATTTAAACATTATTTGACTACCTGAAAGCCATGATCAAAAAAAGAGCCTAGATGTTATCTTCCATGAAATTTTCAAGGAAAATTGCCCTGGTATTCTAGAACAAGAGGGCAAAATAAATATTGAAAGAATCCATCAATCACCTCCTGAAAGAGATCCAAAAATAGAAACTCCTAGGAATACTGCTGCCAAATTTCAGAGTTCCCAAGTCAAAGAGAAAATACTGCAGGCAGTAAGAAAGAAACAATATGAATACTGTGGAAATACAATCAGGATAATACAAGATCTAGCAGCTTTGACATTAAGGGATCGAAGGATGTGGAATAAGATATTCAAGAAGTCAAAGGAACTAGTACTAAAACCAAGAATCACCTACCCAGCAAAACTGAGTATAA
>CM053771.1:326882552-326900410 GCA_028658325.1 Potorous gilbertii
CTTTCCTGTGTTGTAAGATAGGTTTTCATACCAAAATGAGTGTGGATTTTATTCTTTCCCTTAGTCAAATGTGATGAGAGTAAACTTCATGTTTTTTCTCTCACCTCCCCTCTTTTCCCCTCCACTAAGAAGTCTCCTGCCTGCCTCTTCTATGAAAGATAATTTGCCCCATTCCATTTCTCCCTCTCTCTTCCCAATACATTTCTCTCTCAACATTTACCTTGATTTCTTTTAAGATATGATCCCATCCTATTCAATTCACACTGTGCTCTCTGTCTCTGTGTGTACGTGTGCGTGCGAGTGTGTGTGCGTGCGCAAGTGTCTCTCTCTGTGTGTGTGTATGTAATCTCATCAACTATCCAGATACTGAAAAGTTTCAAGAGTTGCAAATATTGTCTTTCCATGTAGGAATGTAAACAGTTCAGCTTTAGTAAGTCCCTTATGACTTCTCTTTACTGTTTACCTTTTCATGTTTCTTCTCATTCTTGTGTTTGAAAGTCAGATTTTCTTTCCAGCTCTGGTCTTTTCATCAAGAATGCTTGAAAGTCCTCTATTTCATTGAAAGACAACTTTTTCCCCTGAGGTATTATACTCACTTTTGTTGGGTAGGTGATTCTTGGTTTTTGTCCTAGTTCCTTTGACTTCTGGAATATCACATTCCATGCTCTTCGATCCCTTAATGTAGAAGATGCTAGATCTTGGGTTATCCTGATTACATTTCCACAATACTTAAATTGTTTCTTTCTAGCTGCTTGCAGATTTTCTCCTTGACCAGGGAACTCTGGAATTTGACCACAATGTTCCTAGGAGTTTCTCTTTTTGGATCTCTTTCAGGAGGTAATAGGTGAATTCCTTGAATACTTATTTTGCCCTCTGTTTCTAGAATATTAGGGCAGTTTTCCTTGAAAATTTCATGAAAGATGATGTCTAGGCTCTTTTCTTGATCATAGCTTTCAGGTAGTTCCATAATTTTTAAATTGCCTCTCCTGGATCTATTTTCCAAGTCAGTTGTTTTTCCAATGAGATCTTTCACATTATCTTCCATTTTTTCAGTCTTTTTGTTTTGTTTTGTGATTTCTTGGTTTCTCATGAATTCATTAGCCTCCATGTGTTCCATCCTATTTTTTTCAGAGAACTATTTTCCTCAGTGAGCTTTTGAGCCTCTTTTTCCATTTTGCTAATTTGAAAGCATTCTTCTCCTCATTGGCTTTTTGAACCTCTTTTGCCAATTGAGTTAGCCCATTTTTCAAGGTGTTATTTTCTTCAGCATTTTTTGGGGTCTCCTTCGGCAAGGCGTTGACTTGATTTTCATGCTTTTCTTGCATGTCTCTCATCTCTCTTCCC
Organism: Potorous gilbertii; assembly: GCA_028658325.1. Classification (NCBI taxonomy): domain Eukaryota; kingdom Metazoa; phylum Chordata; class Mammalia; order Diprotodontia; family Potoroidae; genus Potorous; species Potorous gilbertii. The sequence goes on from CM053771.1 coordinate 326,883,897, forward strand.
AGTTTTTCCTCCACCTCTCTAACTTGATTTGCAAAATCCTTTTTGAGCTCTTCCATAGCCTGAGCCCATTGAACATTTATTTTGGATGTTTGCGATACAGAATCCTTGACTTCTATTTCTTTCTCTTATAATAACCATTGTTCTTCCTCATCTGAAAAGATAGGAGGAGATATCTGTTCACCAAGAAACTAACGTTCTATGGTCTTATTTTTTTTCCCTTTTTCCTCCCCCCCAACCCCCACCACCTTGCCTCCTGTTCCACCCAGCTAGTGCTTGGGGGCTGAGATTCAAATGTGCTTCCCAGCCTCAAAGCTTTTGACAAGGGTGGGGCTGCTCTTCAGTCTGAGATTAAGTTCATGTGCTCAAGTCTGAGCAGGGCTGCCTCATGGGGCTCAGTTCCCTCAGGGGGTTTACTCGGAGACCTTCAACTATGGATCTGAGATCCTGCCTGATTTGGGAGCCCCTGTCTGCTGCTGCCTCCACTGCTGCCTCCTGAGGGGGCCTGAGTTATGGAGCCACCCCACTCAACTCTCAGCCAGATAAAAGGACCCTCTCACTGACCTTTGGTGACTATGGCTGGAGGGATGTGTGGCCACTGGAGATTCTGTTCCTGAAGCCTCCTTGGATCTGCTACTCTTGGTGCCACATGGCCAAGGCAGGGCTTGGCTCTGCTCTGGGTCTGGTGTGCAGTAGACCTTTGGTGTAAGTTTTTCAAGGCTCTCTGGAATGGAAATTTCCTCCACTCTGTTGCTCTGTGGCTTCTGCTGCTCCAGAATTCGTTGGGAATTCTTCTTTACAGATACTTTATGGGCTGTTAATTAGGAGCTGGCGTATGTGTATCTTTCTACCCCATCATCTTGGCTCCTCCCCCTGCCTACCATTTTTAAAGGAGAGGGAAGAAGCAGTGAGAAAAAATTGGAACTGAATGTCTCATAAAAATGAATGCTTAAAATGGTTCTTTTAATTGTGAGTAAATTTAATTGTGAGTGCAAATAAAATGCTATTTAAAGAGGAAAAAAGGAATACAGGTCCCAGGGAAGACTAGATTTGTTATCTGCCTTTTTTGTCATATTTGCTCCTTTAAGTCTTACTGTGTGAGAACAGGGAATATTTTGTTTTTCTTTGTTTTTCCAGCACATGCATTCTAACAAATGTTTATCAAATTGAGTCAAAATAAATTGAAAAAGCATGGAGTTCTCAAAATATGATACTTCAAATTTTCTCTGTTTCTATTCTATTAAAGCTACACTGTAGTACTGAAATTGTTCCATTGTTTCCTATCCTAGAAGACTATAAACAGTGTTTTATTTTCTTCATTACATTCTAGGATTGTCAGTAAAGACAAAAAAATTACTTTTAAATAAAAAAGTGTCTGGTATAATTGATAACATATACTGCTACTAGTCAACATGATTTACTAGAGAGTTCCTTTTATTCTGATTAGAGCTGGGTTGGGAAGTATCATAACTCAATACTAGTTGATAATTGAACATTGTTTATGATGGATTTCTATGAAAGTTCATAGTATGGCAGACATTTTCCCAGGGATCTGAATGAGCTTTTTACAAATTGCTTAGTTTCTGGAAGTTCTTAATTTTTTAAAACTTACTTCTTTCAACTAATACATAAACTTGGGATCTTGGGAGCCTCTAGACTTGGAATACTTATGTAATATACAAGTCCTCACCTTCTACCTCTTCTGTTTCTTTGACAAGGTGTGAATTCCAAAAATGTTTTATGAATTTTTTATTCCATTGAGAAGTCCTTTGTTCCAGCACAGACAGATTTTTAGATTAGCCAATTGTCATGCTACTATATTCAAGAAACTGGGATACAAATCCAATTTTTATCCTTGGCACTGTTCATTTTCCTATTATTACGATGAGATTTCTGTAAGAAACTAATAACAGAACACTTAAGAACATAGACTTTAATACAAAAATGAATTAATTTGAAAGTTTCCAAATAAACTGTCGTAAATTGAAGGTTCTGGGAAGAGATCCATAAATACATTGAGTAATCAGTTTCAAAATAGTGCATATCAATAAGTTAATTTTAATAAAAATATTTTCAACATCTAGTCATTTTCAAATGAATGATTTCTAACAAAAGTGGATCTCTCTTTGTCATTTATAAGATAAACCACAAACTGCTTTTATTTGAGATAACTAACTATGCTGCTATTCCTTTCATTAAAACAGAATAGAGAGTTATGATATTAACCTCATTAAGTAACAGAATTATTTCCTGGTTTTACAAGTCTTTGCATCATTTGCCTAATTATCCCTATAAGAAATTAAAAGACTTTATTTTATAGGTTTTACAAAAACATATGTGTGTAAGTAAAATATATGTGTATATTTTACATACACACACGTGTCTGAATGCATGATAAGGCTAAATACTTAATTACATAGTTATTTATAATACAGAAAGGTCTAAAATTCTAGGTCACATAATCCAAATCCTTTACCTGCATCTTGTTAGAGTGAGTTAGATGTAGTTCAACATTGATCTAAAAGATCTGCTTAGTTGTTCATACTGGGCACAAAACATAATCATAGCAATTGCCATAAAGGAAGAATTAAGGACATTGTTGTATATCAAAAAAATAATGTTTCCCTAACTTATGGTCAGTTCCAAGCAAAAGGTATCTAGATATATAATTGTATTGAGTCAGACTTAGTTAGTCAGGGGGCATATTTTCTGTTCATGAGGAAATGTCATACTGTGGAAATTGAATTAGGAGAATCCTACCTCAGCCCATACCAAAAGTCATTTTCCCACCCTTTCCCATGAAAATTCCATTTGTAGTTCATGGAATTCAACCCCATAGACTGCTTTTTTAATGGATTTTCAGCTTAACAGCATTTTTTGGTGTTCATACCTGGACTCAGACTTAGGAATAAGAGCAGTCCAGCAAGTTCCATAAGGTCTTATGTATCAAATTCCAGTAATCAGCTTTGGATGGATTCAGCTCTCAAGGACTGCATATCCTAGGTAACAAGTATTGATTAAAATCTTGCACTTGTGACAGTAAGAGATTCATCATGGAAAATCACAGCTTCTCTTGATGTAACTGGTACTTATGATAAGTAGATGCTTTCTCATCCCTTGGCTCAGCATTATACAATTGATTTTGCTTTAAGATGCTTAATAACAAGTAACAAAAGAGTTTGGATGAGACGTATAAATGCAATAGCCCCAAACTGTATACAGAGAAAAACTTATATGAGACACTGTCTATAGTAAAACATGTTCAGTTATTAACCATCTTCAATTAGACATAAATATAGATTACTACCTTCAGAATCCTTTTAAACAGAAGGAATATCTTTAAGGTCACTCTTAAGTAGTTTTGATACATTTCAGGACATGGTCTACACACATGTTCTAATGCCAGATTAAATAACAAACAAATGAAATGAGATTTCCAGGTTAAGGTGACACAAGAAAGCTCATCAGCTACAACTCTCCACTAACATAACTGACTGTATTGAAATGCTCTTCCTTAATACACATACACATATGAAGAGGATTTGCATATATATATATGCAAATCCTCTTCGTGTATGTGTGTATACATATATGTATATATGAATATGAGATTCCTGATTTTAAAAATATTTTTATTTCACAAGTTTCATTGCTTTTCTCTAATTATACCTATACCATTCTGAAAGAATGAGATGCTCAAGAACTGAAACTTTTATATGTCTCAAGTTCAAGCACTAATTTAACCCTTGCTTAGGTCATTGAGTGACTATGAATTTCAATCAAAACAGCAAGATATTCCCCACTTGTAACATATTATAGTAATTCAGATGACAATATTAATCTAATAATGAATGGATCCAGTATTGCAATGGTGAATTACCACTGTATACCTACATTTGAGTTTTTAAGCAACATGATGTTAAGTCATCCTGTTACATGATTTTTCAGTCCTTATCTGTCATATTTTCCTTCCATTATTTACAGTCAATTAGATATATACCTATGTTTTATCAAGGTATTGAGCACAAGATCTTTTAGATACTACCAACACCAAAAATGTTTTACTGATGTCCTAAAAGATATTGTGTGTTTCAATAAAAGATGTTTTCCTAAATTTTCAGAAGGTTGGTTACACAAATGATTATCTCCCTCTCCACTTTCTGGCTGCCACTGCTCATGAATACTATAAGAAAGTTGTAGAGATGTTCATTGTAAATAGAAATTCTTCTTTTTCGAAGTTGAAATAGTGGGTTCTAAAATTACATGTACTGTTTTGAAAGGAACTATTTATCTGGTCTCTACATCTTTTTCAAGTACTCCTGCCAACTTGTGTGCAGATAATTGAAGTCATCTATTATTATTGCCCTAATCTTATTTAACAATCTTTCATCATTTTCCTAATCTGGCATTTTCTAGGATAGCTGCAATCACTTTATTTTATGAAATTTACATCCATGGAAATAACTAAATACATTGTTTGTCTGATATTATTTGTACTCTGCAGTCATTCCCCCAATTAATTCCAGCATTATGCCTTGTTGTCAGAAACATTTTTTTCCTAGAGAGTAGTAATAAAGAGGACATGAAAATGCAGTAAAAACATTAGAAAAAGTCAGCTGTAACACTAAAATATCATTTATTATGAACTAGAATGATGTCAAATGTGCAAGTAAGCATGAAATATTAATATTAATACATTTTCTACATTTCAAATTAACAAGAATTTATTAGAGACAACTGGTGGTTCAGTGGTCAGACCTTAAGACCTGGAATCAGGAAGACCAGAGTTCAAATTTGACCTCAGGCACTTATTAAGTTTGTGACCTTGGGTAGATCAGCTAACATCTTTTTGCCCCTATTTCATCAAATATAAAATGGGGATGATAAGAATACTCACCTTACAGATTGCTATGAATATCAAATTAAAAATTTTTTAAAAAACTATTTGGCAGAGGGATTGGCACATAGTCTTGTACAAATGTGACATTCATTTTCCTTCCTTTTATTAATTACTCTCTATTTATCAGGCACAGAACAAATATGGAGAAAACAAATGCAATGTGAACAGAAATGTGAAATACAATGTGGGGGTAGAAGTTGAGATGGTGGAGTAGAATCACAGATTTCCTCTATTGCACCCCCCCTCAAAGCCCTCAAAATACTTGGAAAAAATGATTCTAAATAAATTCTAGATCATCAGAACCCACAAAATGATATAGTGAAACAAATTTCCAGCCCAAGACATCCTGGAGACCAAGCAGAAAGGTCTATTGCACCAGGCTACATGGTACAGACAGGACTGGATGGCTTCTGATGGCTGAATCAGAGGAAACTGCTGTGGTTTCTAGATTTCTCAACCCACAAACTCCAAAGACAGTTTCAAAGTTCAGTGAGAAAGATCTTTCATCTGGGTGAGAGGGGAGCTTGGAACCCCAGCTCCAGGACAGAGTCAGCCACTGCAGCAGTAGCATTCACTTCTGGACCTCTCATCCTACAGAACCTGGAGTGTCTTAGTCCTGAGTGGCGTTCCTAGGGTGGGGAGGAACTCTGGCATGGTGGAGCTGGTAATGGCTGTGGAGAGGGAATCCTACTCCCAGTTCTAGGGAAGAAAAGAGTGTTTGTGCTTGTTCACAGATCAGAGCACAGGCCAAGTGAGGAGAAAACACCTCTCCCTTGACTGTCACTTTTGGGGGAACTGAAAACTTATAGATCCCTAGAAGTATCTTAGAGAACAGCTGTATAAAACCTCTGAACCCTAGTCCACTTGAGAAAGGATTCAAAAATCAAATAGTTGGCTGGGAAAACATCCCCAAATGGGAAAAAATAATACTATAGAAAGTTACTTTCTTGGTAAAAATTTATTTTCTTCCATCTTTTTGGCTGAGGAAGAGAATAGCATACAATCACAAGAAGACATCAAGATCAAGGATCTTACATCCAAAGCCTCTGAAAATATATAGTGTTCTCAGGCCATGGAATAGCTCAAAAAAGATTTTGAAAATCAAGTAAGAAGGGTGGAGAAAAAATTGGGAACAGCACTGAGAGACATGCAAGAAAATAATGAAAAATGATACAATATCTTGCTAAAGGAGACCCCAAAAATGCTGAAGAACAAGCAAACCAATCTAAATGGCAAAGGAAGTCTAACATTCCAATGAGGAGAAGAATGTCTTAAAAAGCAGAGCTGACCAAATGGAAAAAGAGGTCAAAAACCTCATTGAAGAAAATAGTTCTTTAAAAATTGGAGATAATTTTAAAAATTTTGTTCTACATGGAAACTATGATAAAAAAAATAGCCTAGACATCATCTTCCAAGAAATTATCAAGGAAAACTGTCCTGATATTCTAGGATCAGAGGATAAAATAGAAATGGGAATAATTCACCAATCACCTTCTGAAGGATACCCAAATGGGAAAGTCCTAGGAATATTGTAGCCAAATTTCAGAGTTACCAGATCATGGAGAAAATATTACAAGCAGATGGAAAGAAACAATTCAAGTATTAGAGAAATACAATCAGGATAACACAGGATTTAGCAGCTTCTACACTAAGGAATAAAGGGCTTAGATTAGGATATTCCAGAGATCAAAGAAGATAGGATTGAAACAAAGAATCACCTCATGAGCAAAACTAAATATAATACTTCAGGGGAAAAAATGAAATTTCAATGAAACAGAAGGCTACCAAGCATTCTTGTTGAAAAGACCAGAGCTGAATAGAAAATGTCAGCTTCAAATACAAGAATCAAGAGGAACATATAAAGGTGAACAGGACAGAGAAGTCTTAAGGAACTCCTTAATGTTGAACTGCTTACATTCCTACATGGAAAGGCAATATTTGCAACTCATGAGACCCATACTTGCACACACATATACATACACAGAGGGCACAGGGCAAGCTGAATATGAAGGTAGAGTACCTAAAAAATAAAATTTACTATTGAATGTAGTATACTAGGGTTAAAACGAAGGGAGAGGTAGAATGTACCAAATCATTTCACATAAAAGAAGAAAGATCTTTTACAATGGAGGGGAAGAGGGATAAGATGAAAGGAAATAAGTGAGAGCTTTACTCTCATGGAATTTGGGTTAAGGAGAGAATAACCCACCCTCAATTGGATATGAAAATCTATTTCATCCTGAAGGAAGACTGGGGGAAGGGGATAAGAGAGGAAAGATAATAGAAGGGAAAGTAAATTGGGGAAAGGAATAATCAGAAGGAAACATTATTGTGGGAGGACAGGTAAAGGGAGTGAAGGGAATAAATGGAGGGCAGGATAGGATAGAGGGAAATGTAGTTAGTCTTTCACAACATAACTATTATTAAAATGTTTTGCATGGTTACACATGCATGACCTATATTGATTTGCTCATTTTCTCAATGAGTGTCAGTGGAGATGGAGGTAGGGAGAGAATATGAAACTCAAAGCTTTAATAATGAATGTTAAAAATTATTTTAGCATGCAACTGGGGAGTACGATGTTCAGGAAATGGAGTATAAAAATCTATTTTGCCCTACAGGAAAATAGATAGGAGGGGAATGAAAGAAGGGGGGCAGTAATAGAATGGAAGAAAGACTGGAGGAAAGGGTGAATGGGGTACATGCTGTCCTGGGGTGGAGGATGGGGTGAAATGTGGGGAGAAGTTTGAATTAAAAATTTTGTGAAAGTGAATGTTGAAAATTGAAAAGTAAATAAATTAAATATTTAAAAAAAAGAAATATAATATAAAGACAAAATGAGAAACCAAAAGTTTGAGATGGGGACAGGAAAGGTTCTGGGAGTAACTTGTCAATCAGAGGAAGATGCTACACAGAGAGTACTTCTACTGTTCAGGGGATGGAATGAACTTCCAGCATGAAGACATTTTTCAGAGATAGTAGCCTAAGCCTAGAGATTCTTGAATGCTACATGAAGAGAAATTATGACATGGATGGCCTGACTTTCTCCCTTAACATGGAGATTATGAAAGGAAGTATCCAAATAGAGGGAGAGATTGAAGAGACAAAGGGTACTTCCATTGTGAAAAGTCTAGGGGTAAAATGAATTTCCAGGGTGAAACACTGTCATAATAGAGAAAGTCTAGAGAATCAGGAGTGTATCCTGGAAACAAATGGAGTTTTGATGAATGTTCCATATAATTGATAACTTTTCATCTTCACAAAAAGAACACTAAGTGATTTTTCATTTTCTTTGTTACATTTTTTATATTAGTGATAGATTCCAGATAAGTACTATTGTTAAATATGTAACAAATCAATGCAATATTAATTGTGGAAACTGTGCTGAGCTATTACAAAGATGTTTGGGTAGAGGACAAGAGAAATAAAACAGAGAATAAAAGACAAAATATTATAAAGTATAATGTCAAGAAGATTTTCAAAATATTTAATGTCTTTATAAATTTATAAACCATAATTAAATTTGTGGATCAATATGTAATTTTTTAAAATGCACCAAAACCACTTTGATCACATTTGCATTTATCAACCTTAGTTCTCTATTGTACAAATATATACATTTTCCTTTCTTGTAGTAGGAGACTAAAAGAGACTATAAATCTTCCTTGAGAAAACAAATTGAGACATTCACAGAACATGAAAACCATATAGAGCTGTGGCTATGTCAACATATTCAAAGCATTTTGACAGTTTTGATTGATCATCTTCAGTTGATGACTTGTCATGCTAGTCAAAACAAATAAATACTTTTATTTGTAGATCAAAATGCACCAACTTTTATCAAATTCAATCAAAAGAAATAGAAAACATTATGCCATGTATTTTTAGGCATACCTAGACTTTTATAGATTATATGTGGCTACATGGATCTATATGCATACACACGTATTCACAACTTGTCTTCTATTTACTATTTGGGGTAATATTATGTGCTGAAATATAATATATATTCTAAAATTACTTTGCTTCTTTTTAGTCTGTGTCCAAAATAACTCGCTCATAAGATAGCAATGTTTGATGAATCAAATTATTCTCTCATCTTCAAAATTAGTTTCTGTGTGATTAGAGCATTGAGATAGTAATTCAAGGAATACCAAGCCATCCTTTTTGAGGTCTGAGGATAAAAAGACTACAGTATATTCTCAGCTCACTCTCCCTGAGAAAATATCAGTTATATCTCCTTCTTTACAATTCTTGGGTTCCTCCAAGGATTAGAGACATCTAACTCTCATGCTATCAACTTGATCTATTTTCTATCTATGTGTTCCCTACTGTTAATCATCAGTGAACAACAATGCAGTTTATACAGTCATTTAACATCAGTTAGCTTGTCCTTAGGGATATTTACTGAAAAGATATAGAATTAACATTTTCCCCCAAGATCACAGATCACATTATCCTTTATACCACCTCAATCCCTGGAGAGAATGACCTAAAACCTAAGTTGTTTTTTTTGTTTTGTTTTGTTTTTTATTCAAAGCCATGGGCCCATCAACTTTACTTTCAAATGTGGCAAAATCAATGGATGATGAATATGCATCTAAGATACCTATGGGCTAGTCTGACCAAGTTACCTTCTAGCTAATCCTGACATGGAGTCTAGTTCTTGGACCTCTGATGCTCAGCATTCTGTCATTTTGAAGTTAACCAAGGACACAAATATAGGGTATATAAAGGGCCATACCTCCATCATGGAAAGGTCTCTATGCCTTTTTAATTGTCATGGTTTCTTTACATCCTGAATATCTCACTCTTTCAGAGTTCTTGAACTTGCTACTCTCCCTAACTCCTCTCAACTTAGCAGCTGAATTTTCTGTGTCTCTATTTGGTATCTATCTCTTACCAGGTGAGTTGCTGCAGTTTACACACTTTTGCAACACAATTGCAGAAGAGGCAGATGTTGGAGAAAATTTCTCTCCTTGCTACTTCTCTACAGAATTCAAGAGTCTCTCTAATATTACTTCATTTAAATCAAACTAGAAGAAACCCAACAAGGACAGAAACAATAGCAGGTTGATGTGCTATTGACTTCATTCTGCCCTAGGGGACAGGGAACATAGGAGTCCTACGCAAGCGGCCCTTACCAACTCATTGTCACACCAGCCTGAGTCTACATTTGACCAGTCAGTGTTTTTGAATGCACCCAAATTCTAGCTTCACAACCAATCAAATAGTTTCCTCTTCAGCTTGTGCTTAGCAAATAGAACAAATTACAGAACGTCTGAAAAAGTTCTAAAGCCTTCATGGAGACTACGCTTACCTTCTAGAACATTCCACCCCCCCTACTCCATTCCACCCCTTTTATCATTGGCTATCCCCTTGTGTTACAAGAAAAAAATGAAAACTTCTTAACCTCAGAGTCTGCTGAGTTACAAAACTTGAATATAGACAAGTATACATGAGATATTTTGAAGAAGTTTGAAAAGTTTCTCAAATTTTGAGAAAGATATTAGATGTCATTGATAGGAGGTGGTTTTGGGGGCTAAATAAGAAGGAAGCTAAGACTATTAGGAAGAAGAGAAGGAAGAGTGGAATTTTTTAGGTGTGTGTGTGTGTGTGTATGTGTGTGTGTGTGTGCGTGTGTGTGCACCTGTGCTAAGAGCTGGGTACTATGTATGAAGGCATAGCATATAGAGATGGAACATTGAATTCAAATTACAAATAGCCCTGTTTGTCTGGAACAATTTTTGTATAAAGGAAGAAACATAAATAAGCTTTGAAAGACAGGTAGAATACTGAAGTTAGGGCTGAGGGGTTTATGTTTTCTTAGAGGGAATAGGGAAACACTTAGATATTTGTATAATGGAATGAAATGACCAGATATATTTTAGGATCACTAATTCAATAACTGTTTGGAGGATACATCAGAGAGGGGAGACACTAGAATCAGAAAAGAAAACAATTCAGAAGCTTTTGAAGATTAAGGAAGATGCCATAGGAGACTGAAACAGGGTAGTTAAATTAAAAAGAGACAGAGACATATGTAAGAGATATTCATACTGTATCAATACTTCTAGACTATATCCTGTGTCACTTCAGTCTGGCAGGTTGGGTGCCCAGGTGGTGATGACATAAGGTTCAAGCAAGGTACTCTATATGTCTGTACCTATAAAACTAGTCCTAACAATATATTTACCTTTAATAGTCACAAAGTTGGCACAATTGACCCAAAACCAAGGTATTTATTAAAACAACATAATATGGATAATAGTTTTAAAACACCCTCCAAACCTCCAATGAAAAATATAAAGGTCATTCTCTCATAATTGCAGATGGTGTTGATGGGGAGAATGGACACTCAGAGAAAGAACATTACTGGAGAGACACAGATAAGGGGAAGATCAGTGTCCAAGGAAACTGATACCTCTAGCCCTGAAAAGGTTCTTTTGTCTTTTCTCTCTTTTCAAAGTACCCATGTATCATACTAGAACTATCACTTTGCTGGGCTCCCTGAGTCTGTTATTTTCTGTAACTCATCTCAGTTTTGCAGCTGAATTTTCTGGACCTACTTTCCATTGGATATGACATCTTCTGAAGTGTGAGCTGCTTTACTGCAAAGCACCACTGATGACAGGGTTGGGGTCAGAACTATCCCCTCTGATACTTCTCCATTCTCTTGAAGTTGGGCAAAGAAAAGGTTGAAGAACAATCCCATGAGGTTGCTTTTTCACTCATAGCTGTATTTTTTCTCAATTACCAGAGAAACCTATATAAAATGACTCCCTTACAGCCTCACCAAAACCTGGATAATTTGCTTTTAAATACAATAGCTTTTTACTGAAACTTGTTTTGATTCTCCAACTTATACTTACCCCTTCAGCCTATCCTAAAGTCATCATTTATTACAATTTTTAAAATGGAAAAAAGAAAAAAAGGAAAGAAGAAAAAAATGTCAGCAGAAACAATACACCAGGGGGCAGGATAGGATGGAGGAAAATATAGTTAGTCTTACATAACATGACTAGTATCGAAGTCATTTGCAAAACTACATAGATATGGCCTATATTGAACTGCATGCCTTTCCAAAGGGAATGGGTGGGGAGGGAGGGATGGGGAGAACGTGGAACTCCAAGTTTTAGGAACAACTGTTGAGTATTGTTCTTGCTACTAGGAAATAAGAAATACACATAATGGGGAATAGAAAGTTATCTGGCTCTACAGGAGAAAAGAGAAGATGGAGACAAGGGAAGGGAGAGATGATAGAAGAGAGGGCAGATTGGTGATGGGGAAACTAGAATGCTTGGTGTATTGGGGTGGGGGGAGGGGACAAATGGGGAGAAAACTTGGAACCCAAACTTTTGTGAAAATGAATGTAAAAAGTTAAATAAATAAATTTTTATTACAAACAATAAAATAAACAGACCTAAGGGGGAGAGGGGGTACTCTTAAGCAAGATAGCTTGACCTTTGCTTCAAAGATACTACCTGGGACATTAATTAAACTTTGCCTAATATAATAATTCAATAAATATGTGGGAAAAAAAGAAACAAAACACCAGAACAAAGAGGAAAGGGCATCTTCATATCTTTTCAGGTTGGCCGGGAATATTTTAAAAATAATTTTAGGATATTCATTTTTTAAAAATTATATTATTGCAATTATTGTATATATTCTTTTCTTTGACTCTACTCACATTTCTTTAGATCAATTTCTGGCACATAGTAGGCCCTTAATAATAAATGTTGATTGTCTGAGATTGGTTCATGTAAGTCTTTCCATGCTTCTTTATATTCATGGCAATCATCATTTCTTACAGAACAATATTTTATTTAAGCTCCACAATATATTTAGCCATTCCTCAATAAATGGTTGTCTGTTTTTGTGCAGTTCTTTTCTTTGACAAAAAGAAGATACTACAATTTCTTTGATGTAGATAGATTTATCATTTTTTTTCAATAACTGCTTTAAGGTATGTGCCTTCCAATGGAATCTCTGTGTCAAAATACATGAATATTTCCATTTACATAATGTATAATCATACAACTGCTTACATAATTCCAAGTTCCTTTCCATAAGAGTTTTACTAAATCATAGCTACACCAACAATTTATTAGTCTGACTGTGGATAGACTCTTTTTTAAAAAGAGAAACAAGGGAATCTTTCAGTATTGGAAGTCACTGATTGAATTTGATGGACGTGTTATTTTAGTACTAAAAGGAGCAAAAAAGATAGATCTTCACATTCAACTTACATTCTGCAAATAAGACATTCAAAAAGTGAAGCACCTGAGGTATCACACCCTTTGACAAATAAGAATGCAATTACTCCAGGTCTGAAAGGAAAACACATGCATACTCACACATACACACACACACACACACACACACACACACACATACACAAATACCCTTAAAATATACTTGTCTTAGTTCTCAGTTCTTTGTATACTTTACATATTTTTCATCTAAGTTCCCAGGGTGGCATGTTCAACAGCAAATATCCAAGGAAATTCATGGAAAATATCACTATTTATTAAATGTGGTTTGGAAATAATAAATTAGAGGATAAGGCAAGATGATTGAGTAGGAAGAATTAGTAAGGCTGAACTCTCCTCCACAACTACTTTAAGGAGAGTTAGAAAATACAGCAGATAAAGTGCTGATAAAAAATCCAACAAGAAATCACAAGAAATGTCACAAGTCAGATTAGGGTGATAGGCAGACAGGTCTCTGAACATTGGGAATGGAATCTAGCTAGGAGTCTCAGTCAAGAACTTGAACTGACAAGGTTCAGCTTACAACCCAAACCAGGAAAAATTTCTTTTTCATTTTTTGTCTTCAGTGTTCTAAAGTCACTTTCCTGTATCATAGGTTTTTTCCCTCCCTTCCCCTCCGTCTCCTGCTTTCCACTCCCTTCGTGAGATAGCATACAATTTTATATATGTTCTACACATACATTTTAATTAAATACATTTTCCCCTTAGTCATTTTGCATAGAAGAATTAAAATGAAAGGGAGAAATCATAAAACAAACCAAAGCATAATACAAAACGGTCTGCTTCATTCAATGATAGAATTCCATAGTACTTTCTCTGGATGAGGAATGCATTTTGCCATAAAAAAAAATGGGGGGGGACCCAAGATGGCGGAGTAGAAAGACTCACATATGCTAGCTCTGAAACCACAGCCCATGGATTTTCTCTAAAAAGAACTCCCAACAAATTCGGGAATGGTGCAAGCTGTGCGGCAACACAGTGAAGGAGATTTCTGTTCCAGAGAGCCCTGAAAAACCGATCCCAAAGATCCATCGCGCACCAGAAGGGAGCAGAGACCTGCCCTGCTGCAGCCACACAGCACTGAGAGGGGCGAGCAGATCCGAGCAGGCTTCAGGGACTAAATCTCCAGCGACCACAAAGGTCCCTCCACCCACAGACGCATAGGTCAGTGAGAGAGACGTCTGGACTGGCTGAGAGGGGAGCAGGGTGTCTCCATAACTCATGCCTCCTTGGGAGGCAGCAGCAAAGGCAGAGGGCAGCCACAGGCTCCCAGAACAGGCAGGAGCTCAGCAGCAGCTCCATTACAGAAGGTCTCTGCATAAACCCCCTGAGGGAACTGAGGCTAGGCAGTAGCCCTGCCCCCACCTGATCACCAGAACTCAAGCTCAAAATGAATAGCAGCCAAGCCCCCACTGCTGAAAGCCCTGAGGCTGGGGAGCAGCATTTGAATCTCAGACCCTAAGCACTAGCTGGGCCGATATAGGCGGGGGTGGACAGGAATCTCCGAAGTCAAGTAACTGGCTGGGAAAATGCCCAGAAAAGGGGAAAAAAAATAAGACCATAGAAGGATACTTTCTTTGTTATCAGATGATTCCTCCCTTCCTTTCTGATGAGGAAAAATAATGCTTACCATCAGGGAAAGAGATAGGAGTCAATGTCTTTGTATCCCAAACATCTGAAAGAGATATCTAATGGGCTCAGGCCATGGAAGAGTTCAAAAAGGATTTTGAAAATCAAGTTGGACAGGTGGAGGATAAACTGGGAAAAGAAATGAGAGAGAGGCAAGAAAAGCATGAAAAATGGGTCAATACCTTAATAAAGGAGACCCAAAAAATGCTGAAGAAAATAACACCTTGAAAAATAGGCTAAATCAATTGGCAAAAGAGGTTCAAAAAGCCAATGAGGAGAAGAATGCTTTCAAAAGCAGAATTAGCCAAGTGGAAAAAGAAGTTCAAAAGCTCACTGAACAAAAGAGTTCTCTCAAAATTAGAATGGAACAGATGGAGGCTACTGACTTTCTGAGAAACCAAGAAATCACAAAACAAAACCAAAAGAATGAAAAAAAATGAAGAGAATGTGAAATATCTCATTGGAAAAACAACTAACCTGGAAAAGAGATCCAGGAGAGACAATTTAAAACTTATGGGACTACCTGAAATCCATGATCAAAAAAAGAGCCTAGACATCACCTTTCATGAAATTATCAAGAAAAACTACCCTGATATTCTAGAACCAGAGGGCAAAATAAGTATTCACGAATTCAGAGATCACCGCCTGAAAGAGATCCAAAAAGAGAAACTCCTAGGAACATTGTGGCCAAATTCCAGAGTTCCCAGGTCAAGGAGAAAATCTTGCAAGCAGCTAGAAAGAAACAATTCCAGTGTGGAAATACAATCAGGATAACGCAAGATCTAGCAGTTTCTACATTAAGGGATCGAAGGGTGTGAAATAGAATATTCCAGAAGTCAAAGGAACTAGGTCTAAAACCAAGAATCACCTCCCCAGCAAAACAGAATATAATGTTTCAGGGGAAAATATGATCTTTCAATGAAATAGAGGACTTTCAAGCATTCTTGATGAAAAGACCAGAGTTGAAAAGAAAATTTGACTTTCTAACACAATAATGAGAAGAAGCATGAAAAAGTAAACAGCAAAGAGAAGTCATAAGGGACATACCAAAGTTGAACTGTTTACATCCTTATATGAAAAAACAATATTTATAACCTTCTGAAATTTTTCAGTATCTGGGTAGTTTGGGATCACACACACACATACACACACATGCACACACACATATACACACACAAGCACACATGCATGCACACATAGAGACAGAGAGCACAGAGTGAATTGAATAAGATGGGATCATATCTTAAAAGAAATCAAGGTAAACAGTGAGAGAGAAATGTAGTGGGAGTAGAGAAGGTGAAATGGAATAGGGTAAATTATCTCTCATAGAAGAGGCAAGCAGGAGACTTCTTAGTGGAGGGGAAAAGAGGAGAGCTGAGAAAAAAAAAACATGAAGTTTACTCTCATCACATTCGATTAAAGGAAGGAATAAAACGCAGACTCATTTTGGTATGAAAACCTATCTTGCAATACAGGAAAGTGGGGGAGGAGGAGATAAGCAGGGTGGGGGGAATGATGGAAGGGAGATTAATAGGAGGAGGGAGCAATTTGAAGTCAACACTTGGGGAGGAACAGGATCAAAAGAGAGAATAGCAACAATGGGGGGCAAGATAGGATGTAGGGAAATATAGTTAGTCTTACACAACAGGACTATTATAGAAGTCACTTGTAAAACTACACAGATATGGCCTATATTGAATTGCCTGCCTTCC
>CM053771.1:326900910-326943399 GCA_028658325.1 Potorous gilbertii
CAAATGGGGAGAAAATTTTGGAACCCAAATCTTGTGAAAATAAATGTAAAAAGTTAAATAAATAAATTTATATTAACGAGGAAAAAAAACAATGGGGATATTTTAAATCCTTGAATTACAATAAAGTACTAAGTCTACAAGAAAAATTCCTCAAGCCCTTTGTTTGTTGCTGTGTACAAGGTTTTCCTGGTTCTGCTCCTTTCACTCAGCTTCAGTTCATATAAGTCTTTCCAGGCCTCTCTGAAGCCTTCCTGTTCATTCTTTCTTAAAGTGCAATAGTATTCCATTACATTCGTATAACACAATTTATTCAGTCATTCCCCAATTGATGGGCATTCCCTTGATTCCCAGATTTTGGCCACCACAAAAAAAAGCTGCTATAAATATTTTTGTACATGTCGAACACTTTTCTATTTTTATGATCTCTTGGGGATGCAGTCATAGAACTAGTAGGCTGGGTCAAACTGGATGCATAATTTGGTAGCCCTTATGACATAGTTCTCAGTTGCTCTCCATAATGGTTTTATCAGTTCACAGCTCCACTACTAGTGAAAGAGTGTTCCGACTCTCCCACGTCTTCTCCAAGATTTATCATCTTCCTCTTTTGTCATGTTAGCCAATCTGATATGTGTGATGTGATATCACAAAATGAAATTTTGGGGTATGGACCCTGACATTGTGGAGGCAGTGGGAACAGGTGGCAACTGGTAACACTGTTGTATACTTCTCACTTCTGGGTAAAAATCCAATGTTAAGTGCAGAAAGCACCAGTGCCTAAGGGTGCCTATAGAGCAAGCACTGGCTATGAGCCCTAGGCTATGTACTGAGAGAGAAGCAAATGTGATTCTATACCCAGAAGTGATGATGAATCTTTGACTTGGGCCCTAGTCCTATCTGTAGCCTATAATAGAATAACCACAGCATGAAATCCAGATAAAAGGAGACCCTGAAGTTCTGCTTGAAAGTAGAAGAACTTCCAGCTAGTTACTGAGTAAAATGGCAGTTTATTGGAGCTCTATCTAGGGGCAAACTCACAGGTGTGTTAGTCTGTTGCAAATACAGGTAAAAACAGTGTAAAACTCAGGCCAGACCAGACAGTAATCATAACCTTTCAGGGATTTTTTTACTTTGTGATTGCTGAAATCTTTCAAATCTCTAGCTTGAGTTGTCCCTGAAATCCTGCAATAACACAACATTCAATCTAATAGCATGAGATAAGAACACACATAATAGTACCAAGAATGGCCCAGCTATATAACATGTAGGCGGGCACAAATTCAAAATCTAACAAAGTCTGAAATCAAGGAGAAAGAATGGAAGAATAAACTAACAAAAAATATTATCAGTCTAAAGAGTTATGATGATACAGACATTCAAGACACAATGAAGAATGGTAAAAGAAGTTTAAAGGTTCACAGAAGAGAACTCCTTAAAACGCAGAATCAATCAAATTGGAAAAAATGTATAGAAAATTATTGTATTTTCCCAGTTTCAATCTTTCCAATGACTATTGATGTTTATATTAAATTTGAATAAAACAGCAAAAATGTGATTATAGAAATATATCATAAGGATTATATACTTTGAGCAGGAGAGATTTCTATCAGAAACGCAGGATTTTTTCAATATTAGGAGAATTATCAACATAATTGACCATATTAATAACAAAACTAACAGAATTGTATGATTATCTTAACAGATACTGAAAAAGCTTTTGACAAAATATGGCACCACTTCTTGTTGAAAAACATTAGAGAGCAGATAAATTAAAGGAGCATTCCTTTAAAAGATTAACAGAATCTATCTAAAGCTATCAGTAAGCATTATCTATAATAGTGATAAGCTAGAAGCCTTCCCAATAGGATCAGGAGTGAAGTAAGGATGCCCATTATCATCACCATGATTCAACATGGTATTGTAAAAGTAAAGTTTAACAATAAAAAAAAGAAAAATGCTGGGTCATTCTGTGCTGGTATTGCCCATTTTTCATAGCTGATTCCAAAGTTCTTCAGAGAGATCTTAAGGGTTTTGCATATATATAATCTTCTGATCTTAGTAAGAACATCTGCTTTGTGTGAGTTCTCTGTAAAATACTCTTTCAGGCAAACATGCAGTTGGTATTCAGACAATGTGGCTACCTCATCAGAGTTGTGTTCTCTGTAGTAGAATTTGAATACTGAGCAGTTCAGCTTGAGAAAGGACTTCAAAGGGGAGGAGCCAAGATGGCAGAGTAGAAAGGTTCACATATGCTAGCTTTGAACCCACAGCTCATAATTACCTGTAAAAAGAACTCCCAACAAATTCTGGAACAGTGGAAGCCAGCAGCAATGTAATGAAGGAGATTTCTGTTCCAGAGAACCCTGAAAACCCAACCGCAAATGCCCATCATGCACCAGACAGGAGCAGAGCCCAGCCCTTCCCTGGCCATGCAGTAAAGAGAGGAGCAAGCAGATCAGAGCATGGTTCAGGGACAGAATCTCCAGTGACCATGAAAGTCTCTCCACCCAAAGGTGCTACAGGTCAGTGAGAGAGACTTCTGGACTGGCTGAGAGGGGAGCAGGGTGTCTCCATAACTCAGGTCCCCTCAGGAGGCAGCAGCAGAGGCAGCAGGCATCCAGAGGCTTCCAGAGAAGTCAGGAGCTCAGCAGCAGCTCCATTACTGAAGATCTCCACATAAACCCCCTGAGGGAACTGAGCCTGGGAGGCGGCCCTGCCCCCACCTGATCACCAGAACTTAAGCTCACACTGAATAGCAGCCAAGCCCCCACTGCTGAAAGCCCTGAGGCTGGGGAGCAGCATTTGAATCCCAGACCCTAAGCACTAGCTGGGCCGATATAGGCGGGGGTGGACAGGAATCTCAGAAGTCAAGTAACTGGCTGGGAAAATGCCCAGAAAAGGGAAAAAAGATAAGACCATAGAAGGTTACTTTCTTCGTTTCAGATGATTCCTCCCTTCCTTTCTGATGAGGAAGAACAGTGCTTACAATCAGGGCAAGAAATAGGAGTCAATGTCTTTGTATCCCAAACATCTGAAATAGATATCCAATGGGCTCAGACCATGGAAGAGCTCTAAAAGGATTTTGAAAATCAAGTTAGACAGGTGGAGGAAAAACTGGGAAAAGAAATGAGAGAGAGGCAAGAAAAGCATGAAAAATGGGTCAAGACCTTACTAAAGGAGACCCAAAAAAATGCTGAAGAAAATAACACCTTGAAAAATAGGCTAAATCAATTGGCAAAAGAGGCTCAAAAAGCCAATGAGGAGAAGAATACTTTCAAAAGCAGAATTAGCCAAATGGAAAAAGAGGTGCAAAAGCTCACTGAAGAAAATAGTTCTCTCATAATTAGAATGGAACAGATGGAGGCTACTGACTTTCTGAAAAACCAAAAAAATCACAAAACAAAACCAAAAGAATGAAAAAAAATGAAGATAATGTGAAATATTTCATTGGAAAAACAACTGACCTGGAAAATAGATCCAGGAGAGACAATTTAAAATTATGGGACTACCTGAAAGCCATGATCAAAAAAGAGCCTAGACATCATCTTTCATGAAATTATCAAGGAAACTGCTCTGATATTCTAGAACCAGAGGGCAAAATAAGTATTCAAGGAATCCACAGATCACCGCCTGAAAAAGATCCAAAAATAGAAACTCCTAGGAACATTGTGGCCAAATTCCAGAGTTCCCAGTTCAAGCAGAAAATCTTGCAAGCAGCTAGAAGAAACAATTCCAGTATTGTGGAAGTACAATGAGGATAGCACAAGATAGCAGCTTCTACATTAAGGTATCAAAGGGCGTGGAATAGGATATTCCAGAAGGCAAAGGAACTAGGACTAAAACCAAAAATCACCTCCCCAGCAAAACTGAATATAATACTTCAGGGGAAAATATGATCTTTCATTGAAATAGGGAACTTTCAAGCATTCTTAATGAAAAGGCCAGAGCTGAAATGAAAATTTGACTTTCAAACACAATAATGAGAAGAAGCATGAAAAAGTAAACAGCAAAGAGAAGTCATAAGGGACTTACCAAAGTTGAACTGTTTACATTCCTATATGGAAAGACAATATTTGTAACTCTTGAAACTTTTCAGTGTCTGGGTAGTTGGGTTACACACACACATACACACATGTGCACGTGTGCGTGCACACACACAACCACTCATGCACACACACACAGAGACAGAGAGCACGGAGTGAATTGAGTAGGATGGGATCATATTTTAAAAGAAATCAAGGTAAAAGATTCTAAGGGACAGAGTCATTTGCAATTACAGGAACTGCTTGCAATTTAATTCATATTTATTTAGTACCTTAAGATTCCAAGGGACAGAGTCACTTGCAATTCCAAGGAATACTTGCAATTCAATTCATATTTATTTAGTGCCTTCTTATGAGCCAATGATAGAGACAAAAATGAAACTGTTCCTGCACACAGTAAGATTGTATTCTATTTGGGGAAGCAACAAGTACAAAGATAAGTACAAATATAAACTATAAAGCAAGGACAAAGTAATGAGGGCAGAGGGAAGAATCAATTGTAAGAATCAGGAAAGACCTAGTAAGTGAGCTGACATGTAAACTGAGCCCTGAAGGGGGCCCCAGGTTATGAGAGACAGAGATGAGACGGAATCGCATTCCAGGTACGGACCACAGAGATGGGGAAAGGCATCCCAGTGGTGACTGTGAAGCAATGTGTCTTGGAAATATAGATTGGATCCTTAGCATGAAGGGATGTAAATGGCAAATAGAGAAGTAATAGAAGCAGGGAGAGCCAATGAAGGCCCTTTAGAAGGCAAGCAACAGTGTTTTAAAAATAGCAGTTTTTCTGAGGTTCCACCCCATACTTATCAGATTGTCTAATATGATAGAAAAGGAAAACAATAAATGTTGGAGAGGATGTGGGAAAATTGAGACACTGATGCATTGTTGGTGGATTTGTGAACCGATCTAACCATTCTAGTGAGCAATTTGTAACTATGCCCAAAGGGCTATAAAAATGTACATACCCTTTGATTCAGTAATATCACTACTAGGTCTATATCCCAAAGAGATCATAAGAAAGAGAAAAGGACCCACATGTACAAAAATATTTATAGTAGTTCTTTTTGTAGTGGCAAAGGATTGTAAATTGAAGGTGTGCCCCTTAATTTGAGATTGGCTGAACAAGTTTTGTTATATGAATGTAATGGAATACTACTATGCTATAAGAAATGATGAGCAGGCAGATTTCAGAAAAATCTGGAAAGACTTATATGAACTGATGCTGAGCAAAATGAGCAGAAGCAGAACATTGTACACAGTAACAGCAATATTGTGAAATGACTGACTTAGCTCTTCTCAGCAATAAAACGATCCAAGACAATTCCAAAAGACTCATTATGGAAAGTGCTATCCACATCCAGAGAAAGAACTACAGAGTCTGAATAGAGATCAAAGCAGACTATTTTTTTCACCTTTTCGTGGCTTTTCCTTTTTGTTCTGTTTCTTCTTTCACAACATGACTAATGTGGAAATATCCTTACATGATTTTTACGTAAACTAAATCAGATTGCTTGCTGCCTTGGAAAGGGGTGATGGGAAGGAGAAAAAATTTGAAACTCAAAATCTTATAAAAAATGAATGCTGAAAACTATCTTTAAATGTAATCATAAAAAGAAAATACTATTTACAAAAAATAACAGTTTTGCAGCTTTGTGGAAGACAGAGGGAAAGGGTTTAATACTGGGAAACTAAGAAAAGGCTGTTGTAATAATCCAGGTGTTGAGGGTCTGGATCAGGATTGTTGTAGTATGAGTAGAGAGAAAAGGTCAGATGTGAGAAATGTTCTAGGGAATAAACAACAAGGCTTGGCAACTAATTGGATAGAGGGGGTGAGTGAAGAATTCTAGATGACTGAAGGGGGACAACCAGAAGAGCAGCCTGAGCAAAATGGCATTCTTGATATATAGCCTCTCACAGCAGAGTCCTTGGCTAAGAGATCAAAGATACAGACTCTACAACTAGTTCTATCTAGTGACCATGATAACTGCGTGACCATGGGTAACAGATGGATAAAGAATTTTCATGTCATGGATGGGCAAACTGAGGGCCAGAGAGATAATCTAACTTAGCCAAATTCACACAATGAATAAATGTCAGAGCCCACATCAAACCCCTTCCCTCTTCTCTATTAATTCTGTTAATGGTACTATACTAACTATAATAATATCTAGATCTTTCAAAGCAGCTTTATTCAAATTTTAAACGGTATTTAAATATTATATTGTCATTTTAAAACATTTATTAAGTAGACAGTTTTAAGTATTATTAAAATGATTAAATATTGTAAATATTTAATAAAAGAGAAAGGACTTTAGTGCCCAGTACCGCATCTTGCCAAGTGATCTTCAGAATTTTTTTATGGTAATTCAAATAGAAGTGGTTCAGTTTCCAGGCATGTTGATGATATACTGTCCTGGTTTCACAGGCATATAACAATAGCTCTGTAGATCTTCATTTTGTAAGACAACCTAATATGTCTCCTCTCCCACACTTTGCATATATAAGTTTTACATATCTACACAGATATACATATGTACACATGCACTTGTATATACATGCATTTGCACATACGTATAATTAGATGTCAATAATCATAGTCATATGTAGAGTTCTATGGAATTTTTGAAGCACATTCACATACATGTCATTTAATCTTTGCAACAACCCAGTGAATTTCAGAAGGAAGCTATAATAATATCCAGTGTACAGATTGGTGTTTTGAAATTTGGGTTCAAGGATGGCATATGAGATTTGAACCTAGGACTTTTGATTCCTAGTCTTCTATCTTTCCTGAAAAGTAGAATACATTAATAAACTCCTCTGACGATGTGTTTATCCCTTCCTCTGTTTCTCTGTCTCTCTGTTTCTTTCTTCTTTTCTCCTGATCTCCCCTTCCACTTATTTTTAGGAGGACAATATAATTTGACAATTAGATAACTTTCTCTGAGTTATTTCTTTTAAACATAAAATAAAATTTAAATATAACTTGAAATCTGACTGTCGAATACAGATCAAACAGGATTCAATCACAGTAATTGTTAAAGAGGAAACAAATCCAAATCCATCAATTTCTGAGAATTAAAGATTAATCACTAATAAGACAGTCCATTAAAAAAACAAAACCAAAAAAACTAAGCCTAAAATAGAAGATTTTTTTTCCTATTTTTCTTTTTAATATTGAGAAATTGACCAAATGAGAAAAAGGCTATTCTGGGTGTTTATTGTCCTCAAAGAAAGATTATTAAAACAAGTTGCACCAATAATAGTTAATAAAGCTTTTCTGAGTAATTTATGCCAATTTAATACAACCAAGGCTAAATTTTTTTGCTTTGTAATACAGCGTTTGAAATCAAAGGTGAATCAGGTCTAGAGAAATGGTACCAGTTAATGAAGGTTTGTGACATTTTAAAAAAAATCTCTCACAAAAGATAAGGAACATTAGAAGTAAAAATAATTAACAGCTAAATTTTTGCAGTCTCTTCAATATTATTCATTTGCTTTGTTCACTTATTATCGCTTTATTCACTTATGATTCTAAATTAAGTTTTTAGTCTAGTTAAGGGTGATTTGTGTTTAATTCATCTCAAAAGATCAGAGATTTTGTTGTTGGGAAATATACATATAATAATTGTAAAACATGATCTGAAACTGATGGTCTTGCCTGCTCTATGTGGCTTTTTATTCTTGTCCCTAACTTTATTTATATGCCAGTCGAGGGGGATTTGGGGTTCTGTGGAGCTTCATTATCATAGTCCCCATATAGCTCCTATCAAGGTTTGGTAGGGCAGTCTCTAAAAGTAATTTGGGCATGTAGGCATAAACCAAGGAATTGATGGGTTTGAAAGGAATACTTAAGCAAAAGTTACATAGTTTCCTGGAGCCAGGTCTGTACCAAGTTAAGACTGAGTGAAATAATTAATAGATTTCATCTTAACTTTCAGTACTCAGCTTACTTTTATTAGCTATTTGGCTGGGTATATTGGTTATAAGGCTAGAGACAATATATGTACTAAATGATTAAGAAATGTTTGAATAAATCATGATATATAAATGTCACAATATATGAGGAAAATAGAATTTGGAACAGCTACTAATCCCAACTGAATTGATATAGTTATAGCATATAAATAATCATAGGTGACAAGGTGTTAATATGTTAACTCTGTTTTACTCCCTCACAAAATAGTCCATTCTTCATACACGGGCTTCAGTGAATTTACATTCAGACTCATGGTTTGGGGTCCACAAAAGAAATCTCTTAATATCATCAGGATTCATGCTTCTTTTAGAAGAAATTCTTTTAAACTTCTGCTTCTGTCAGTTTCCTCATTGCTATAATGGGGCTTATAATAGCACTTAAGCTCCCAGAGTTGTTGTGAGGATCAAATGAAATGATCTTTGCAAAGTTCTTAACACAAATCACAGCACATTGCAAGTACTACATAAATGTTGTTGTTTTTGTTGTTATAGGAAAACATCCTAATAATTAGAGCTGTCCAATAGTTACAGAAAATAGTTTGCCTCCAGAAGTGATAAATTATTAAAAACTAAAAATCCTTGAAGAAAATAAGAGATAAATTTAGGAATATAGTCTCAGAGTGATTATTATAAATGAATGGGTTCTTCTTAAATGGATGGGTATTTTTTGTGTAATAAAGATTTATGTAGCACTCTGATAAATTATATGACAATTGCCCCCTTTAGGTTTGTCCTTTGTGTTTCAGGCTCATGTAGACTATTTCTAGAGTTGGTTAGTTTTAATTAATTTTTCTAATCCATTTGATCAGTGTTGGTCATTTTAATTTTCATTGTCTTTTACTCCAAGATCTTATTCCAGTTCCATTATTTGTACTAAAACAAAACAAACACAGAAAACAAAACAAAACAAAAACTCTCTATAATATGAAAATTAGAAGAAAACAGGACAAGGAAAGATTTAAAAATATATATTTGTACTACTTAACTTGATAATATTTCTGAAACGTTCTTACTTAATATTCTTTGTACTTTATCTCATTGTTTCAATGTGATTAAAAAAATGCATTTCAAAGAAATTGCTAACCTTTCAAAATGCAATTATCACATGGCATCTCTTTCATTCAATATCATTCTCCATCTCTTCTTGCCCTCCCAAAAGAAGAAAAAAATTTGTTAATATCTGTAAGAAGGCAATATTCATTGGTTTTACTTAATGTATAATATTTAATGTAAAGTTTTCTCATCCTGAATTGAAAGTTATTTTTACAACAGTAAGTTAAAAAAAAAAGAAAATAAGAGTTTAAAAAAACTTTGTTTTTCCCAAAATTATCAGCAATAATTTAACACCATCATTATTTTGCCATCTTAAAAATTTATCAAGTCAAATGTATCAAACCACAAACAACTTTTCTTCTAAACAGATTCTACTGATTTTTTTTTTACAAAGAAGCCTCATTCATTTCTAAGAAATACCCATTAACAGTTTTAAGATACTCTAAAATAGGTTGTCAAGAACATGGTTAGCCTGTTTATTACTGACCATAGCTCTGTATGCACATAAACCAAAATACTGATTGATTTTAGTTTAATTCCAAAAGAATGTAAGATTCACAAGGGCCCTTCATTGTGTTTCTTTTTGTGTGTATATCACAAGCATTTTCATATTGATTTTTTTTTTACAAATAGTAAGCAGGTAATATTTTTATCTTTTCATCAATGAATTCATATATATTTGAAAACAAATTTTTCATCATTGCATAACTAAAACATGCATCTGACTCATTTTTCTTTTTGAAATGTCTTTTTCTTTAGGTAATTCATTTTGTCAATGGAAAAATTTAAATTACATGGACCATCAAATTTCTTGAGCCATAAACTCAAAGTGAGATGCTGCATGCTTTCTCCCTGGACCCTATTAATCTTAGTCTATTTTGACTAAATAATAAAACTTTTTACTATAATTTGTATTTAAAAGTGTGAAGATAAAGCATTTCAGTTTACAAATCCCTTGAAACAACTGCTTAGTGTTCCTAGATAATTAAGATCTCGTTTAGTTTCCTTGCATCAGATGTTTCTCATCATTTGGACATTAAAAATGTTTTTATATATTCAAACATTCAAGGTTATCTAGAAAAAGAATTTCTACTTTACATGCTTTCACAAATGCAGCCTGGAATTTGGTAAATGCAATGATTTTAGTTTTTTGTCAATGATATATCAAATTCTTTTTAGAGAATTATGTGTTAAGACTCTTGAAATGACAAGGTTAGCCCTATTACCATCTGGTCATTTTTTAAAATACGTACATGCTTGTCTGCATGTGCATGTGTGTGTATTTGAACTGAACATTATCAATCTATTCATATTGCTTTCTATATTTCTTAGTGTTTCATAAAATAGCAAATTACAACAGCATAAGGAAAAAAAAGATCATTCTGTGATAAATAACTTTTGCAAATTGGTAGTATCCATCTTAGCACAACACAGAGAAATTTATTTCCCTTCCTACTTCCAACAACTATTTCAAAATACAATGGCTTTTCTTATTATTGATGGCACTGCCTTCAATCCATTCTCTAGAACCATTGTGTCAAAAGAGCTCTTCATAACAACTCAAGTTTGATTGAATCTATTTGTCTTAGGCATATTCAAAGGTTTAGTAAGGTCTATCTGTAATTGCTAAATTTGGGGGAAAATTTGCTCACAGTTAAGAAAAAGGCCTAGTAGTTTTTTCTGTCTACATTCTTAAAGGCAAATAACTGGACAATAAATAACAGGTTTTCGTTTTTTTTTTTGTTCTCATGCTTCAGAATTCTATCTCTGAATCAGAGTTTATTTGCTGTCTCTTTCTATTATGAACTTAAATGGACACAGGTAAAGTTATTTAAAAGTGTTTTATCTTTAAAATCCTAGGGAAGTTGCAAAAAAGATCTCATGAACACAATTCTATGATATAGAACATAAAGTTTGCATGGAAGGAGGATACAAGGTATAGTAGGGGGATTCTTCTATACATATGTCAGGAACTTCATGGTTGTTAAAACTAGAACACTATTTTTTCTCCTTGATTTGCTGACAATTTCACATTTTAGTAGGTGAGGGAGGTTGCTACTCTAGAACTGATTTTAACCAAAAAAGAACTTTCTGGTGAATGAAAAATATAGTAATCTTCTGAGATTCTGATCGAGCCTTCTAAGAGTTTGTGACATAAATATGGTGGTAAAATGCCACAGATGGTCTGATACATATCTTAGTCTGATACATAACTTGGAATGTATTTTTTTGAAATTTGATTTGTAATTTGTGGAATAAAAAAGCATTTCCATAATAAAGTAAAATTAAAAAAGATGATTGCACATGAAACTGCAAATCTACTATTCACAACTTACTATTCCTTTCAAATACACAACAACATCATTGTATAAACTATTTTTTCTTTTGTTTTCCTCCCTGCTCTCTTCTGCCCCTGTGCCCTATAGATGGCTACCATTAGAGACAAATAGATATGTGTGTATACATAGAAATATATGTGTGTATGTATATATGTGTACATACATACACACATATATATGTATGTAAAATTGTTATATATATAATTCTATTTATCAGTTCTTTCTCTTGATGTAGTGTCTTTCTTCATATATCCTGTATAGTTAACCTCTCCCTTTCTTGTGCTCTTTGTTTATCTGTATAACAGACACCTCTGAACTACTTGATATCCCAGGCATTCCAGAGTCCTGCTTGACCCTGATGCCCTTCTTCTGTTCCTTTCCCTCCTATCCCATCAAATTCTGTTTAGACCAGAGGCCAAACCTGGCTGATTTCTCTGTCTCCCATGGTAGCAGGCCTATTGGATGCATTACTGCAGTAAATGTCTTTCTTTAACTTGGAGTCTATTCCAGTGAATTCTTTCAGGACACTAGACTTCATTATTTTTAATCTGTTTTTCATCAATTATATTTCTTCTGGATCTTTTATATTGAATTTTCTGTTAAATTTCTTCTTCTCTTTTGTTACAAACACCTGAAAGTCTTTCTGTTCATCAAATTTCATTCAGAACTATATTCAACTTTGTAGGATAAGTTATTCTTAGATGCAACACCAGCTTCTTTGCTCTTCAGAAATATAGTGTTCTAAGATCTATCATATTTTAGTGGAAATTCTGCTAAGTCTTTTGAAATCCTGATATTTTTTTGTGTAGTATTTATATTGTTTTTTTTTATCTTGTTGCTTGCAGCATTTTATCTTTAACTAGGGAATTTTGAAACTTGGCTCTGGTATTTCTGTATATTTCTTCCTAGGATCTCTTTCAGGTGGTAATTGGTAGATTCTTTCAATTTCTACTTTACCTTCTTATTCCAGAACTCCAGGGCAATTTTCTTTCATAATTTCTTGTAATGTATCAAGATTATTTTTTTCATAACTTTCAGGTAGTCTGATAATTCTTATATTGTCTCTCCCCAATCTGTTCTCCAAATCAGTTTTTTTCTAAAATGTTTCAGATTCTCTAATTTTTTTTTCTAGATTTAATATATCATAGCACCTTATAAGGTCATTTGATTTCACTTGCACAATTCAATTTCCAATCAATTATTTTCTTACTTAAGATTTTTAATTTCCTCCTGTAATTGATTAGCTTTCTTTTCATAATTTTCTTGGATTGCTCTTTTCCCCTAATTTTTCTTTATTTACTCTTCTTTGATTTTTGAATTCCTTTTAATTTTCTTCCTTGTGATTTTTTAATCTCCTTTTTCAATTGGTTAACTCTTTCCACAGTTTTTCTTGAATTGCATTTATGTTTTCTAATTTTTTTCTCATTCCCTCTTCTTTGATTTTTAAATTCATTTTTAAATTTTTCCAAGATTTCTTTTTTGGGCTTGTGACAATTCAGTGTTACTCTTAAGGGTAGGAGTGACTTTTTTATTTACCTCACTATATTCATGAATATGAGCACATATCTTTTACACCAAAGTTAATTTTGAATGATTATGTTTTTTTTACCTTTACATACTCAATTTTTATTTCTAGTTAGTCTCATTTTATTTTTAGCAGCTCATCACTATCATCCTCAAGGTTTAATCTCAAATTGTGGGTAATTTTGTACTATGTGTCATGTCCTTTTATCTGTTGTTTTCTAAATTCTGTCTGGTGGCTTAACCTCAGGGACTCCTGTTTTTCTCTCTTAAGCCTGAACCACATTATTAGGGAAGTGTTCTTACTCCCTGAGGTAACCCACTCAGTAGGCAGGTACTAAATCCTTGCCTACAGCCATAGCCAGGGATCATTTCTGATCAGCAAGCCTGGGCTTGACATATGGAAATAGTAGGATGTCTTTCAGTGTTCTCTCTTTCAGCAATCAGCTACTCTTTAAATGAAAGTTTGGAAGATAAACATTCCTGTGGTGAAATTTCTTGAAGTTTCCTCTGTATCCCTCAGGGTCTACTATTTATTCATTCAGTGGAGTTGGTCTAGAGGTGTTTAAACCTTACTTAGGCCAAACTTGAGTCTCTGGAGTCTTCTCTGAGGTCCTCTCAAGATGTCTTAGAAAGACAATTACTGGGCAGAGCCAAGATGATGGAGTGAGAGCAGCCACTCACCTAAACCCTTAGACAAACTCCCTCAGATATCTCTAAAAAGAAAATCTGACAAATTTAGGAAGTGCAGAATCCAATAGGAGACTTACTGCAGCAATTCACAGCCCAGGACAGACTGGAAGGTCTAAAGGAATGATGTCTTCCACAGGAGTGGAGGAGCATACAGCTCACACAGAGCACAACATCCCTGTTGAGGCAGGGCAGTGTAGGAAAGCCCCAGGACAGTTGAGCAGTTGGCAGCGTGGCATGATAGCAGCTCAGGGCTAAAGTCAAGCATACCCTGGTGAATGAGAACCGAGGAAGGAAGCACAGGAATCTGCAGAATCTGCACTTGAAATTTTCAGTGTGCAGATTAAATGTCTGTAAGTCACCTACTTGAACTTCCAGGAGCCAAAATAGTGAAGTGATTGGTAAATGCTCTTTCCCCCTCCCCTAGTTGACTTTGGGAGAACCATAAAGTATTTCTCCAGAAAAATCTTGGATCAGTAGAATCACCAGAAGCGACAAACAGTCTCATAGCACGTGTGGTTACAAAAATCTCTAAGGAATATTCCTCTTACTGTGGCAAAAGACTACAGCTGTCTCAGACAACCCCACCTCAGGGTACCAAATGAGAGGAGAACTGGAGCTCCAGGGGGGTGGAGTCTCACCACCAGCACCAGAATCCAAGTGCCTCAGAGATCCAGGGGAAATGGAATGACACTAGAGCAGCCTGCGATCATCAAGAACTGAATTTGTCTTTTCTCTAGCTCAGCTAGGTAGATCTTCCATGACCAGACCACCCCTCCTCTACATATAACAAGCTAGCTCCAGGGCTAATCCAGGGAAACATGAACAGAACTCACCTTTGCTTCCTCACAACAGCCAGCTCAGCATGATGTTTTTTAGCATCTAACTGAAAGAACCAGAAGTCACAACACACAAAGCCTCACCACTATGAGCAAGAAGCAAAGGAGGAAGGAAAAGACCACAAAATTTTTTTCTGTGGGGACAAGGACCAAAAGAAGAATACCAAAGAGAGTGAGACTATATTCCCATCTGAAACTTTAGAATGGACTAAGAACTGCTGATATGCACAAAGAGCACCCTTGAAATAGGTGAAGAAGGAAAAAGAAGAAAAAAACGACCAATAATTTTAAAAGTATGAAAAAAGAAAAAAGTATGAAAGGATTCACTGAAGAGAACAGCTCTTTAAAAACAAAAAATGAGCAAATGGAAAAGGAAGCACAAAACCCAACTGGGAAAAATGGACAAATGGAAAAGGGAGCACAAAATCTAACTGGGAAAATTGGACAAAAGGAAAAAAGAAGTACAAAAACTAACTGGAGAATATAATTCCTTAAAGGGAAAAAATTGGACAGATGGAAAAGGAGATGCAAAAGTTAACTGAAGAAAGCAATTTGATGAAAACTAGAATTGGATTAGTAGAAGTTAATGACTCCAGGAAACATCAAGAATCAATAAAACAAAATCTAAAGAATTAAAAGATGGAAGAAAATGTAAAACATCTAATTGGAAAAAGAACTGACCTAGAAAATAGAACGAAGAGAGAAAATTTAAGAACTATTGGCTTAACAGAAAGTAATGATGAAATAAAAAGAGTCTGGACAATATCTTCCAAGAAATCATCAAGGAAAACTGCCCAGAAGTGCTAGTTCCAGAGGGCAAAATAGTCATCAAAAAATCCACTGTTCACCTCCTGAAAGGTATCACAAACTAAAATCACCAAGAAATATTCTTGCTAGAATCCAGAACTATCAAATTAAGGAGAATATACTATCGACAGCTAGAAAGAAACCACTCAAATATGGAGGAGTTACAGTCAAAATTACACATGACCTTGCAACTTCTACATTAAAAGATCAAAACAATTGGAATATGATATTCTCCAAGGCAAAGGAGCTGGAACTACAACCAAGGATCAATTATGCAGTAAAGTTCAGTATAACATTTTGGGCAAGGAGATGGATGTTCAGTGAAATAAGGGATTTCCAAATCTTCCTGATAAAAAGGCCAGAAGTAAACAGAAAATTTGATGTTCAAATGCAGATGTCAAGAGAGGCATAAAAAGGTAAACAAGGGAAAGAAAACTTGTTACTCAATTTGGGCAAACTATTTCTCTCCCTATAAGGGAAGGTGATGCTTATTAATATTGAGAATTGCATATCTATTATCTATCATGAAATATAAAAGATATACAGATGGAATGAACACTTATAAAGTAAATTATGTGATGATAAAAATGTTATATAAGCATGCAAAAGGATTACAATAGGGTATGTGAAAAGGAGGAAGCAGAAAATGATAAATTACATCACAGGAAGAAGTAAAAAAAATTATGTTACACTAGAGGAAAAGAGAGGAGGGAAATGAGTATTGTTTGAGAGGTATTCTCATCTGATTTGATTCAAGAAGACAACAAAAGACTTGAATATATAAATCTCACTAGCTCTATAGGCAGTAGGAGGGGAAAGAGGAAAGAAAACTGTGGGGAGGCTAAAAGGGAGGGAAGAAGTAGTAAGAGTAAAAGGCAGTAAAAAGGAGGGAGGCTGAAAGAAGGAAGGACAGACTGTGGGAGAGGGTGGTAAAAAATTAAAACTCTATTGTGGAGGGGAAGTCTCAAGGGAGAACTAAAGACACAAATGGTGGGAAAGAGGATGGAAGGAAAGACACAGATAGTAATCGTAACTAAATGTAAATGAGATGAAGTCTCTCAAAAAACAGAGATAGGTAGCATAATGAATTAAAAACCATAATACAACAACGTGTTGTTTACAAGAAACACATTTGAAACGGGAATATACAAAGGGTAAAGGTAAAAAAATTGGAGCAGAATATATTATGCTTCAATTGATGTAAGAAAAGTAGGGGTAGCAATCCTAACCTCAGACAAAGCAAAAGCAGAAATAGATCTAATCAAAAGAGATAAGAAAGGGAACTATGTTATGCTAACAGGCACCATAGAAATTGAAGCAATACCATTACTAAACATATATGCTTCAAGTGGTATAGCATCCAGATTCTTAGAGGCGAAGGTAAGGGAGTTACAGAAAGAAATAGACAGCAACACTACACTAGTGGAGG
Source organism: Potorous gilbertii (assembly GCA_028658325.1). NCBI lineage: Eukaryota > Metazoa > Chordata > Mammalia > Diprotodontia > Potoroidae > Potorous > Potorous gilbertii. The sequence goes on from CM053771.1 coordinate 326,917,610, forward strand.
GCCTCAGGCTCTCCCTCTCTGAACTGGGTAAATCTAACCTTAAAACAAACAAGAAAGAAGATAAGGAGGTGAATAAAACTCTGGATAAGGTAGATATGAGAGATCTCTGGAAAAAACTGAATGGGAATAGAAAGGAATATATCTTTTTCTCAGTGGAACATGGCACATATACAAAAATTGACCTTGTACTAGGGCATAAAATCTTCACAATCCAGTGCAGAAAGGCAGAGATAGTCAATGCATCCTTCTCAGATCATAATGCTACAAAAATCATATATAATAAAATATCATGGAAAGACAGAGCAAAAATTAATTGGAAATTAAAAAATCAAATCCTAAAGAAGGAGTGGCTTAAACAACCACTCATCAAAACAATTAACTACTTCATTCAATAGAATGACAATAATGAGACAACCTACCAAATCTTATGGAATGCTGCAAAAGCAGTTCTTAGGGGAAACTTTATATCTTTGAATGCCTACATGAATAAAACAGACAAAAAGGATATCAATAAATTGGGCATGCAGGTGAAAAAGTTTGGAAAAGAACAAATTGAAACCCCCCAAGTAAATACTAAAGTAGAAATACCAAAAACCAAATGAGAGATTAATAAAATTGAAATTAAGAAAACTATTGAACTAATAAATAAAACAAAGAATTGGCTTTATAAAAAACAATAAAATTGATAAATCTTTGATCAACTAGATTAAGAAAAAGAAAGACGAAAATCAAATTACCAATATCAAGAATGAAAGGGGTGAACTCACCTCCAATGAGGAGGAAATTAAAACAATAATTAGAAATTACTTTTCCCAACTCTATGCCCATAAATTTGACAATCTAGATGGATGATTATTTAAAAAAAATATAAATTGTCCAGATTAACAGAAGAGGAAACTGAATACTTAACAACCCCATCTCAAAAGAAAAGGAACTGTACAAGCCATCAATGAAATCCCTAGGAAAAAATCTCCAGGACTGAACAGATTTACAAGTGAATTCTATCAAACATTTAAAGAATAGCTAATTCCAAAACTATATAGATTGTGTGAGAAAATTGGGGAAGAAGAGGTTCTCCCAAACTCGTTTTATGATACAAATGTTGTTTTCATACCTTAACCAGGGAGAGACAAAACAGAGAAAGAAAATCATAGACCAATTTCTCTAATGAATATAGATGCAAAAATTTAAAATAAGATTTTAGGCAAAAAAATACAGCATCTTATCACGAGAATAATACATTATGATCAGGTGGGATTCATACCAGGAATGCAGGGTGGTTCAGTATTATGAAAACTATTAGCATTATTGATCATATCAACAACAAACCTAACAGAAACCACATGATTATCTGAATAGATGCAGAAAAAGCTTTTGACGAAGTACAACATCAATTCCTATTAAAAACACTGGAGAGCATAGGAATAAAGGGAACTTTACATAAAATAACAAGCAGTATCTACCTAAAACGTTCAGCAAGCATTATATGCAATGTAGATAAGCTAGATGCATTTCTAATAAGATCAGGTGTGAAACAAGGAGGTCCACTACCACTACTATTATTTCAATATGGTACTAGAAATGTCACCTGTAGCAGTTAGAGAAGATAAAGAAATTGAAGGAATTAGAATAAACAAAGAAGATACTAAGTTATCACTATTTCCAGATGTTATGATGATACACTTACAGGATTCCAGGTATTCAAGTAAAAAAAATCCTAGAAATAGTAAACAACTTGGACAAATTTGCATGTTGCAAAATAAACCCACACAAATGTTCTGCATTTCTGTATGTTACTAACAAAGCCCAATAGCAAAAGATAGAAAGAAAAATCCCATTTAAATTTTCAGTAGACACTACAAAATATTTCTTTTAGTCTACCTGCCAAAACAAGTCCAGGGACTATATGAACACAATTAAAAGACACTTTTTGTACAAGTAAAATCAGATCTAAGTAAGAGGAAAAACATCAGCTGCTCTTGGGTAGGTGGAGGTAATATAATAAAAATGAAAACTCTAGTTAAATTAATTTACTTATTTAGTGCCATACCAATCAATCTATCTGATATATCTGATAATTTTTTTCTAGAGCTGGAAAATATAAAATCAAAATTCATCTGGAAGAGGAAAAGGTCCAGAATAGCAAGGGAACTAATGAAAAGAAATGCTAAGGAAGTTGGCCTAGCTCTACCACATCTCAAATTGTATTATAAAGCAGCAATAATCAAAACCTCTTGGTACTGGCTAAGAAACAAAAGACTAGACAAGAAAAATATGCTAGGTACTCATGACACAATAGGCAATAAATACAGCAATATACTGTTTGATAAACACAAAGACGATAACTTCTGTGATAAGAACCCACTGTTTGACAAAAATTGCTGAAAAAACTGGATAGGAGTGTGGCAGAAACTAGGAGTAGATCAATCCCTTACACCATACACAAGAATCAAGTCCAAATGTATATATGATCTAGGTATATTGGTAGATTGATATTATAAACAAATTAGTGGAACAAGAAATTGGAAAGTGGAAACAAGTATTTACCAGATTTATGGAGAAGGGAAGAATTTTTGGCTAAAGAAAATATGGAAAGCATTACGAAGTGCAAAATGGATAATTTTGATTACATTAAATTGAAAAGTTTTTGCACAACGAAATACAATGCATTCAAGATTAGGAGGGAAGCAGAAAACTGGGAAAGAATTTTTGCAACTAGTGTCTGTGATAAAGGCCTCATTTCTAAAATATATGGAGAACTGAGTCAAATGTACAAGAATAAAAGGCATTCCTCAAATGATAAATGATCAAAGGATATGAACAGGCAGTTTTCTGAGGAAGAAATTAAAGATCTTTATAGTTGAAAAAATGCTCTAAATTACTATTGATTAGAGAATCAAAAATCAAAACAACTATGAGATACTACATCACACCTATCAGATTGGCTAACATGACAGAACAGGTAGATCATATATATTGGAGAATATGTGGGAGAGTTGGAATACTAATTCATTTTTAGTGGATCTGTGAACTGATCCAATCGTTCTGGGGAGCACTTTGGAACTATGCCCAAAGGGCCAAAAAATGTGCATACCCTTTGACCCAGCAATATTGCATCTAAGACAGTATCCCCAAGAGATCACATAAATGGGAAATGGTCCCACATGTACAAAAATATTTATAGCAGCACTTTGTGGTGGCCACCATCTGGAAATCAAGGGGATGTCCATCAATTGGGGAGTGGCTGAACAAATTATGGTGTATGAATATAATGGTGTACTATATGTTGCTATAAGAAATGATGAACAGGAAGACTTCAGAGAGGCCTGGACAGAATAATATGATCTGATGTTGAGAGAAAGGAATAGAACCAGGAGAATTTTGTACACAGCAACAACCATAGTGTGTGAGGACTTTTTCTGGTAGACTTAGAAATTCACTGCAATGCAAGGAATTATAAACTTCCCAATGGTTTTTTTAATGCAAACTGCCTTCCACATCCAAAGAAAGAACTGTGGAATTCAATCGCAGGTTGTAGCAGATCATTTTCTTTTGTATTATGTTTTGGTTTGTTACATGGTTTCTCCCATACAACATGACTATGAAGAAAATGTATGTAATAGAACTGTATGAGTAGATGCTATATAAAAGTGTATGCCATCTTGGGGAGGGAGGTGGGATTTGGAAGTGGGAAGGGGAGGGAGGGAAAGAAAAAATCTAGGTTGTATGGTAGTGATTGCAGAGCATTGAAAATAAATAAATAAATAATTGAAAGAATTAAATAAAGACAATTGTTTCATCCCTTTACTTTTGTTGCTCTGTGTTCATTTTATGGCAATTTTCTGTCTGCTTTTATATTCGAATTTATTTCAAAGAAGAGTAGATCTTTAGAAGTTCAGAGAAATGATTTTCCCTAGCCTAAAGCTCTTGTATCATAATGGAAACAATTTTGAATGTCACTTTGGAATCAAGTATCTGAGTTCAAATCTTGTCTATAATTAATATGGACTACCCTAGTCTTCAGTCATTGATATTATTCGGTCTTCAATCCCCTTAGTCATAAATTATTGAATTTGATTAGTTACCATCAAAAGTTTCTTCTAGTTCTAAATCTATGATTTTATTAAATCACCCAACACTACTTTCTAGCTCCCTTCCCCCAAAAAATAAAGTAAATCAGTTAAAGAAGGAAAGGGATTGTTGTCGAAAAAGAAATTTTGGTGAAATTCACAGAAGAAAAGGTTCAGAATTATCAAACTAGCCAACTGACCTTGGAGCCAAGGAGACCACCTCTGACTCATACTGACACTGTGACACACAGGCAAGCTGCTTAATCTCTGTGTGCCAGGCAACTCTTTAAGACTGTCAATCCCTGAGAAGTGTGATCACATATACTGTTATTTTGAAATGAGTTTAATTATTGGCATCTTGTTGATTGTTATTCGATTTAATGTCAATGGAAAATTCCATTAGTAAAAGAAATTTCTACATTCATGAGCTCCCTACATCAATGAACTCCAAGGTCAAGGCCATATTCTATTTATATTTATAAACATAAAGATTAATAGTCAGTCATCCATTAATAGTCACTCATAATAACAATGACTGATTTCCATAGCAATTTAAGGTTGATTAAAGTACTTTATTTAAAATAGTCTTATCCATAGTAGAAATGGTGCCTGTTACATAGATAAGGAAATTTTAACCCACAAAGATGACTTAGTCATTTAGGGACAAGTAAGGTTGAAATAAATGATTCGAATCCAGGTACCCTGCTCTAAATCCATTACACTTTCTGCTACATCAAATTGACCACCATGCGTTGGGATTCATGGTTTGCCTAGCAGCATAATGAGACAAAGAGAGGATAAGTCACTTGCTCAGGGTCACAGAGCTAGTTTTGGAGCACAGCCTGAAATTTAGCTTTATTCCTTCTATGACTAATATGAGACTTTACATGAATGGTAAAGCAAAGGAGAAAAATATTCCAGTTTGAAAAATCAGATGTAATTTTAAAAAATTAATTACAATGTAAATGAAAGCTCATTAACTACCTTTATTTTTCAGTTTGTTTGATGTTCTCAGAATTTCTGCTCTTTCCATAAGGGTGAACATTTTACTATACTCTACATAATTGTCCAAGAAGTATCTATGCTTAAAATAATAGGAAAACAGCTTGGGGGTTATGTCCTAAAGTATTTGAGTCACATAATAAAGCTCTTCGTATAATATTTTTTTTACCTTCCCGAGCAGTAGCTTTCAAATGTGGACATTTCTTTGATATGATGTACATTTCATTTATTATTCATGCCTAAAATATTCTTTCACATAGTTCCAATACACAGATTCAGGTAAAGGCATTATATATGCCAAGGACCTTGGTAGGTTGTTTCATCTAATGTCTTGCTTTTAAGCAGGCTTAAAAGACATATAAAGCCTAATCAAATTTAAATGTCCATTAGAGAAGAAAATTTCACATTTCTTTTCTGGTGCCCATTGACATGATGCTACATATTCTGTGGGGATTATTTTGCCTGCAACAGAATCACAGTAATGCCTCATGTCATGAATGTAACTCTGATCTTTTGAAGGTTATTCCAGCAGAACACAAATTCTCAACATTTCTACAAAGGCAGACATCATGGTTTTACCTGTAGGCCTTCCTATTGGGACACTCAGGTTTGTGAATTGCTTGAGATAAGAATTCTGAGATCAAAACAGCATATGTCTGCATTAAATCTGGCACAAATATATTGGGATGCCTGCTAAGGGGGAGTGGGAACAGTCTGCATCAAGAAGGACAAAGTAGTCCAAGTTGAAAATAGAGCAGGTTAAAGCTCCTCTGGAAGAGGAGGGATCAACCTGTGAATTAGTTACAGCACTTTCTGCCTGGGTAAACTAGGGAGGCCCAGTCACTAAACAATCCAATAAATAGAAAAAAAACCACAATCAAAATAGATTATGAATTAATCACAGCACTTTCTGTCTGGGTAAGCTAGAGAGATCCAGCCACTAAACAAGCAGTAAATAGAAAAAAAACCCACAATCAAAATAGATAAATGAATGAGTAAATGAATGGGAAGGAGATTAAAAAAAAGGGAAAGAAAATGAAGAGGAAAAGGGGGCAAAGGTAAAAGACAAGGGAGGGAGATAAAGGAAGGGCAAAAAGGGAATGGAAGACAACAGTTGAAAAGGGAAGGAGAGGGAGAAAAGAGAAGGGGAACAAAGGCAAAGGGGAAAAGGGAAAAAACAAAAGAAAGGGAAAACAAGAAAATAAAATTCTACAAAAGTCAAAGAAAGCTCCAAGTAGAGTCTGACTGACAAACTATTTAAGGTCCAGCTTAGTTAAATAAAAGGAAACTTATGGTCCATTGATTGGCTAATGGATACTATTACTGTGGCAATCCTTATTGGAGTTTTATTTACATAGACATCCATGCAGGTAGATGTGACTTATGTCGCATGGATAGATGTGATCTGAGATCTGATTTGGCCCACTTCTCCAAGGGGATAGACTGCCTTTTCTATTTTATGGTAAGTAGTAGAATGGTTATGCTGACACTGTTAGTGGCCTAGCTAGTGGTAGGGGCAGACCATCTCCAAGAAATCAGTGACCACTGCTTATTTCTATAGTGAACATAAAAAATTGTCAGAAAAGGAAGTAAATGTTATAACATTAAGAATATCAAATTTTAGACCACTTAAAAATAGACAAGGAATTTGAAGAAGACTTTATAAAGAAGGTTGTTTAAAAAAAACTATTTCATTTATTTTACAAAAATAATCCCTATCTGACCCTGTCAAGTAGAACCACTCACACATGCTTGGTGAGGTAGTGACCACAGATTGAAATGGCCAGTCACTAGAACCTCCTTGTTTATAATAAGCTCAGGAAGAATAGTTGTGACTCTCTAAGACATATGCAAAATGGTAGTCTTCAGAAAAGGATCATTCTTATTGATCCAGTCAGTGAGACAGATGTCATTTCAAACTAGAATCATATATCTTTTTTCTCTCCATAGTTATACTTCTCCATATTATTCTGTTGTGATTGTTACTGTGCCTCAGGAGTTATTTTTTCAATGCCCAAATGCTTTCAAAATTCATATCCATTTCCTCTGCGTGTACATGAAATTGACATATATACCTTTTTTCCAGGGATGAACTAGATGATGCAGTATTAAAGAAGTTGAAAAATGTCGATATAATATGATTGCCATTTTAAATGAAACCAGAATATATAATCAGGTAAATATGTAGATTACTCATCATTTTCCTGAAGAAACAAAAAAATTATTTGATTTATTTTTTTACATGCATATTTTATAAACTACTTGATCACATTTCATGAAAAGTTCATGACAACTATCAGTAAAAAAGACCACCAGGAGGCTAATATAATGATAAATAAGAACTTCCAGTGAGGAATATGAAAAAGGAGGAAATTTCATGAAAAACTGACAAGATACTCCTCTCAAAACTTAATCAATCTAAACATTGATTAATACTCAGAGATTTTAATATGAGACTAGACATAAGTAAGGGGGGGGGGCGAGTCAAGATGGCGGAGTAGAAAGACTCACATGTGTTAGCTCCAAACCCACAGCCCATGGATTTTCTCTAAAAAGAACCCCCAACAAATTCTGGAACAGTGGAAGCTGCGCAGCAACACAGTGAAGGAGATTTCTGTTCCAGAGAGCCCTGAAAAACCCATCCCAAAGGTCTGTCGTGCACCAGACAGGAGCAGAGCCCAGCCCTATCCTGGCTGTGCAGCATGGAGAGGAGCAGGCAGATCTGAGCAGACTTCAGAGAGGGAATCTGTGGTGGCCGTGAAAGTCCCTCCACCCACAGACGCACAAGTCAGTGAGAAAGGCGTCTGGACAGGCTGAGAGGGGAGAAGGGCGTCTCCGTGACATGTACCCCCTCAGGAGGCAGCAGTAGAGGCAGCAGGTGGTCAGAGGCTCCTGGAGCACAAAGGAGCTCAACAGGAGCTCCATTGCAGAAGGTCTCTGCATAAACCCCCTGAGGGAACTGAGCCTGGGAGGGGTCCCTGCCCCGACCTGAGCACCAGAACTTAAGCTCCCATTGAATAGCAGCCAGGCCTGCTGCTGAAAGCCCTGAGGCTGGGGAGCAGCATTTGAATCTCAGACCCCAAGCACTAGCTGGGCAGATCAAGGTGGGGGTGGAGAGGACTCTCAGAAGTCAAGTAACTGGCTGGGAAAATGCCCAGAAAAGGGAAAAAAAATAAGACCACAGAAGGGTACTTTCTTGGTTAACAGATGATTCTGCCTTTCCTATCAGATGAAGAAGACCAATGCTTACCATCAGGTAAAGATATAGGAGTCAAGTCCTCTGTATCCCAAACATCTGAAATAGTTATCCAATGGGCTCAGACCTTGGAAGAGCTCAAAAAGGATTTTGAAAATCAAGTTGGACAGGTGGAGGAAATACTGTGAAGAGAAAAGAGAGAGATGCAAAAAAAGCATGAAAAACTGGTCAATACCTTGATAAAGGAGACCCAAAAAAAATGCTGAAGAAAATAACACCTTGAAAAATAGGCTAACTAAATTGGCAAATGAGGTTCAGAAAGCCAATGAGGAGAAGAATGCTTTCAAAAGCAGAATTAGCCAAGTGGAAAAAGAGGTTCAAAAGCTCACTGAAGAAAATAGTTCTCTCAAAATTAGAATGGAACAGATGGAGGCTAATGACTTCATAAGAAACCAAGAAATCACAAAACAAAACCAAAAGAATGAAAAAATGGTAGATAAGGTGAAATATCTCATTAGAAAAACAACTGACATGGAAAATAGAGCCAGGAGAGACAACTTAAAAATGATGGGACTACATGAAAGCCATGATCAAAAAAAGATCCTAGACATCAGCTTTCATGAAATTATCAAGGAAAAATGCCCTGATATTGTAGAAGAGGGCAAAATAAGTATTCAAGGAATCCACCAATCACCTCCTGAAAAAGATCCAAAAAGAGAAACTCCTAGGAACATTGTGGCCAAATTCCAGAGTTCCCAAGTCAAGGAGAAAATCTTGCAAGCAGCTAGAAAGAAACAATTCCAGTATTGTGGAAATACAATCAGGATAACACAAGACCTAGCAGCTTCTACATCAAGGGATCGAAGGGCATGGAATAGGATATTCCAGAAGTCAAAGGAACTAGGTCTAAAACCACGAATCACCTACCCAGCAAAACGAGTAAAATACTTCAGGGGAAAATATGGTCTTTCAAAGAAATATAGGACTTTCAAGCATTCTTAATAAAAAGACCAGAGCTGAAAAGAAAATTTGACTTTCAAAGGCACAAGAATGAGAAGAAGCATGAAAAAGTAACCATCAAGGAGATATCATAAGGGACTTAACAAAATTGAATTGTTTACATTCCTATATGGAAAGACAATATTTGTAACTCCTGAAATTTTTCAACATCTGGGTAGTTGGTGGGATTACATACACACACATACACACTCACACACAGACACATGTACAAGCATGTGCATGCACACACACACATACACACATTCATGCACACAGAGAGACAGAGAGCACAAAGTGAATTAAAAAGGATGGGATCATATCTTAAAAGAAATCAAGGTAAACAGTGAGAGAGAAATGTAGTGGGAGGACAGAGGGTGAAATGGAATAGGGTAAATTATCTCTCATAGAAGAGGCAGCAGGAGACTTTTTAGTGGAGGGAAAAAGAGGAGAGCTGAGAAAAAAAAAGAAACATGAAGTTTACTCTCATCACATTCGACTGAAGGAAGGAATGAAATGCACACTCGTTTTGGTGTGAAAACCTATCTTACAATACAGGAAAGTGGGGGAGAAGGAGATAAGCAGGGTGGGAGGCATGATGGAAGGGAGGGCAATGGGAGGACGGAGCAATTTGAAGTCAACACTCGGGGAGGGACAGGATCAAAAGAGAGAATAGAAACAATGGGGGGCAGGATAGGAGGGAAGGAAATATAGTCTGTCTTACACAACACGACTATTATGGAAGTCATTTGCAAAACTATACAGATATGGCCTATATTGAGTTGCCTGCCTTCCCAAAGGGAATGGGTGGGGAAGGAGAGATGGGGAGAAGTTGGAACTCAAAGTTTTAGAAATAACTGTTGAGTATTGTTCTTGCCACTAAGAAATAAGAAATACACATAATGGGGAATAGAAAGTTATCTGGACCTACAGGACAAAAGGGAAGATGGGGACAAGAGACGGGAGGGATGATAGAAGAGAGTGCAGATTCATGGTAGGGGAAATTAGAATGCTCAGTGTACTGGGTTGGGGGACGGGACAAATGGAGAGGAAATTTTGGAACCCAAAATTTTATGAAAATGAATGTAAAAAGTTAAATAAATAAATTTATATGAAAAAAGGAAATAAGTAAGGAAAGCAAAAACAAATTTATAAATAAAAGTGAAAATATATTTCAGATAAAGACATGAAAGAAATCAAGGTTTTATGGATTGTTCGTTCTTAAGTTTCATGCCAATTTTTTTCAAGTATAGAGTCAGAAGATAACATATATCAAATAAAACTAAAACTAGTGAAGCTATCTTAACAAAAAGAATGGATGATAAGGGTGAAAAAAAGACAATTGCAACAGTTTCACCTGTTTATTTAAACAAACAATGGTCACCTCCAGCCAATCCTTCTACACACACACATACACATACACACACACAAATATATAAAACTAGATTGACACAAACTATCACCATTTTCTAAGAAATTCTATACTAGTCAAAGGATTTCACAGAGGTAATATGGTGTAGTTCTAAAAGAGTCCTAGATTCAAGTTCCACTTCTGACACATATCACCTAGGTCACTGAGCAAGTTCCTTATCCCCATTTGGCATGTTTCATTGCCTTTTAAAATGAGAATACTAAGAGTATCTACCTCACAATATTGTTGTAAAAAGCAATACATAAATACTAGCTATGATGACGATGACCTCTATATGAATCCGTAAAAACAATCACTCCAATAAAGAGATTAAAACAAACAAATAAGCAAACAGATCACCTTAGGCAGGAAAAAAGTGATCTGCTTTCCAATCTTATAAATGATAGCAGCATATAAAATACATTAATTTGCAGAATGTTGGGGGTAGAGCCAGAGGTGTACAAGCAGTTTCTCCTTAAAAGAAAATTAGTCCAACTTGAAATGGAAAGAGAATTTCTACTGTAATGTATCACATCAGTGATTAAAATGATTGTTCTGCCTCTCCTTCCAGGCAACCAATGCGGGGAAAGGTCACTGTCCATTCTATGTTACATGAGTCACCAGAGAGGAAAATGTGATGAAACAAGTTTTTTCACTTTTTTATTTGATTTTAGCAGCTTGTAGAGTTAGTAGGCAGCAATAGAAAGAAAACTGACTTGGAATCGGAGAGCACCAAAGGACAAGTAATATATGTGCAACCTGTAGTCTGTGTGATCCTGGGCAAGTCAATTAACCTCTTAGGACCTTAGGAAATAGATTTTTTTTTTACTATTTTTCTTTGAATTTATACGGTACCAACAATTAAAAAAAAAAATCTGACAAATTGAGCATGATTTGGTCTCAGCCTACATGGGGCCCCTGCCAGCTTACCCTTCTTGAACCCCTGAGGCACAAATTGGAAAAGTTTTTCTTGAGCAGATCCCTCTGGGTGCAGCTCCCTCTAGGGTCTAGTTGTGGAAGACATTGAGGGCACGAAGTCCTGCCAGCTCAATGTGGATGTGCATCAGAATATGTTTATTCAGCAGACCTGCCAGTGCAGGGATTGTGGACTGGGGGAGATGCTGGAAGACACTGGTTCTTGTCTTCCTGAGGTCACCCTGCTGGCAGGTTTGAGTATCTGTGTTCAGAGTCTTGGGGTCCACTGGCCCATGGAGTCGAGAGAGCTTTATGTGGGATGTGATGCTGGAATTGGGTTTGAAGACTAGTGCAGAATGATCCGGGAGAACAAAGACATTCCATGCGTACAGAGATGGTACAATCCAAGCCACAGAGGCAAGAAAGGCCAGTTTGGCCTAGGCTAAAATGTGGTGCAGAGCCTCAAATGCCAGGTTGAGGAGTTGGCTCTACAGATTTGAACACAGTTCTCTACAATCCTCCATGGACAGATGGGGAAAGGAGATTAGGGTAACAGAGTTTTGAAAGGATGCTGGAGGCCATCTCAGGTCTTTCTGTCACCTTCTGCCATATCTTTGATAGGTACCATCTAGTCTTTACTTTGAGGTATCTGCTGACTTCCTAGATGGTGCAGTATTCTCTTATAGGACAGTTGTAGTTGGTAGAAAGTTTTTTCCTTACTACAGGCCTCAGTTTGCCTCTTGAGAGGAGGGGGACCATTTCCTCCCTGCCACCTTTGTATCCTCAGTGTTTAGCACGGTGCTCAGCACATAGGAAGAAATAATAAGAGTAGTGTTTATATAGTGCCTACTGGTGCAAGGTGCTGCGCTGAGTTCTTTTTATAAATGCTTGATACAACAACAACCTTGTTTCCTATTTTGTAATTGAAGAAACTCGAGGCAAATAAGTGATTTGCCCAAGGTCACACAGCTAGCAAGTGCCTGAGACCCTGAATTTGAACTCAGGTCTTCCTGACTTCAAGTCCACCCTCTACACTGCCTCACCTAGCTGTCTTAATAACACTGCAAGGCTTCTTGCCTAGATGCTAAACCTGTTAGGCTCAATGCAGCTCTGATCAATCCCATTTGGTTTCTTTGGTTCTGTAACATAGTGACTTTACAATCCATTGAAACCCCTGAATCTTTTTCAGAAAAATTACTGTCTTACTATTGCCTCCCCCATCCTATACTTTGGAAGTTGACTTTTTGAACCAATGTATGACTTTACATTCATCTTTTTACATACATATCTTCAATCTGATTCCGTAGTTCTTTCTCTGAATGTGGAAGGCATTTTGTCTCGAGTCCATTGGAAATTTTTTAAGTCCATATATTTTAATAAACTACTAAGTCTACATGAAAAATTCTTTGCACATTATGGTTTTTGCTGTGTACAATATTCTCCTCTTTCTGTTCCTTTCACTCAGCATCACTTCTTATAAGCCTTTCCAGATTTCTCTGAAGTATTCCTGTTCATCATTTCTCATAGCAAAATAATATTCTATTACATTCACATACCATGACTTTTCAGCCATCTCCCAATTGATGGGCATCCCATTGATTTCCAGTTTTTGGCCACTACAAAGAGTGCTGCTATAAATATTTTTCTACATGTGAGACCCTTTTCCATTTCTATAATCTCTTTGGGATAGAGTCCCAAAAGAGATACCGCTGGATAAAAGCGTGTGAATTTTGTGTATCCCTCTGGGCATAGTTTCAAATTGCTCTCTCGAATGGTTGGATCAGCTCACAGCTCTACAAACAATGAATGTGTTCTAAGTCTCCCACATCTTCTGCAACATTTATCATCTTCCTGTTTTGTCGGAAATTCTTTACAAGAAAAAATTTCCCCCTTTGTGACATGTATCCCTTTGTTAATATTATAAAACGTGTCTCAGAATGTATTTTTTAATATTTAAAATGAAATAGAGTTACAAAGAAAGCTCTATTTAAATCTGTTTCTAAAATATATTTTTAAAAGTTATTGATTAGAGACTGTAAGATACAGATTAATTGCTGGCATTGGTGAGTGGAGTTTGCCCCTGGGAAACTCCTCATACTAATTTAATTAGTAGGAGTATAAAATTTATATAAGAGATTTGTCCAGTATCCCCCATAAGCAGAAGAGGAAAAAAAGAAATAGTACATGAAGGGGAAATTTATTTATTAACGTCATCATGATTTAAAGTCAAATAATTTAAAATTGAGAGAATAAAGAGTTGTAAGGATTTCTTTTCACAGAAAAGAATAAAAAGGATAAAGACTTCATACAATGATGTGTTACAGATGTGGCAAATGGACTTAGATGTCTGTGCATGTGGAGCAACTCAACACTAATTGGAAAATGAGAGAAAACATAATGTAATGTGACATAAATTTGTGTTTTTTCTCACCCACCCTCCTCTCTACAGATTGTAAGCTCTTGAAACTCCCTTCATCCTCCCAGTCCCTCAGTGTTCCCTGAAATCTCCCCCATGGCCCTGGTGTTTGCCTGAGGTTCATTTTAGTATAACTTCCATTTCATTGAGTCCCTCATGGTTTGCACCAGGTCCCATCCTAGACCGCTACTCCTTGATTCCAACTGATGAAGGTTTGAAAGATAGAGGCACCGGAACTGCAAGACTGGAGCTCCCTGTGGGCCCTCTGAAAAAGAATTCATGGACTCAAGCATTGCTGAGGTCAAGGTGGTAAAGATTTATTATCCTTTTCAGCTGACAAGAGTTCTTAGGGAACCTGCAACTGACCCTGCTCATGAGAACCATTCTCGCACGCTTGGTGAGATGGTGACCTTTGGTTGCAATGGCCAGCCACTAGAACCTCCATGTCTATAACAACTCCTGGAAGAATAATTGTGACCCTCTAAGCCACATGCACAGGGATGGTCTTCATAAAAGGATCATTGTCACTGACAACTTAAACGGTTCATATCCATTCTGTCAATATGGAAGATAGACTGTCATTTTAAACCATCAGAGTCATAAACCTTTTATCTCTCTATATCTATATCTCTCCATATATTCCTCTAAGGCTACAGGTAAAGTTTATATAAGAAAAAATATGTGCCAAATTTGCTAACTAGGTAACTCGGGGTGGGATTAGGGAGTGGTTAGTTCCTAAAAGAACATGTACTTGTAGTTTACTGAGAAGATATTTTACCTAGAGTGCATTGGGAAATAGCCCAAGAGAAGGAGGGTACATGAAAGTGTGGTTTTGGACCTGAAATGTCACTAAGTTAACTAAAGGTCAGGACTGATTAAGAAATACCAGGTTGCTCTCATCAATGTCTTGTTACACAAGATGAATGTAAGGGAGTATACCTATGTTCAAGTCTAGGATACATACAATTGGTCAGTGGATAGTAGATGTTTTTATGACTCAGTACACAGCCATTGCAACCAGTACACACTCAGTTCAAAGTAATAAATTCTATAGGTGCAGCTGGATACTGTATCAGGAAAAAAAGTAAACATTTTGCTGGGGCATGCTCTCCTTGGGATGGAGAGAAACTGCCTAAGACTGTGTTTTTAGATTAGGGAGAAATGTGATTTTTAGAGAGAAATGTGATTTTTGAATTGGGTTCCAAGCACATTCACCCAAGCACTCTATCACAACTAGACACACTCCTTGATCACAGTATATAGGATCCATCTTAACCACTAAATTGTTGAGATTCCTTAAGAATCTGGCCTGCTTATGTTAGTGAAACAAATGCCCAGATTCAATCTGGCCTGCTTGTCAATACAAATGTCACAAATACTCAGGTTCTTAAAATCTGGCCCATCCCAACCAGAGAGCTAATAAATCTTGTCTTTGGCTTAAAGAACACTTGGGTGGAATTCAATTGAGGTAGGAACTCCATTGTTTGCCCTTGAATTCCAGGGTCACAACACCCCTAGATCACAATACCCTCATTAGATTGTAAGGTCTATGAAGGCAGGGTCTGCCTTTCTTTTTATTAACTATACCCCCAGTGCTTAGTATAGTGCCTGTCATAATCATAGGCATTTAATAAATGTTTATTGAATTGGAAAATGTACTAATATAAAACATTCTAGCAGAAACAGGGGCTGGCATACCCTGAACCAGAAGTTCTTAACTCAGGGTCTGTGAAGTAATTTAAAATAATAAAAAAAAACATAAGTCTATTTCAGTCCAATTGGTTTTCTTTGCAATCCAATATATTTTATTCTTATGCATTTCCAAAAAAAAAACAAACCAAACATCATGCTGAGGGAAAATCCATAGGCTTCACTAGACTAATAAAGTGATCCATGAAACAAAACAGATTAGGAACTGCTATCAGAAAATAATGAATCTCTGCAAATATAATTACTATGAAAAAGTTAAGCAGAGTGATCAGACAAGGTCTGACAATAGGTGTTCTCCCTGCCTCTCTACCTGGGGATTTTTAATCTATTGATAGAAATTGTATTTATCGTAGTGTTGCATTAAAAATTCACCAACTTATGTTTAAGGGAAAAAATTACTAATTTTATATTATTTGGTCAGAAAAATTGCCTTTCTCCTCTGTTTTACCTAATAATTTAATTATTAATGAATGGGATATAGGTATAAAACTGAATCTCCTTATCTTTACAAAGGGTTAGAGTGGGCAGGATAGGTGTTATCTTGGCTCACATGAATGCTTATTCTAAATAACTAAACTAGCAAGTAGCAGATTGAGCTATGCTACCCCCATAATCAGTAAAGTCTTCACATCATTTCCAGGAACAAATGCAAAATCCTCTGTTTTGTTTTGTTTTGTTTTTTAAAACCTACCTCTACCTTTTCAGTCTCATTACACCTTACTCTACAACCTCTGGTGGACTCTTCCACTCTGACCCCCTTATTTTTCCACAAACAAAATGCTCTTTCTCTCAGTACTGGTCATTTTCTCTGGAGGGCCCCTAGGCTGAAATGTTCTTGTTCCTCATTTCTGCTTCCTGACTTACATGGCTTCCTTCAAGTAACATCTGAATAAAAATTTCTACACAGGAAGCCTTTTACAACTCCTCTTAATTCCATCCCTCAGTTAGTTATTTCCTAATTATCCAAGTATATGGTTTGCTTACATATATATATTTGCTTATTGTCTCCCCCATTGGATTGTGAGCTCTCTGAGGGAAAAGGCTGTCTTTTGCTTCTCTTTGTATACTTAGCATTTCACATAGTGTTTAATATTTAACAAGTACTTAATATGCCCTTTTCTAGGACTGACTTGTAAATCAATACTGAAGGATAGAGGGATACTTCTATATAAACATATATTATACATGTACACTCATATGATGTATACATACATACAAACATATTTTATTAGTATGTGTGACAGCTGTTTCCATGTTATTTACACAGAAGTTTTATGAAGACAACTTAATGACTATAGGTCTTCCAGTAGAACAGACAAGTCAAAAAATAAAACAAAACAAAACAAAATCTGAACATTATAATGTAAGAAACAATACAAGATAAAAAAAGTTCAAATCAAAAATTATCTTATTATATTAGAACACTGTATAGTACAGAGTGTGCTAGGATACTCTGTATACTAAAATTAATTAGATTATATTTAACAGAAAGAAGTGTAAACCTACAAGTCAACTATATAAGCACATGATAGAGAAGATGGGGCTTGATAGTTTGTGTAAGCAAAATATATGGGTTTTGATAGTCAACAAATAACTGTGGAAAACCCCTTCCTTCTGGATACTCTGTCTGATATATCTCTCTAATGATATAATTATTTGGTTTTGCTCTTTCAATAATTGACCTTCATTTTACAACTTAAAAAGAGCTCTAAATAATTTATTTTGTTTGATGCTCAAAGAAGCCCAGAAAAGTAACCAATGCAAGTATATTTACTTCTATCTTACAAATAATCTAAATTCTGCCTTCTTGTCCTGTGTTCTAAAAGTTTCTGTCTAGGTGTTGGTGTCTGAGCAACACACCTGTGGGCTTTTCTTGACTGGAGTTTCATTAGACGGATTCTATACTTAACCACCATCACATAGTTGATAAACTCTGCTAGTTCAGTGATGGAACTTCAGGTTGTCCTTTTCTCTGGTCTAATTATACTACCACAAGCTTTGTACTGAACTGGAGGCTGGAACTGCTCCAGGGATCAGAATCACAAAGTTCCTGCTTGCTTCTGAACATTCTCTTCATTCTGTCTAGAACACTGTCTTCAAGCACAGGTTCCTCCTCAACTATCTTTGGATCTGTTAGCCAGAAATGTGTGGTGACAACAGAGCTGTCAGTTGGAGACTATCACTATGCCTCACACAAGTATAGGCTCATTTTTGGAGAAATTGTGATGTTTTCTTTCCCTGGTACATTCCATTGTGCTTGAATGTTCCATGAGATCATATCTAGGAGTGCTCACAGATCTTTCTGGCTAGTTCTCTGTTGATCTGAATGGGGGAAAACATGACTCAAAGTGACTTTTTTTACCTTGGTTTCTTGATTAGCACTTGGTTTTGTTTATTTTCTAATCTGTCTGAAGACAATGGGGGTGAGAGCTGTTCCTTTTTTCTGATATCCTGCCATTTTAACTCTACCTGAGGTACATAAACCTTAACAAAGATTAATAAAAATTAAGCATTAATTTACTGGGCAGAAAGACAGAAATTATGGCCAGGAAGGAGAAAATTATGGAGAGGGAGATTGAGATTGGCCAGAGGATAGCATGGTTTATCAAGGCTATATATGGTAAATGCTCACTTTTCAGAAGGCCAAGGCAGATCAAGAGCTTAGACTGCCAAGTTGGAGGTGGAAGCTGGAGCATAGGAGCATGACAGTATGAAGACATCTGGGAACTAAGCTAAATAGTCAGACTGCTAACACTGGAGACACGATCAGTTTTACAGAATTAGAAAAGTGGCCATTAAACACATTTGATTTCAAACTTTTAGAATCATTACCTTTCCTCTGAAATAATTCCCCCAGTCTAATTTTTGAGATTTGAAACTATAAGTTACTTTTAATTTAGAGACATGATCTTGCATTACTTAGAGATAAGACTTAGATTACAAACACTCCTGGAAAAATTAACACATCAACTCAAATCTACACCAAATAGTAAATGGCTGATATTAGACTCTTCCCTGAGAGCAAATTGTAACTAGGCAATTCATAGAGTATCTTAACAAGTGAGGGAATAAAATACATAAAAAATAAGATGAAGATTTCAAAGACAACCTTTTTTATTTTGCAGTTGTGCCAAAGGCCAGATATCCTTGAGAAAATATGATTCTGATAAATATCCAGATACTACCAGACATATGCTTTCCAGTCATAACCAAGAAACAAAATACATATATTTTAGATATCTTTCTGATGTTGATTAATGAAGGAGTATTTATTGCATGAATGGCAAAAACATTCCAGGATGGACTGATACAGAGTTCTATAATTGAATTTCTTTTTCTCTTTGACAGAAATGCCATAAGCTTTGAAGGCTTTGAAAACAGAGCCCAGAAAACATCTGCTTTCAAAGCTATTTAATGATAGGCAATATATTTCAAGATAGCAATTATTGGGGAGTATGAGACAGAACAGCTTAGGGATAATCATCTACACAATGTGTATTAGCATTAGTGAACATCACAGGGCTAAATACAGTTGGAGCACAACTTAAATTTACGCTTGGGACTTGGTGACTGTCTAAGAGAATAAAGATTGTAAAACCAAAATGACTGGTAAGTCTGTTATTAGCCATTAACCTCCATGATGACTCCTATCTGCCCCAGGCAGACTTTTTAAGGGCCCTGTTCTCTATTATTTTAAATTGTCAAATCATTGTTAAGCATAAGGAACTTACAATTGCTATCCAAGATGAAGATTGTTGTTACTACTAGTCAACCTACTTTCCTTCACTTCGTATTACAATGTAATATGTTTGTGAGAAGGGATTATTTCATTTGATGAATTGCATTCTTAATTCCTAGTACAATGTAGTTACTTAGTAAGTCTTGGTGATTGGCTGATTTTTTTAGTTTGTATAAGAGGAGTCTATCAATATAAAGTCTACTCATAACAATAATTATTCTCTGGAAGTGTTGCCACTTCTTAAAAAAAAAAACAACTGAATGACATATAATTGCAAGCATAGTGTTCCTTCTGAAGAAACCAGTATATTTTTCCTAATAGTAGGGAAATAACAGTATTGTGGTTACCTCTCCTGGGACTCCTCCCAACAATTCAGTAGGAGATCAAACTCCCCTGAAAGAGAAGAACTTTTTTTAATTGAATTAATCCCCAGAATGATTTTAAAAGTGCACGAATTCTATGTGAATTGGAAAACAAAGTGTGGTCTTTCAGGCAATTGGCTAATCAGCAGTTTGGCCAACATAATCACGCATTTACTTAATAATCTTGCAAATCTTGCAATAATCTTGAAAATACTTGCAAATCTATGAAACAAAGTAAGTATATTAAGGATTGGATTTAACTTGTGAAACACATTTCTAGTTATTTATGTATCTTTCTTTAATGGTTGTAGTTCACGTGTAGATTTGTGGCATGGCCAAATAATTCCTCACCAAGGGGCTGTAATGGGAAAGGAATTTGAGCATCTTTCCTGCCCCTTAATAGACCCATGTGACCTGCTTTGATGTTTGGTCCAGCCTGAATCACATGGAGCAGAGAAGAGCAGCTAACATGAGTGAGACAAGGAGTGATATTGCCTAAAGAAGCTTGTTTGTGGGGAGGCCTGACTGAGGGAAGGCTTGGGGATGTCCTTGCTCCCTTTATTGGTAATATGTACAATCTTCATTGTTACCATGGTGGAATTGGCTTTCTAGTATCTGAATAAATATTTTGATTTCATCTTTGAGGAAAAGAGTTCATATTTTTTGTGAATTTACCCTGGAAATACTCATGCATATACATAGCAGCTGCTTTGGGTATCATCTTGGTGCTATGGAGGCCTTCTTACTGGTGATATTTATGTAATTACTTAGTTGGTTCTTGGAAAACATGTGCAGTCTCTAGCTTACAGACCATAATTGAAACCTTTCTGGCATGACAGTATCTTTAAGAACTCAGGCTCTCCTGTCATATTCTTTAATAAGCAAGGGTCATTTCAATATGATGATGCTGTAACACAGCACCTCTTTCTGAAGATAGTCAGATTAATTTCTTTGATTCATGAAAGCAATGATATGATATGTCAGGAAATGGTAGTAGAGTATGTATCTGAAAAGCATGCTAATGGCCATCAGTGCCTTGGACACAGTTAAAATTCACCTTTCTTTATCTAAATCTAAGCATTTATAAAACTCTAAAGCAGATAGAATTGGAAAAAATGCTAAATGAATTATTTTGAAGAATATCTCCAAAAACAATAAGGATATCTTATCTAAGGATAAGGAAAAGAACTGAAAATGAGACCAAAGAGGAACTACAGTCAAATGTTAATTTGTAGCTGAATTTCTTGGCATGCTTTACCTAGGCCTCTTATTCCTCTCCTTTCTGTTACTTCCTTATTAGTCATTTTATGACTTCTTAATAACTCCAGTAGAGGGTGGGAGGGGTCATTAAAAAGGCAAAATTCATATCATTCAATTCTCTGTTACAAATGGTTGCAATAATTTTCCAAAGTGAGATTTAGGCATTATCTGTGAATTTCAATTATCAGTGCTATCATTCTGTCCCCATTTTCATTGCTGTGCTGGGACAAAACCCTCTTTCCATAAATGAATTTTCTTTGTGTTTCCCTAAAGATTTTCTTTTTATTCCTAATAATGTTAACTTCTATTCAGATGTTTCTCCAGTTTATTCATTTCCCCATTCTTCTCAAATCATGTAATTTTAAATTAATTAGTTCAATAGATGATAACTCAAAATCACCTCTCATTTTTTTTTTCCTTTAAAGGAGGAAGGAGATAAAAATATATATGAAGAAATGCTTACAGCAAAATAAACTCATATTTACTTTTCTCTCTTTTACCAGAATTGGAAAATGGTGAGTGGGAAACCAAACCCTGATGTATTTATCTGAGATAAAATGAAGTGAGAATAACAGAACCTGTTAATTTTGGCTTATTTTTCCAGAAAGGTAAGAAAATTTTGAAATTGACCTTTTATTGGTTTTAAGGCAGTATAAGGTACTTTTTTGGAAGATGGGCAGAATGGCAGAGTAACATATACTTTTCTCAGGGCTCAGGCTATAGTTTACCTTTAATCATGGATATTTTAAAGAATCTCTGATTTCATCTGTCACAAAATCTCTATTTCCCAATCAATCAATGAGAATTTAGATATTTAATAAGTTCTCAATAAATTATCTCCTAGGTGACAAGTACTATGCTAGGCACTGGGGATATGAAGACAAAAATTGAGAAGTTCCCTTCCTTCAAGGAATTGTCATGTTTTCTGGAGAGAGAGAGAGATGAATAAATACAATTAAATAAAAATAAAGACAAAATAGGTAAAAGAGAATTTTTGAGGGCAAAGGCATAGTACCTGAAGGAATCAGACAAGGTTGAAAATATCTGAAGATTTTTCATTTTTTTGTAATGGTCACAAGGTCTTCTTCAGTCTCTTCCCCAAAATCACATTCATTTGATATTATGATTGCCATTCAACTCCCAACTCCATTGTCAACAACAATTAGCCACTGTAGAAAGCTACCAGGTGCTTGGTTTTAATTTATGAGGGTTTTGGTAAGATCTTATCCCCTTCCTCCAGTGAAAATATACAACCGTAAATTGTCCTGGAATCTTTTCCCATGGAGGTTGGTGACCCATGGGTTTTATGCAGTTCACAAGACATTTCCCCATCCAATGCTTGGTCACTATATGTGTAACCAACGTAGTCTGTGATGTAAATATTCTTTATTATAACTTTGGCTTGTGCTAAGTGAATAACAATTTCAAATGGAGGGTTGTGGCTGAGATGATAAAAATAGTTGCTAACACTGATACAGAGAGCTTCCAGGTTTGCAAAGCACTTTACAAATATTGTCATTTTTTTCCTCAAAACAACTGTGGGCAGGTGCTTGCATTGGGGAAGGGAGTGGGTGGCGACTGTACTTTCCCATTTTTCAGGGTTTTTGCATCAACTGCTTAATCCCCTGTTGTGGGCGCCAAGTCCCCAAAGCAGTCTCTGCTCCTGCTGGTCCTTCAGTTGCTTGTTGCTGCCACCTCTCTCCCCAGGACTGGCACCAGACAATGCCACTCTGCCACCCAGGTCTCACAGATATTTGCTACTAACCTTCTATACTGACTTTAGCATTTGTGGGCCAAAAAGTCTGAAAAACGCCACAGCTTCTAGTGATTGATTCCCCTGAGCCTACTCCATCTCTCTCTGTGCCAGCTCGTCCCATGCTGGATTTGCTCCACTCCCAAAATGGTGTGATATACCCTTCCTGTCCACCCTCCAGGCTGTCTTGGGCTTGAGATTTGCTTTACTCTGTCATTTTATGAGTTCTGTAGCTCTTAAATCTGTTTAGAGTAAATTTTTACAAGTATTTTAAGGATTTGGGGGAGAGCTCAAGCAAGTCCCTGCTTTTACTCCACCATCTGGGCTCTCCCAAAGTAGGTGCTATTATTCTCCCCATTTTACAAATAAGGAAACCGAGGAAGTTAAAGATTAAGTGACTCACCCAGGGTCACACAGCCAGTAAGTGTCTTAGACTGGCTCTGAACTTGAAACTTCCAGACTCTTGGTTCATCCCACAATCCACTGCTCCATTTAGTTACCTCACATTCACACTAGATACACAAATAGAACAAGACTTGGTCTGCGTTTGATAGCTTATACCTGGTCCCTACCTAAAAGACTAAACTGTGTTTTATTGGACTTTCTTCATCTCCCTTGATCCTATTTTCTTGTCTTACTCCTGAGTTTGTTAAGAAGCACCATTATACAAGTATTTGAGGGATATGACAGCAAAATAAAACTCTAGGATTTGTCTACTAGATTTGAGCAAGAATTAGTGCTATTTGATAATGCAGGAGTGTAACAAGAGAATTTGGACTGCAGAAATTACTGTAAATGTTTATTGACTTTTCTAAATAGGAAAAACAATCTCTTGAGCAACTATGTGGCCATAATAACTATCAAGATGAGAATAGGATAGGATAAGAGCTACATTGGAACCAAATGAGAGTTTAAACATTAGAAATTTGCAAGTGCTACAAATCACGATGTGGTTTATTGGTATTGGTCCCAGTCCTGGGGAGAGAGGTGACAGCAACAAGTCTTTAGACTTAAGAAAGTGATCAGATTAAATTTAAAAGAAGCAGTTAGGTAACAGTAGATTAAATGTTGGGTTTGGAGTCAGGAAAACCTAAGTTAAAATCCATCCTTAGACAGTTACAAGCTGACCAGCTTTATGACCTTGGACAATTCCCTTACCCTATGTTTGTCTCGTTACCTTCTACTTTAAAAAAGAAAATAATAATAGAACCTAACTCACAAGGTTATGGGAATATTGAATGTTAATATTTGCAAGTGCTGAGCACATTTCCTGACTCCTAATTGGTGCTATATAAATCCTACCCAATGTTATTAATATTGCTATCTTCTTTTTCATCATCATCATCATCATCATCATTAAAAGTATTTTGTGCACTTTTTTCTTTCTTCTTTTTGGAGAACAAGTTGTTAAACATTTATCAGCATATCCCTGCTTGGCATACAATAAATAAAAACTGAGCCCCTAACAAAAATCACTTCTGCAATTGTGTAGAAGCTAAATGACAGTAGAGACAGCATTAAGGTAGGAAGGTCAATGGGAGATCATTGAAATATTCTGGGTATTTGAGGGCCTGAAATAAGGTAATGGCCACTTGCAAAGTGAGAAGTAGAATATGATAGATGTTGGAGAGGTAGCAACAACATGATAAAGCAACTAATTACATATTGTGATAAGGGAGATTTAGGAATAAATGAAAGACAAGTACCATTGACAAAGGGAAATTTGGAAGAAGATGAATTTAAGGGTGATAGTAATGAGTTATGTCTTTGATACATTGAGTTTGAGATTTCCATAGCTTGTCCAGCTTGAAATATCCAACAGGCAGTGAGGGATCCTGGAATGGAACTCAAAAGTAAAAACTCTCATAGAGCTAGGTATGTAGATCTAGCATCTGCATAGGAATGATAATTAAGCCCCTGGGAACTGATGAGTTCAGCAAGTGAGAATATGGAGAGAGAAGAGAAGCAAGTACTAAAAAAAAGTCATAGCGTATATTGACAATTAGAGGTTATGTTATGCATGATGACATAGAAAAAAATGCTGAGTTGTCACAAAGGTAAGAGAGTCACTAGGAGAGAAAAGTGTCACATAAACTAAAAAAAAAGATTATTAAAAAGATTTTAGGCAGTAGCTTCAAATGCTTAAAGGAGGTTAAAATAGTACTAGGACTGAGAAAAGACCATTAGTTTTGACAATTAAAAAAGTATTAAGATTAAAGAAAGCAGTTTCAGTTGAGTGTTGAGCTAAAAGTCAGATTGAAAGGGTTTAGAAATTAGAGGAGAGAAATGGAGGGCAATTAGAATAAAAAGATTTCTCTATGAATTGAGCTATTAAAGTGAGGAGAAATTATAAAGAGAGAGAGAAATTATAGAAATTATAGAGTCTAGTGAAACGTTTTGTGGGGTTATTTCTTTTTTTAAAGAAAGTAGATTGTTATTCTTCCAGTGTTTTTGGTGGGTCCATTAACTTTGATACTCTGCTAAGTAACTCCCACTTATTGCACATTTTCCATTTCAGATAGATTCCTTTAATAGAGATATGCCAATACCCCAATGTGTCTGTGATCTCATCAATATGGGTATGCAGATTGTAACCTATCCAAACCTATTCATTCTATTGATACTTTTCTCAGAGTTATGCCACACATCTTCCATAGGGACTCCACCTCATATACGAGAAGTCTTTTATTCTTATTTTCTTAGCATTGAATCTGGAACACTCCCACTATCTTCTAGTTATCGATTTTTTTCGCTTGCAAACAATTTTAAAATATTAATATTAATTAATATTAATCATACTTATGATTTTCTTTTTTTTCATATTTTATTTTATTTTTTTTTAAATAAATTTATTTAACTTTTTACATTCATTTTCACAAGATTTTGGGTTCCAAAATTTTCTCCCCATTTGTCCCCTCCCCTCTCCCCAATACACTGGACATTCTAATTACCCATATCAC
>CM053771.1:326943899-326999493 GCA_028658325.1 Potorous gilbertii
TTCCGAGTCCCGGAGATCCCCTGCTCCCCTCTCAGCCCGTCTCTCTCACTGACCTGTGCGTCTGTGGATGGAGGGACCTTCTCGGCCGTGGGGAGATTCAGGTCCCTGCCGCCTGCTGGGCTCTGCTCGCTCCTCTCAGTGCCGCGTGGCCGGGGCGGGGGAGGGGAGCGCTCGGCCAGGCAGGGCTCAGCTCCCGTCTGGGGTACCTTTGCAGTCGGTTTTTCAGGGCTGCACCGGAAATCTCCTTCACTGTGTTGCTGCGCGGCTTCCACTGTTCCAGAATTTGTCAGGAGTTCTTTTTACAGGAAATCTATGGGCTGTGGGTTCGGACCTAGCATAGGTGAGTCTTTCTACTCCGCCATCTTGGCTCCGCCCCCCCATCTTGGCTCCGCCCCCCATGATTTTCTTTACAGTGCTTTATACTATTTTTTATTTGTAGTTTGTTGAAGACTCATGAATCTCCATTTCCCTTTAAGTGATGCTCAAACTTTATTTCTTCAAAATCTGTGGTATACTTAGTCTTAATCCATATAATATTATCAGAAGAATACTGGTATTAAAAGTGGGACTTTTTTACAGAATAAGCAAAAAGCTATTTAGCTATTTCGTAGATGGAGTGTTGGTCCTGGAGTCAGGAAGACTCCTCTTCATGAATTCAAATCTGACTTCAGACAGTGCTTGAGCCTGGGCAAGTCACTTACTGCTGTTGGACTCAGTTCCTCATCTGTAAAAAATGAACTGGAGAAGGAAATGACAAACCACTCCAGTATCTCTGCCAGAGACCTCAAATGAGATTGGAAAGTCGTACATAACTGAGTAACAACACTACAGTAACATAGGGCCATTACTTACCTCTCTCTCGTGCTTTCTCTTTCAAGTTTGAGACATATTGAGCCACTGTGGATAAAGTCATGAATCAGTCTTCCTGTTCTGGAAAGTAAATATGAACTGTGCTTTCCAATTATGTGTACTACCTCTGCATACTTTTTACTCAGTGATACTACTAGTAGTCCTATATATATAATATTACATATTATATATAATGTATGTTATATATTCTATTATATGTATTATATATAAAAGAGATCAAAGAGGGAAAATTCTTATATGTGTAAAAATATAGCAGTTCCTTTTATAACTGAAAACCATGGGCTACCTATCAAGTGGGAAAAAGCTGAACAAATTAGGGTATTTGAATTGAATGAATTTAATTTCATTGTAAGGAGTGAAAAAAACAAGTCTGAAGATTTTGATAAACTGATGTAGAGTAAAATGATCACAACTAGAAGAATTTATACAATCATAACATTGTGAGGAAAAAAGAATTTTCAAAAACTTTAGAATCAATACAGTGATAAACCAAATTTCCAAAAGAATGAGGACTCACATCTTGGCAGAGAAATGATGAACTTGAAATATACACTGTCATGATTAAAATGAGAATTTGTTTTGTCAGACTACATAGGTATGTATTGAGAGATTTTATTTTTCTCATTTTTGCTCATTGTGGAGAATGTGAGAGGTAGTTGGAAAGACATTAAAATCATGTAAGAGTAAAAACATTTTTAGTGATAAACTTGTTACTTGAAAATTTGAAAGCCATTAATAATAGGTTTATAACTAATTTAGGGATGTTTTCTGAAAAGTTGGATTTTAAGTAGCTTTTTGAATCATAAAAAGAACAAATTAGTTGAGTAAGACAGTCAAATATAGGATTTTACAGTTGATAAGTCCCACATCATAAATGGGATTCATGAAAGCAGTTAGCAGTCAATATGTTTCTTGGAAATCAGTGCAATGGATTGGACAAACCACTACAAAAGAAAAGAGACAATGAATGTTCCAATATTCCTTTATCTTATGGTGAAAGACTTTCACCAATAGATGAACCTCAAATAGAATGTTGAGAGTAAAAAAACAGTTGTTGTTTTGTGTTCTAGATCTTTTGAGATTATTGTTAAAATAGATACAAATAGGGATTGTATTTGTGATTTCATTGATATAGGGAACTCCTGGATAAGATATAACCTCCTACAAATTCAGATTCATCCCTTTTCTGCAATTTATGTGTTTGACAATTATCATTTCAAAGACAGAAAGGTTAAGTTCCTACCCAGGGTAGCAATCTATATCTATAACTGTATCTATATCTGTGTCTATATCTATATCTATATCTATCTCTCTATCTATGCATCTATATCTAGAAAACATTCAGGACTTGAACTTTGGCTTTCTGGGTTTGGAGCCAGCTTTCTATCCTCTATGCCAAGACTGTGTAAATTAGATAAAGTTTGGAAATCATTTTTTCAGTCATGTCTGACTTTTGGCAACCCCATTTAGGATTTCCTTGGCAAAGATATTATGGTGGTTTGCCATTTCTTCCTCTTAATTTTACACGTGGAGAAACAGATAAATAGAGTTAGTTGACTTCCCCAGATTCATGCAGCTAGTATTTGCAACTGGATTTGAACTCAAATCTTCCTCACTCTGAGTTCAGCACTCAATCCACTATGCTTCCTAATTTCCCTAAATGAAGTTTAGATGACAGTAATAAGACAAAGTTCAAAATGAGCATCTTAAAAATCCAGTTCACTGATCAGGCAGCTACCATGATATAGATTGACAAATTCTCCTGCCCATTTAATGTGACATTATCCAAAAAATAACATCTAAATGCTCGATTGAGAAGTAAGGTTAAATTTTATTGTGAGATTTGGGACCCAGTGTTCAAATATGAAATGAATCCTTAGCATCATCTGGAGAACCCAGATGTGTCTGACACTCATTTGGAGTTCAGATAGTTAATGAATGAGAAATGATTAAATACTTATCATGTGTAAAGTTCTGTGATAAGCACAGGAACATAAGCAGAAAATCAAGGAAGGGAATCTCTGCTCTTAAGGAGTTCATAATCTACAGGAGCCTACATATATGGGATATTTCAGCTGCAAGTTAGATGGAAGGATTGAAATCTTACGGTATGGCCACTAATCAGATGAAAATGCATCTACTTTAGTGTCATCTTCATTGATAAATATATATCCATTAAAGATGCTGAAGTGTTTGACAGTATTAAGTTCTTTGCAGAGAGAAACTAGGCCTTTCTGAGTATGTCTAAAAGTAATGTTAATTATCTTGTCATAAATAGGGATTAGCAACCTATCACCATTCTCACCATCATTCCCAATATCACAATCAGTTGAGTACATGTTCAGGTTGTTTTATTATGCCATATTCCTGGTGGGGAAAATTTTTGTGTAATAACTTATACTGATGCTAGGCTGCCTAAACAGACAGGTAGATTCATTCATTCAGATCAGACTCTTGGTTAACATGGCATCCACAATTATATGGAGCAAGTATACGTGCATTCTTGACAGTTGGGTTACTTTTCAATCTTGTGTGGTTTTACTTGAAAAAGTCAGCTGATTTTCAAGAAGGCAGTAATAAGTTTCCTGCATAGTACTATGAGCACCACTGAAAATAAAATTTCTGTGGTAATTAAATGGTCGCTGAAGGCAGCCAAAGTAATGGGGAATAAGCAATCATCATATGTAAAGCCCAAGTAAAGTGTGAGGAGCAAAAAGAGTATAGTTTAAATATATACATGTGTATAGTTCTAAATGTATATGTCCATGCATGTATATGCATACATATATGAATGTTTAAAAGTGTTCATCAGACATTTATATTGTATTTGTATATCTCAGTGTAATCATGTAATTCTTTTTCATTCCTAAATAAGTCCTCCTCCAAACCTTACACTATAAAGAAAAACAAGTGATGCACAAATAAAAGACATTAAAATTTATAGACATGGAAGAAGTAGGCTGCTTTTGATTATAAGATGAGTTGTAATAAATGAAAGAAAAGGGCTCTTACAGTAAATGCTCTTACCTTTAAAAAATCTTTCTACCTATAAGTTTTGAAGATGAAGTTTGATTGTAAGTTCATTGAGAAAAGGTAATTTTTGACCTTTGTACCCTCTGTGCTTAGCACAGCATGATGCAGGGATATAAAGATTAATATATTTTTAAAAACTGAATTTAAAAAAGTAAAATAAAATTAAAATGTTACCATCAAGTGGCTTAGAAATAATTTAAAATGGTTAGGTGATATTTTTCAAATGTAAAATTTTTCTATATTGATCACTTATTTTTAAAACTGAATAAAGTTTAATCAATATTTTTTAATTACTGAGAAATATTATTTCTCACATGCTAATTTGCATAACGATGATCACTTAAAACACAGTGCTCTGAACATGGTGACTAACAAATATTGATCTGATTAAATTTTATGAATGTATTTCAATAATACAGCATTTATAGGTATATATGTATATATATTATATATAATATATAATCTTATTAATGAGAATATACAAAATAACAGCTTTGATTTTTATAGCATTTTAATTTTGGAAAAATGCTATAAATACACTAATTTATTTAATTGTCATTATAACTTTGTAAGATAGATGCTACTATAACCCTAAATTTTCAAATTTTCAGATGAAGAAATTGAGGATCATAAAGTTTTTGTCACTTACCCATGATCTCAGCTAGTAACTATTTAAACCAAGACCTTAGTTGCTGGTAGGTCAGGAATATTTTTGTTTTTGAAAAAATATATTATTTTATTTTTGTTGACCATTGCATTATGTTGCACTTGGAATTCAATTTAAGCCACATATACTTTCTTAGGCAGGCAGTAGATAAAGTGCTAGGTCAGGAGTCAGGAAGACCTGAGTTCAAATCTGGCCTCACACTTACTAGCTGTGACAATGGGCAAACCACTTAAAATTCCACTTAAAATTACTAAAAAAAACTTAGGTTTTCATCTGTAAAATTAGCTTGAAAAGAAAAATGACAAACCGCTCCAATATCTTTGTCAAAAAAATTCCAAGTGTCAGACATGACTGAAATGAGTGAACAACAACAACAACAAAAAATGCTTCCTTATGTACTTAGTATATACAAAGCATTAAGATAATTAGAGACTGAGATACATTTAAAAAGAATTATAGTAACAATAATAACTTACATATAGACATTGACATAGATCTATGTCTATGTCTATATATGTATAGCACTTCCTATGTGCCAAGTCATGTGCTAAGAGCTTTACAATTATCCCATTTGTTCTTCGTAACAACCCCAGGAGTTAGGAGCTATTATAGCCCCATTTTACAGTTGAAGAAACTGAGATAAAAAGAGGTTGACTGGTTGTTGAGTTTGTCCTTCATTCCTGAAGAGAACCGTGACATCAAGATGACATAATTTAGAATTGATTTGCATGAGGGAAGTCTGCTGCAAGGTCACCCGCCTGATATTGATGAGGACAGGAGGTGGCCCAGGATGCAATAGGGGACCCTGGACATTTTAGGCTAAGGTCTTATCAGATTCTCACTTTGAGTGAGATGCCCCCATTCAATGAATAGGCCTCTTTAAGCAGTTATTCAAGTGATGACTCCTTTTAATATAATAGAGAAAAAATTGGACTGAGGCGAAGACTCTCAGGGTTCCTGGGTAAAAGAGAAACGATTACTATTTAGTATTTATATTCACTCTGCGCTAGCTAGGTGAGGTTGAATTTGAACTTAGTTCTTCCTGATTTCAGGACCCTATGCTGGACACCTCCTACCTGACTCACTGTACCATATAGGAAAACATTGGGAGTAAAACTAACTAAATGGCTTTTGGGAAAGACAGAGTAATACTGGAGGAGGAATGTAGTCTAACTTCCCAACCTATCCACTTCATCAATATCTAAAAAAAAATAAAAAAGAAACAAAAAGCACATTTGATTTATTTGTTATATAGAAAACCATGAAAAGGGTTACAATTAATCATTTTTCCAGTCCAAAATGACTTAGGGAAGGGAAAGAAAGGTGTTCAGACTGTGAGGCAAAGTGTCTCCAGGAGCCAGCATAGCTGGGAGCACACCAAGATCCAGGAATTGACAAAGGGTTAAGAATGGAACTTAGTAAAAATAAAAAGTACTCACGCAGAAAGAGATTCCAGGGTACTAGCCTTGGTAGAGAAAAGAGTGGCATATGGCAACTTTCTCTACCCAGTTCTGGGTAGAGATGAGAAGTCATAAGTTTGAGCCCCAGCCTTGAATTGAGTGCACACACACACACACACACACACACACACACGAATTATGGAGTAGATTGTAGTTATGTGGGATTCAGTTCTAGCCTTCAGTGCAAGATAGAAGCCTACAATGGAATGACAAGGGCAGGCAACCCTTGCAGAATTTCACAGAATGCAGCTCTAACATATGTAAGGTAGGTAGGTAAGTAGTGCAATGAATAGATGTGGGCAAAGGTCTGGAGTTAGTTTGAATTGAGTCTAAAAACAGTGTCAGGTACACAATAACTGTATAACCCTGGACAAGTCACTTAACTTCTATTTGCCTCATATTCCTTTCTTTACCTTCCAGGGTTGTCATGAGGATCAGAGGAGATAATTGTAAAGCAATGAACACAGTAAATGGCATATAGTAAATACCAGGCAAATGGTTGCTATTATCAATAATATTGTTATTAAATCAAGAAATAGGCCAGAATGATGAGAAGACAAAAGAAACAGCAAAAATGATATCACTATTAATAATGATAGGATAAAATAGTATCATATCATAACAACATGATAAAATAATATCATAGCATTACTATGATGACAAGGAATCTTAGCACAAACCCAAAAGAGAAGAAGTAAAAAAAATCTACAATCCAAGCCTCCAATAAAAATGTAGTTTGAATAAAGGTTCAAAATGAATTTTGGAAGAATTAAAAAAAATTTAAAAAGAATCACAAATTATTTTAAAAACAAAATGGGAATAGATAAAAAAAGGAAAAGAAGTGAAGTCGTGGGAAGGATATAAAAAAGACAATGAAGATTTTCAAAAAAGAGGTACAAATTTTATTGAAGAAAAAAACTCTTTAAAAGTTAGAATTGGCAAAATAGAAGCTGCTTTCATGAAACATCAAGAAATAAGCCAAAAGACTGAAAAAGTGATAAATCTCATTATAAAGAATAAATGACTGGGAAAACAAACAGAGGAGAGATTATTTATTCGTAAATGGATGTTCTGAAGGTCAGAAAAAAGAAAAACAAAAAATATAGTCCCCCTATTTCAGAAACCATAAGAGAAAACTTCCCAAGTACCTTAGAACCATAGGACAAAGTAGAATTTGAAAGCATCTGACAGTTACTTTCTTTAATTTTTTTTTTAATTTATGGAATAAAACAGGTAATTCTATAACAAAGTATAACAAAAAAAGCTGATTGCACATGAAAATGCAAATTAACTATGTACAGTTTTCTATTCTTTTAAAAAATATAATAATGTTATCATAATTTTTTCCCTTCCTCACATCAGAGATAACCAGCATTAGAAACAAATAGATATGTATACGGAAAATTTTTCTATACCCACTTCTATTTATCTTTTTTCCTGCTCTAGATGCAGATAGTGTCTTTTTTCATGTCTTTTATAGCGAATTTAATTATTTACTCTTTGTGGTGGCAAACCTAGAAATTACAGGAATATTCATTAATTGAGGAATGGTTGAACAAGTTGTGGTATATGATTGTGATAGAATACTACTGTGGTAGGAAATGATGAGCTCAAAGATGTTTAAAAAATCATGGAAAGAGTTGCACAAAATAATGAAGAGTGACAATAATTTCCTGACAGAAACTCCCAAATAGAAACTTTCAGGAATATGATGGTCAAAATACAGAGTAACCAAGTCAAGAAGAAAAGAAAAAAAAATATTACAAGTTGTATTCAGAAAGAAAGAATTCAAGTATCAAGGAACCAGTTAGGAAAAAATGTAGCAGTTATCAGAATAAAGGAGCAGAGAGTCCTGGATATCATATTCCAGAGGGCATGATGTAGACGTACAAGGAAGAATAATCTACCCTGTAAAATTAGGCAAAATCCTATAATGGGGAAAAATGGATATTTATTGAAATACAGAACTTAAAAGCATACCCAAATGAAGGAATGAGAAAAGCAGAAAATCTGACACAGAAACAGAGAAATGAAGAGAAGCATTTAAATATAAAATGGAATGAGAAATCATAAAGAACTAAACAACGTTAAACCTCTTACATTCTTATTTTTTTATCTTTTTAAAATTTATTTTTAACTTTCAACATTCACTTTTATAAGATTTTGAGTTCCAAATTTTTCTCCCCTCCATTTCCTTCCCCCACCCCAAGACATCTGATATAGGATATACATATACAGTCATTAAACATATTTCCACATTAGTCATGTTGGGAAAGAAGAATCAGAGAAAAGGAGAAAAATAAGAGAAGAAAAAAAATCAAGAACAAAAAAGAGAGAAAATCGTGTGCTTTGATCTGCATTCAGACTCTATAATTCTTTTCTGAAAGCATTTTCCATTATGAGTTTTTTGAAATTGTCTTAGATTGCTGAGAAGAGCTAAGTCTAACAAAGTTGGTCATCACACAATGCTACTGTTACTGTATACAATATTCTTCTGGTTCTGCTCACCTGACTCACCATCAGTTCACATGAATCTTTCCAGGATTGTCTGAAATCTACCTGTTTTCATTTCTTATAAAATAATAGTATTCCATTATATTCATATATCACATCTAGTTCAGCCATATCCCAATTGATGAGCATTCCTTCAGTTTTCAATTCTTGACTAACATAAAAAAGAGCTACTATAAATATTTTTGTACATGTGAGGTCCATTTTCCTTTTTTATGATCTCTTTGAGATACAGACCTAGTCGTGGTATTGCTGGACCAAAGGATAACCCCTTTGGATATAGTTCGAAATTGCTCTCCAGAATATTTAGATCAGTTCACAACTTCACCAACAATGCATTATGTTCCAATTTTTCCACATCTCCAGTATGTATAATTTTCCTGCTTTGTCATGTTAGCCAATCTGTTAGTTGTGATGGGGTACTTCAAAGTTGTTTTAATTCACATTTCTGTAATCAAAAATGATTTAAAGCATTTTTCATATGACTATAGATAGCTTTATTTTCTTCATCTGAAATTGCCTGTTCATATCATTTGAACCTTTTATATTCTTCGAAGGGGAGGCTATACAGGTAGCAGCCCCCTGAGAATTCCGTCATGATTATTCATATATCAAAGTAGGAGTCTAGACTTAGACAAGGCATCACACGTTTTGATCATCTTGAAGGAAGAATGCAAAGGATGGGGAAGAGAAGAACACTGAGGAATGAAAGAAGGAAGAGAAAGAATGAGAAAATAATCTTGTATATGAGGAAACACATAAACATATATGTATATACATATATATATATATATATATATATATATATATATATATACATACACGTATACACATATATATGTACATGCCTATACACATATACACCATTTTGGCATATGGGACAAACCAGATTTAGGGCAACCAAGGTTTGAGGTAACCCAAATCCTTTGGTGAGTTATGGGGGTACATACCTCAAGCATGTGAAGACTTCCCCTGGTGGAATGGACAGATGAGAACAATCTGTTCGAATGGACATGAAGGCAGTTGAAGCAGGCGATACTGAGTGCTTAGAGTTTGCTTAGACACCAAGGGCACCAATGTCATGCACTGCATCTTGAGCCATTATCAATCATCCTGATTCTGTTCTGCCACTGGACTATGATGACTCTGGAGGAGAGAGTAAGGCTGATGATTTTATGCAACTCTGCCTCACTTAAATCCAATTTACACATGAATCAAAATACATCACTCATATCACTTTACTATTATACCTCAAAGCCCTATGATGACAGGTAAGTGATGAAGCAGCAGGTGCTGATACACTGGGAGCTGTAGTCACAACTCTGCAAACAGGCGGCACAGGTCATAAGGTCATTTATCGCTGCAAGCAGCAGTGGAATTCAGCAGCCCCCTGGATGTCTGAGCAGCCTTTTACAGGTCACACTGCTGACCTCCTGGTGTGAGGAAGGGGGCTTGAAAAGGTGCCCTAATAATTGTCTGTTTAACCAACACTGGCCTGATTAACGCATCAGGTGAGGAATCCCACTATGCATTCAAAACATAAAAAAATGTACAAAATGTACAAAAACATCTGCAAAGATAATTCCACTCATCATCAGCACTTGAAACTTGTACATACTTATAGACAATGCAAAATCCAGTAGACCTGAAAGAACGTCTCTTGTAGAATTGTGCATTTTATGACCTTATCACCAACATTGCTTTC
Organism: Potorous gilbertii; assembly: GCA_028658325.1. Lineage (NCBI taxonomy): Eukaryota > Metazoa > Chordata > Mammalia > Diprotodontia > Potoroidae > Potorous > Potorous gilbertii. The sequence continues at coordinate 326,954,146 of CM053771.1, forward strand.
TATTTACCTAAATTCAATAAAACTTCATGGATGCATGCTCACAGCAAATATTGGCACCTAAAAGACTATGTGATTGGAAGGAGAAAAGAAAGGCAAGATGTGAGAGTGATGAAGGAAATGTATGGTGCAGAGTGATATACTGATCATAGATTTATCATGACCAAACTAAAATTTTCCATTCAAAAAAAGTGCTGCCCCCAGGCAAAATAACTACCAGAAGAATTAATATCAACAAATTAGAACTCTACTCTGAGTGAGAAGAGTTTGTTGCTAAATTGAAGGGAAAGTTGAGCTAACATACAACTGGCAACAGTGGAGCAGAAAAGGAATGGGTAGCTTTCAGAGATTTGGTGCATAGCACTGCATTTGCTCATCTGGGTCAGAACACTCTCAAGCACCAAGACTGGGTTGATGAAAATGAAAATGAAATTCAGAAATGAAAAACAGCATATGGGTGTAGGTAGTTCATCTATCTCTAAGGAGGAAACATTTAATTCCATCAAAAGTAAAACATAAACAAAGCTTAGAGAAATTCAGGATTCCAGGCTCAGTAAGAAGGTAGATGAAATTCAGTTTTATGCTGATAGTAACAATCCAAAGCATTTTATGATTCCCTGGAAGCTATTCATGGTTCAAAAATCTATCACTCTCCTCCCCCAGCTTCCTAATACCTTGCATTCTGATTACTCCTTCCCTCAATGTACCCTCCCTTCTGTCACACCCCATCCTTCTCTTATCCCCATCTTCTCTCATTTCTTGTAGGGCAAGATAAATTTCTATACCCCATTCCCTGTATTTCTTATTTCCTGATTATATGCAATAAAAATTCTCAACATTTGTTGCTAATACTTTGAATTCCAACTTCTCTCCCTCCCCCACTCTCTCCCCAGCCCCACTGAGAAGGTAAGCAATTCAAGACAGACCAAATATGTGTTGTTTTGCAAAAGACTTCTATAACAATCATACTGTGTAATACTAATTATATTGCCCTCTGTCCTACTCTGTCTTTATCCCCCACAGTTGACCTTGTCCCTGCTTGAAAGTGATTATTTCTAGTACTCCTTTCTCCCATTTGCTCTCCTTTTTCACATTCTCCTCACCCCACTTGTCACCTACTCTCCTACTTTCCTGTGGTGTGATATAAATTTTCATATCAAATTTAGTGAGCATGTTTTTCCCTCCATCAGCCACATGTAGAGAGTAGCTTCATTTTTCCATTTTTCCCCTCTCCCTTTTCTCCTCCATTGAACAAGATTTTTCTTACGTCTTTTATGAGTTGTAGCTGGCCCCGTTCCATTTCTCCCTCCTTCACCCCTTAATTTTTACTTTATTTTATTTTTTTGTGTGGATAGCATCTCTTCTTATTCAACACATCCTGTACTCTCTGTCTATATATGTGTATATGTGTGTGTCCAATATCTCCACTACCCAAATAAAGAGAAAAGATTCAAGAGTTAAAAATATTTTCTTTCCATTTAGTAATTTAAAGAGTTCAGCTTTAGAGAGTCTTTTATGATTTTTCTTTCTTGTTTACCTTTTCATGCTTCTCTTGTTTCTTGTCTTGGGAAGTCAAATTTTCTATATAGATCTGGTCTTTTCTTCAATATGAATGATTGAAAGTCCTCTATATCATTGAATGACCACTTATTCACTTGAAGTATTATACTCAGTTTTGCTGGGTAGGTGATTCTTGGTTTCGATCCCAGTTTCTTTGACCTCTGAAATATCCCATTCCAAACCCTTTGATCCCTTAATTTTGAAGCTGTCAGATCCTGTGTTATCCTGATTTTATTTCCACAATACTCAAATTGCTTCTTTCTAGCTGCTTGCAGTATTTTCTCCTTGATCTGGGAACTCTGAAATTTGGCCACAATCTTCCTAGGAGTATCTCTGTTCAGGTCTCCTTCAGGAGGTGATCAGTGAATTCTTTCAATATTTATTTTGCCCTCTGATTCTAGACCATCAGGGCAATTTTCCTTGATAATTTCAGGGAAGATAATGTCCAGGGTCTTTTTTTTTTATCATAGCTTTCAGGTAGTCCCATAATTTTTAAATTGTTTCTCCTGGATCTATTATCCAGGTCAGTTATTTTTCCATTGAGATGTTTCACATTATCAGCAATTTTTTCATATTTTTGGTTTTGTTTACTAACTGCTTGGTTTAGCTCATAGTCATTCATTTCCCAGAACTCAGTTCTCTCTTTCAATGAATCATTTTGTTCAGTGAGCTTTAGAACCTTCTCCTCCATTTGGCTAATTCTGCTTTTTAAAACATCCTTCTCCTCATAAAAATTATTTAACAAAATACACAACCTATGATTGTTAAAACAGCAGCAATAAGAACTAGAAAGCAAAGGAAAAAGTGGAGCTTTCTTTAAAACAATTACTTGCCTCTATTTAAAACAAAGAGTCTGCATTACTTGTAATGGATAAAAACTACATATCTTTCCAATTAGAGATGTGGTAAACCAAAGGAATGTGGCCTGTCCTAGGTTCCAGTCAACCTCCTCCCTGGAGCCCTTTGAGGCATGGACAGCTCTACACTTCTCCTCAGTCTGAAGAAGCTACAGAAGCTGAGACCTCCCTCCCTTTATCCAAATGAGTTTGGACACCAGTTCTTTGAGGACAGAACGATGGAATGCTAATAAAACTGCCCCCAGCTCCAATATTCTGACTTTCTCATAAGTTTCACTGACTAGGAGGCCCACTGTGTTAACCTAGCCACTGTCCTCAGATCCAGTTCACATACTTGAACAGGTATGTTCTTGTCCTCAACCACAGTCACATTATTCATTGCCCTAGACAATGCCTAATTATTCTTCTTGACCAGACAGGACCAAAATAGTTATCCAATTGGAGGGCATAATGACCACAGACCCATAGAAAGGACGCCTCCCGTTTTGCCTAATCCCTTCCTCATGAAATCTCAGCAGAGTTCACACTGCAACACAAGGATATACATTGTCCCATAACTGTTCAACAATATTGTGCTGGAAATATTAGCTATAGGACAAGAAAAATAAAATGGAAGAAACAAACATTGCCAAAGAGGGAGTAAAACTATCACTCTTTGCAGATGATATGACAGTTTTATTACAGAAATTGAGAGGGAGTAATAACGCTAACTTCAACCAAGTTGCAGGTTATAAAATAAGCCCCCATAAATCACCAACATTTCTGCATATTAAAAGCAAAACTTGGCAAGAAGAAATAGAGAGTGAAAGTCCTTAGAAACTAACTTACATTACCTGTAGCCTTCTGTGCCCCCAGCCCAAGCTGCACTTGTATTCTTGATAGGGCTGGAGGCGTCACCAGTGCTTCCTGAGCCGCTGAGAAGGTAGCCAGGCACAATTGTTGTTGCCTAGGGACAAGTACCCTGGAAACCCTGGTTCCTCCTTTACCTCCCATAACCCATTCTCCACCCCCAGCCTCAGCAACTGGAGGGCCTGGGTCACCTCCTCAACTCTGTCACCCAGCTGCCTCCTGCTCCTCTCAGTGGGCGTGGGCCAAGGGCTCCATTTCCACTGAGGCCACACCTTGCACTTCCCACTGCCCATTCAAGATGACAGAGAAGGGCATCTGCCCCAGAAACTCACTGAAATTCCTGGAGGGGAACCGTACTCGAGCAAGTAGCACAGCAGCTGAGAAAGTTAGGGAAGGCAAATGGGCCCAGGACTCTGTGGCGATTGAACAACACTTCAACAAAATGGGGAAAATAAATTCATTCATTGGAATCTCTCGCACTCATCTCCCTATGACATACACCCCACATGAGAATGTAAATCCCTGGAATTTTGAATCAGATTCCTTCACTCTTGAAAATAAAAACCTCCCACCTACCAGGAAGAGCACAGCAGGTGGCAAGCTGAAAAAGATTCATTTGGAAATTCCACTAGAACAACTGAAAGAATTTTGTTTCTTAGAAAACTCACAAAAAAGATCACAGAAGGAATGTAAACAAGAGAAGTTTCAATTCTGCAACTACCCTCTTAATGAAGCATTAGTTATGCAGAATAGGGATTTTAAAAAATCTCCCATGGAAACTGGCTTTAATGTAAATAATCGTCTAAGGTTCACTCTGAACCATTCACTACCATGTGGTTCCTCAGTTGGCAGACAACCTGGTTCTTATCCTGGTCCTCAAAGACAGACATCATTAAGTCTTCACTGGCCTAATGCTGATGGAGACTTTTGTAAATTCAAAAATGAACCTCAGGGTAACTCATGTTCAACTGCAGAATGCAATAATGAGGAAATCTTATTCTCATCAACGTGGAATGCAAAATGCGGGAACAACAGCATGGAAGAAAATCCAGTTGAAAAAAGTGATTTGTCAGAGGATGAAATCGTAAATGAAGCTTTGCTAACTTACTTTAAAAAAGTGGACCTGAACTTAAAGCCAGAAGTAATAGATGAAGTTGAAGAACCTTTCTCAGAACAGCCAAATCAGGTATTTTCATATCCTGATGTTCTCCCATACCCTTTTAATACCCTAGATCTTCATAAACTGGCCCTCTCAAAATCTAAAAAATGGAAATTGGCATTAAATCATGTAGAAAGCTCCACTGAGCAATTGATAAATCGTCTATTGGAGATGGAAAGAATACAACACAAGACTATACAAAAGGAGAGGCCAAAAATACCAGTCAATCCTTCCACTCCTGCTTTGCCTGAATAATCCATTTCCTTCAAAAATAGATCCAAAAAGAAGCCATTAAGGTATCCTGAATCTTGGCTCTTCAGATAGCTTGCATAGATAAAAATCAGAGATTAAAAAGGAAGAGAGAAAAAAAAAAAAGGTTTTAGTTCTTATAAATTTGGTAATACTTCAAAATGCAGTGTTCTAGGCTACTATTTATCAGAAAGAAGCTCACCCACCATAATTAAACTCATTGTTCCTTGTGATGACTTTTAAATTCTCAAAGGTTTCTCATTAAATCCAAGACAAGAAATTTCACATCTATTGCAAGGCCTTCCACTGCTCAAACAGCTCATCTACTGGTTAGAACAGTTTCAACAAGATATCTGCAGCCAAAGTCTCTGTACCAGTGTCATACCTTTCTCTTTGTTTACCTAAGACACAAGGGGAAAAACCCAAACCATCATTCAATCAAAAAAGAAACACTGTCCAAAAATACAGCGGTAAGTAGACTATTTTATATTTAGAAGAGGAATTGTTCATCTCCTTTATTTACAGCTAATTGTGAAAAATGCTCAAACACTGACCAAAACTAACCCTTTTTCTGTGATTCTCATTGGATACAAATGTGGTACTTCAGACTGGTTAAAATATGATTTATCATTCCCCATTACAAGTATATTAAAAGCAAAATAAAGTAAAATAAGATAAAATTACTTGAAGTAAAGTAAATTTTGTGCAAATTTATTGCTTTGTACTTTACATATAAATCCGAGAGGATTTGACATGGCGTATTAGTAAACCTTTTGTATTTTCATCAGAGAGAAAAACTTTCATTAATTAAAATACTAAAGACTGAACTTTTGTTGTGCCTATTTCCTAGTCTAATAATACCAAATACCAAAAAAAGATAATTGATTTCAAATAAGATGACTATACACAGTATAAAATACTTGGGAGTCTACCTGCCAAAACACTCATAGGAAACACATGAACTACACTCTTTACACAAATAAAGACAGATCAAAATATTTGAAGAAATATTAATTAGTTGTGGGTAGGCCTAACTAATGTAGTAAAATTAAAATTCTATCTAAATTCATTTATTCAGTACCATAACTAGTAAATCATACTAACAAGAGAGTACATTATAAAGCTAGAAAAGAATGAAAACATTCATCTGGAGGAACAAAAATTCAAAGATATCAAGAGATGTTGATATCAAGTGAATAAATGTAAAGACAGTGGGAGGGAAGAAGGCCTAGCAGTGCAAGATCTAAAACTGTGGTTCAAAGATATAGTTGTCAAAACATTTTGGTACTGAGTAAGAAACAGAGAGGTTGATATGTGGAACAGATTGAATACATAATATATAGAAACAAATGATCAGAATGACTATTAACAAACCTGATGAACCCAATGTTTGTGGCTAGAACTAACTATGATTAAAATAAAGCAGACAAACCAACAAAAACTGATGGGGAAGTTGGAAACCAATCTGGCAAAAATTAGGTATAGAACAACATCTCACACCATCTACCAAGATAATCTCCAAAAGGGAATGTCATTTAGTCATAAAGATTTTAGTAATAAGCAAATTAGAGAAGCATAGATGAAATTCTCCATCTATCGATTTATAGATAGGGAAAGAATTCATGACGAAACAATAGAAAGATTAATAAAAAAAGTAAAATGGATGATTTTTGGTAAATGGTTTTGCACAGTAAGAACCAATAAAACTAAAACTAGAAGAGAAGCAAAAAAGTAGGGGGAAATGTGAGAGTATAGAGGGACAGATATGCAAAGTAATTGAATGAAGGAAAGATACCAAAAAAATAGAAAAGCTTAAATCTCATTCAAATGTAACAAAACAACTTAATGAATATCAGTAATTGCATACACATATGTTTTTCCTTCCATCTCAATAACATTTTAATGAGATGAATCTGCTCTTTTATTGAGGGAATCTGCAATGAGGCTGTTCATAAGGAACAGAAAGACTCTTGTTAAATCCTATAGTAGACTATATATTCAAAATAATCCCATTAAGTGAATGATGTGTAAAATAAATATACCACATCTTTTATTATTTGCTGCTTATAGAAAGCAAAAATAAAAATAGCAGTTGCTTACAAAACATTTGAGAAAATAAAACAGAGTGAGAAAATTATACTTCAATTGGCAACCAGAGTTCATTAGCTCTCTCTCTGGAGGGAGACAGAGATTTTTTTTCATCATGGGGGCTTTGGAATTATCTTGGATCATTGTATTGATCAGACTATCCAAGAATTTCACAGCTGATCATCTTTATGGCATTGCTGTTAACTGCCCACAGTGATCTCTTGGTTGTTCAAACTTCACTTTTCATCAGTTCATATAGGTCTTAAAGTATTTTTCTGAAGCCACATCCCCCAGCATTTCCCACAGAAAAAATAGTAATCCATCTCAATCATATATTACAACTTCTTCAGCCATTCTTAAACTAATGAGGATCCCTTCATTTTCCAATTCTTTGTCATGACAAAAAAGCTGATATAAATATTTTTGAACATAATAAGTTCCATTCCTCTGACCTCTTGGGGATTTAAACAAAATAATGGCATTGGTACATCAAAGAATATAAAGGGTATTTATACTCCTTTGACTCTAATTACAAATTGTTCTCCAGAATAGTTGGACCAGTTGACAATTCCACCAGCAGTTCATTAGTGTACCTATGTACAGTTCATGTAACTCTTTCAAGGTTTTTTTTCTGAAACCATTCTGCTTGTCATTTCTTATAGCACAAAAACATACCATCAAAATCATATACCACAACTTATTTAGCCATTCCCCAATTGATGGGCATCCTTTTGATTTCCAACAATTATTCACTACAAAAAGAACTTAAAATATTTTTGTATGCATAAGTTCTTTCCCCTTCTCCCAATATGATGTCAGACAGTTTCTCTGATGAAATATTTCATATTTTCTTATATCTTTTGATTATTTTGCCTTTAATTTTTTTGATATCTCATGGAATCATTACCTTACATTGGACTATCTTTATGCTTCTTTGAGCTGCTGGAACTGCAATCCAGAACTGCATATGTGCAATAGAGATGCCCATCATAATGAGACACACCCAGTGCCAACTAAAAGTCTCCTGTAATCTCTTTCTGAATCCCTTACCTTCCCTTAGTTGAGAATTTCCAATGCTTCTGCTCCTGCTGCTGTGGTCTCTGGTGTTGTCGCTGCAAGTGTGAGTTCCAGACAAAATTCTCCTTAGTTCAGAAAAATGTCTCACCCTGATCTTCAGTTTGATCTGACTCTCCAAAATTTGGTTTGAAGCATTATTTTAAAGTTGATTGTAGGGAAATATCGAGACAGTTGAGCTTGGTTACATCTAATCTACTGTCTTGATTCTACTTCTTCTAGAGATTGTATTTTTAAAAAGAAAAGCAACATTGTTAACCTTGGTTGAGGACACTCTCATCATTAATGTTAGATGAAGCATGAGACAGGGAGGAATATACTTGCCAAATATGTTCACTGCCGTTATGAAGGATATCCAGCAGACACTTCAATTTGGAATGAAATTCTCCATAGAAAATGTGGTCCTGAGAATTTTCCTGTTCTGTGATGACATAGTACTAGTTGAATCAAATCCAGTAACACTGCAGAGCCATTAGGATGAGATATATACCCGGTCAAAAGATTTTGGCTTAACTATCCACAAACAAAAAATTGATGAAGAATTAAAATTGATGTGATATAGATTTACCTATCAGCATACATATTTAAAATTGAGACAGTAAATGGATAATAAATTGGGGCTAAAATTAAAGAGAAGTAAGTGAGTTGATTGTATTGCCTTTAGGAAATCATAGAACTCCATTGATGATCCCAAACTTCTATCAGGAACAAAGATGTACATTTCAATAGCAATATTTCACCAGTGTTTTTGTCTCTAATTAACTAAAAATCAGTGTCACTGACAGGAAAATGGAAAGGTGAATATCAGGTATGAAAAGGCTACAAAACTAGACAAATATGACTTTTTAAAGAATAATTTCTATAAGGAACATCATGAAGGAAATATATGAATAAAAATGAAGATAGACTATTCAAGTAGCAAGAGTGACAGGTATATCCTCATGGTCCATAAATTTCTTTGCAAGGTCAGAAGAAAATAAGGAAAACTCCTGGAATATTGGTTATGCCCTCTGGAGTCAACATTTGAAAGGACTTAGGAGTTTCATAATACCTATAGGCACACAGTAAATTTGCATCATTGGTATGAATTTCCACATTGATGTGATCATAAATCCACTTTAAGACTTATAATATACTTTCTTCACAATAAGATACAAATATACAACTCTATGAAGCTGGTGAATTAAAGCCCACATAGGCAGGAACAAAGGTTCCCATCATTTTCTTGTTAAAAAATTCTTTTTTTCCCTTTACAATATCTCTTATATAAAACTTTTCCTCTTAAACTCATGTGAAACCCAATCTGGGACAGGCCCTCATTACTTCCCTGCATAGACCATTATACTAGCCATTTAATCCATGTCCCTGCCTCAAGTCTTTTTCCATTCTAATTTACCTTTTACTCAGTTGCCAGTATGATTTTGTTGAAGTGTAGTGTTGACCTTATTATCCAATTCCTCAACAAAATCTAGTGACTTCTTAACACCATAATCAAAAATAAAATAATTTTATTCCTTTACAACCTGGACTTATTCTACTCACACTTTGTTTCCATCTCTGTACTCTACTGTCTACCTTCCCCATGTTACTTTCCCTTCCTCACTCATGATACTCTAGTTTCCATATATGTGTGTGTGTGCATGTGTGTATACATATATACACACAAATACACATTAGTACTGGCTGTTCCCCACTTCTATGAGGCACTGCTTATTCATCTCTGCCTCTTAGTTTCCTTGTTTTCTTCTAAGACTCAGATGAAAACTCATCTATTTGGCAGCATCTTCCAATATCAGACTACCTTCTATTTCTTCTGTATATATATTGTATTCACACATATCTCCCACAGTGGAATGTAAACTTCTTAAGGAAATGGATGGTTTTGTGCCTTCCTCTATATCTCCAGTGTTTAGCATAGAAGTGGCTGATTTTACCTTCCTGATCATTTCTATTCTTACATCAGCCTTTTTTTCAAACTGCAAATTGGCATTTGGTTTTCATTTATTTGTTTGTTTTTGTGGAACAATTTGTGACTTTGTAGAGGTTAGTCCATTTTTATTTATCTGTTTCTCTCAGGAAAGATATTTGAGAAATACTGTAAATTGTATCGTGGCAGTGGCTCAGGTTGCTAACCTTGTATGAGAAAAGGGAACATTTATATATAAGGCTTTGAAATCTTTCCATTCTTTCTCTGAATCAAATTCTCCCTCCCACTCACTTTTAAAAAGTTCACTTTTCCTCTTCATAATTCCATTTTCTTTTATTATGCGAGGGCTTCTGCAGTAACTTTTGCTTTTTGTCCTGTCTTCAACACTATGGTCCAAGATTGCTTAAGCTCATCTGGATGGATGATTTGGGGTTTGTTATGAGAGTCTTTGTCAACTTATTCTTCTCAGTTTTACTAATAAGTTAATAGTACCTTCTTAAAATGATTTGTGTTTCATTAACTTGGCTTACCATTATAATTATACATAGAATGTTTCTATACTCTAGTAATCTTTGAAGCTATCTATTGGTAAGCAGTAGACTTAATTAGAAAGTTGGGAAGGTTACAGGAGAGTGACAAAAAACAAAAACAAAAAAAATGCTTGTCCAATTGCTACAGAACAGACCAATAATACAATGGACTTATTTCCTGCCCCAGTAGCTCCTTAGTTTGGAGAGTTTGTTTTGGTGTCAAAGTATATTGTTGGTTGACACCTTCAGCCTCAGAGATGTGATGGATCTTAGCTGCTCAGGAATTGTTCTTTTTATCTCCCTGACCTGTTCTGGTTTTTTCATTACTGTGAAATTCTACTTGCTTACTTGTCCTTTACTTACTTCTTTTCCTTTCTTTCTAGTTTCTGTCTTTTCCTGGTACCTTTTTCTATGGTTGATCACTTCCCTGCATATCTGTGCTTCAGGATACCCAGACAATATAGATACTTAGATCTTGTGTGGTTACTGCTCCTGAATTCCTTCTCAAAGCTTTCTCTCTGTGCTTTTCTCCCATTTCTTCATTTCCTTCTATATTAAACCATGATTCTTGACTTGACTTAACCTACATAAGCTTCTTATCATGTCTTTATGTTTCACTTTATCCACTGATTAAGTGTTAGTCAGTTAATTGATTTTTTTAAAATTTATGTACAAAAGAAAAGAAAAGAACAATTTCTATGATACATTTCTGAAGGGAAGGATCACTTCCTGGGGAAAAAGGAGATTAAAGTGAAAAAAGTTGAAGAATCATTGAACTACTCAAACTCTATGATCAAAACCAAGATATCAGATTTTAAGAAATCTTAAAGGAAAATTGCCTGGATCTTTTACAAGCAGAGAGTAAAGTGGAAATAGAAGAAATCCACCTCTATTATTTCTCAGAAAAAAAAAAATCCCCCAAAGTGGTCACAGGAACTTTATGGGCAGAATTAAGAACTCCTCAATCACAGGGAAAACACTGAAGGCAGAAAGAAGGAAATAATTCAAATTCTGAGGAACCATAGTCAGTATCACACATGACTTAGCAGTTACCACTATAAAAGAGAGGAACCTTGGAATACCATATTTCTGACAGCAAAGGATATAACTTACAATCAAAAAGTGCTTACCCAACAAAAATGTGGGTATAACTCTATAAGGTGGTAAAATAGGCCTTTAGTCAATCCTAATGGAAAGACCAGAAGTTTAAACAACAGAGTGAAGGAAAAACACAAAAAGGTAAACATAAACTAACAATAATAAAGATGTAAAGGAGTATAAGTTACTTACATTCTAATATGGGTAGAAGGTACATTGTCTCTTTATATCATCAGGGGTCATAGAGGCAATTTAACTAAATGGAAAGCATTGGAGTAGTTCTATTATGTCTCGATACTTTTTCTAAAAAAGAATGGAAAAGGAGAGGAAGAAGAATACACTGGAAGTGAGGGGAAAAAGAAGTTTAGATGAAATGATCCCTATGATTAGGGTGCACAAGTAAAAATCTAAACCAACCAGATTTTTTTCAAAGTTTACTGTCTTATGAAATGACAGTGGGCATAGTCTTCCTTCGAAATTTAAAAAAAATCTCCTGTATTAGATTTTCCTAAGTGAATTTATTTTTTAACCTTGTGTAACCTTTGGCTCTATACCTGTCTACTTACTGTATATATTTAATATTTTTCACTTGAAATAGTTTCAAGGATATTTTAATATTTGGGGTAAATTATTTATACTGGCTAAACATTTTAGAAAATGTTTATTCCTTTTTCCATTTTCCATTCCTAACTTTTATTGCCAATACTGTTGTTTAAATACACAAGAGTGTAGTTACTTCAATTTCATCCCTTATCTACTCATTTGGATACTTTTTTAAAATTTGATATTGATTTTTGCATTGAATCTCATAAGTTAATTGTTTGTCTATATTTTTGCAAGTCAAGCTTTTGGTAGCTTATTCAGAAATAATGATGTCAGGAAGCAATCTTTTCCTATGTATTGGAATATAATAAATCATTTCCTGTCACTATTCAGTTCTTTCTATAACCATCACTTTCTGGATCTCTTTTTGGAGAAATTAGAAAATCATATGTACTCATACACACACACACATATATATATATATATATATATATATATATACATATATGTATATGTATTGAATAATATTACACAGTATTCAGAATATATGTACATATATATATATATATATATATATATATAGATATAGATACACACACACACACACACACACACATCCTCTTTCTCTCTGTAAATTCCATTTGAATTTTCTTAGGTAGATTCTAAAGATCACCTGGAAAGATAAAGTACCAGACACTGAGGTACTTTCTTTAGCTGAATTGCCAAGCATTTAAACTCTGCTTCAGAGAGCATAGCTCTAATAGAATGGTCATGTTGTTCTAATGTCAAACTTATATTTGCTTAAAACACTATTTTATGGAGAATCCACCCAAGGGAGATCTGAAGAAGAGATACAAAGATACTCTTAATATATCTCTGAAGAATTTGGAATAGATCAGGAGACTTGAGAGACACTGGCACAGAACCACCATCATGGCATGCCTACATCAAGGAAGGCATTATGAGCACAGCAAAATTATAGTAGCTCAAAAGGGATGTGAGATGTACAAACTTACAGACATCTGCACTCCAAATGTTCACATGAACTATTTGTGCCCAACGTGTGGTAGAGCCTTCATATTGACTTGATAACCACAGTCAGACACACTGTACCTTGTCCCCAAGATAGTGATGTCATTTTGACTGTCTGAGAATAAAGAACAACTATTCCTATATATGAATGCTGTATGTGTATATGTGCATATGTGTGTATAGATACATATACTTGTATACCATACATATCCTGTATGTGTGTGTGTGTATATATATATATATATATATGGGTATTTGTGTGGATCTTCTGTATATTCTTCAGAGTTTTGGAGTCATTCATTTCTTATTTCAAAACATATTTTCCACTATATTTTCGCTGTCCTCTTTCTCCCTTATTAAACCTTCTGCATTCAGGCCAGACAGAAAGAAAACATAGGAAACTTCTTCGTAAGACTACTATTATCTCCTTAGCCTCTAGAAGATATATGGCATCAAAAACACAAATTATTTTCATAGTGGTCTCTTTACATGACAATTGTAATACATGGTAGCTATGAAATGAAATTACTAGTGGTTTTTGGATTCACACTGAAATCAATTTGGCCAAATCCTTTACTTTCTTCTCCAAGGCATGAACCATAATTCCATTAAATTGCAAATTAATTTTTTCTTCCAGTTTAATTTATAGCAGGGAAGTGAAGGTTGATCGCTTCCTGTAGTAGTAATTTTTTTTTTTTACTTTTTGAAACTGAGAAGGGATTTCATACTATTTGGAGAACACATAGTAATGTTAACAGGTGTAGTTGTGTAAAAACTGATTCTTAACAGTATCCCTTTTTCTGCTATTCTGTCATCCTCATAGTATGAGGTAAGAAGAAGGTAGCTACATCAAGCAGCAGATTAAGATTTTTTTAGAGAGAACTTTCTACTTCACAAGCACATTGTCATGTTGAAAGTATTATACTATTTCTTTGATGTTGAACTGACAAATTAGATTAATGGACTTTGTTTTTAGAATTAAGACATTTGTTTTGTGTTTATTTTGTTGGTTTTAATTTTTTTTTATTTTCTTGAAGGCTATCAGAAATTTCAAATTTCTTTCTAAAGTAGCAAATGACACATTATGAATAGAGAATAAGAAGTGTACATAATAAACAGAGCCAATAAAAGATTACTTTTGTATGATATATACCGCTCCTTAGTTTACATATGTTCCTTCGTTCTTTAGTTTCTAAGTCCTCTAACTCTACGACTGTCTCATCTCTCCCAACTGTACTCTCCTCCTTTTATCCCCTATGGCTACACAGGTAGATGCCTTCATTCTCCCTTGGTTGGACATTACCTCCACTCTCCCTCTCTCTCCCTCCCTCCCTCCCACCCTTCCACTCTTTTTTCCTCTCTCTCTCTCTCTCTCTCTCTCTCTCTCTCTCTCTCTCTCTCTCTCTCCCAACACACCCTTCATACCCTGCCAGACTAATTCCTTATGTCTCTCTTCCATTCAGAGAACTTCAGTGGGTTCCTATCACCTACTGAGTAAAGAGCAGACTTTTTTGTCTGGTATGACATTTATACTGTAACCATATACAAAATTTGGATATGCTCCAGCCAAAATGAACCACTAAGTCTCATAAATACATTTTGTGCTTTTGCAGCTTCATAATTTTTTTCATACTCTTCTACATGGTTAGAATATTTTTATTTCTCTGTTTACCTGACTAATTCCTACTCATTCCTTAAAGTCCAAGTCCAAATCCATTTGCTACATGAAGTCTTCTCTGTTTCCTCTAGTTGGTAATAATTCTTATTCTTTTTATCCAAAATAGAATTTTATTTTATGTTTCCCTCTTCTATGCATATTACATATTATTTTTTGCAATAGTTTTCTGTAGATATACCAGAATACCCTATTAGACTGTAAGCTTTTTAAAAGGGCAGAAATTTTATATGAACAAAATATTTTGTATCTCACAGGGTCAAGCACTACATCCTTCTTGCCATGAGTGTCTATTATGTGTATGAAATAAGTTATACTTGATTTTATGCCAGCATGCTAACCCACAAATATTTGGGCCAGAGAAACCGAAATTGCAATTATAACAGCAGTTGTGTAATGTGTTATTTCTATAAAAGGACCTATTCCTAATATTTTAGTGCCTTATGCACATATTTCCTTCCTATAAAGTAAATATATGCTTTGAAAATGATTGTGTTGATTCAGCAGTTTACATGAAGATTGCTGAGTGATGCTTTATACTATGGTGTTTGACAAGTTATTTATAGGGTATAATTTCCCTCCTTTGGTTACATTTAATGCATTATGCAAGCAGTGAATTTAAATCAATGCAAGTAGAGTGTCAGCAAGTCTTTTTTTTTTTTTTAGTTTACACACACAACATATATGTGCTCTATGAAATTCATTTTACCAATAGGGGTTATTAAATATATATGCATATATATGTGCACATACACACACACACACATACACACACACAGAGGCAGAGAGAGAGAGAGAATTCACAACAGAAGAGGAGAATATACTACAAGAGGAAAGGGTAAGATTGGTAAAGCATAATACCAAGTATGAATAAAACTAATGTTTCTTTTGAAAACAAAGTACAATTGAGCAGAATTACATTTTCAACTACCTACTTGTAATATGTCTTAAATGTGTTTTAAAATGCTTATTCTTTTCTTGGAGACCGCATGCTACAAAAGGAAACATGTTGAAGAAATGTTTATTTTCTTCAATAAATGATTCATAACTTCAAAATTGTCTACTCCATTGTGATTATGATTTTCATAGCATGTCTGTGTTTGATTTTTCTATTGATTTAATAGAAAGCCAGCCTTTTGGCCTAATTTAAATTCATGATATACTAGGCGTAAAGGGATAACTTAGTATTCCTTTTCATAATGTGCCATTTTCAAATTAAAGTCACTTGTCACTCAGAGTTCCATCAAAATTGCCTCTCTCTTCATCCAATTAGGAGAAACTGTGTATATAAACTGACAGTAATATCAGAAGGAAAAAGAATTTATAGTACTGCTACTAATAGTGTCTATACAGTACTTTAAGGTTTTCAAAGCTCTTTACATGTATTATCTCAGGTGATATTCACAGCAACTGTCTGAGGTAGGTATTGTTATTATATCCTTTATAAGGAAATTCAGAGTAAGATAAGTTAAGTAATTTGCATAGGCTCACAAAGCTAATGAGCTAATAAGTGGTAGGTAGGGTTCAAACTCAGGTCTTCCTATCTTCAAGTTCACTGTTTTATTCATCTGCAGCATTAAGTTGCCTCTGAAGTATAACACATTGTCAGTCATAGAATCTAGGAGTTTGAATAGTTCTCAGATCTCACCTAATCGAATGTGTGTGTGGGTAGCAAAAGAAATCCCCTTAGCAACATAACCTTTCAAGCAGACTCTACTAGAAAGCCTACAAGTGATAAGAAAGTCATTATGTAATTGGGGAATCTTCCTAATTTTAGATTTCCTTTTTAGATAGTTGTTTCCCCACCCACCCACCAACTCCTTTCAAAAATCTACCTCTCTACGAATTTTAATCATTGTGACCCAGGGGGAAAAGGCTTAACAATTTTCTACAATGGCAACTTTCAAATGCATCAAGATTGATGTTACAAAATCTTGTGACCCCAGATTATCAGAGCTAAATGAAATTTAAAAACGAACTATCTAGTATGATCTGAGCAGGAATTGTCTCTATATTCTCCTTGAGATATAATCATACGAGTATACTAACATTAATAGTACTAGTGCTATTAATACTAACAATACTATTAATAGTAGCTTTTCAAAACATATAGGAACTTCAATAGACAGCTAGTACTGCCCCCTGGAACCAAGCAGAATATAGAAATCCTTTTTCCATGATGTAAATTTTCAAATATATTCAAGCATTTAAATACGACAGTAATATATTAAATAATTCATTTCATCTCCAAGTTCAATGTTCCTGTTGCTCAAATTAATGCTTTTATGATATGGCCCCCATCTTCTCATCATCCAGAATGCTTTATTCTGGACATACTCCAACTTGTTAATACACTTTCTAAATGCATCATAGAAAATTGTACAGAACATTCAAGATATGGTGGAATCTTGGTAAAGTACATTGGGACTTACTCTATTTATTCTAATTCTGAAGATTTTTGTACTATTTGACCTCAAAGTTTAAGTTAAAGCCAAATCCTGGGTCAGGAATTTCTAGAGAAGTAGTCTTCAAGAAACTGATACAATTAAGAGCTTTATTGTTAGGTGGTGCAGCAATTAATTATGTAAACAAAAGTGAATATACACATAATATATGGCAAAATAAAGAGACAGAGGTTCCTCTGCAGGTTTGCAAAAATATTTTCTGCAGTGTGAGGAGGAAAGAGAAACAAAGAGATTCAATCCCAGTATCACCAGTCAGCACATTGTATTTATTTTCACTATTACTGAGAGCTATTTCTCCTGTTGACATCTCTGAACATTTCCCATCACCCTTTGGAGTAGAAGTTTCTTCTTCCCCAGAGCAATATATTCTATAGGAAGAAAGTCATTCTTACTTATAGCTCCACATGTTCATTTAATTCTCTCCATTCTCCTATATGTATTCTTCCATCCTACAGTCTCCTGGTACAATTTATGACTCCTCTCTATCTCTTTGGATAATTTTTAATTTTCCTTTGAGGCCCTTATTGCATTTTTTTTCAAAGACATCTACATTTTCATGGATAATCTGGAAAGTAGTTATTGTTCTCAGTGTTTTTACCTTTATTTTCTTTGGTAACTAGGTTAACCTGCATTTTGTATCTGTATAGTTTAACTTGTCACTGACAAAAACACAAATTAGAGGCTTTCTTCAGGTCATAGCAATATTCCCCTCACTCTCCTTGTTTTTCTAACTTAAATTCTCAGTATGCTTCTATTGTTGATTCTAATTCTCCTGGCAAATTTCCATTCCAAGTTGTCTATTTGGTATGTATATTCACTATTTTATATTCTCCTGAGTGAAGGATTCATGTATTCATTTATAGTTTCATTCATTTATACTAAACCACTTGTTTTGTCTGTTTGTTTTTCCCACAATGTGATGTCCGGTTAGCAGATTCCTACCCATGTCCTAATTCACATAGAAGTTACTTTAAGCAATTGTCTTTGAGATAACTCTCAAGGATAAATACTTGTTCTTCAGGCTAAATATGCCCAATACCTTAGACTAATGTCCATATTCTTTCATGTCTAGTTCCCTTATCTTCTTCATCATCATACTCTGAATGAGCTTCAGTTTGTTAATAGCCTTCCAAAAAATGTAGCTCCCAGTAGATAACAGAGTACTCTAAATAGCTTCAATATCATATTAAACATGAAAAAACAAACATTTAAAATGATCACTTTAAATTGTTATAGACCCAAAAATCATTCCATTAGTGACTTTATCATGATTACATGATCATATGCATGTGTCAGATGGCAACAGGTCCTTGGTACCCTGTAACAAATATTTTCTTCCACTATGTATCCAAGGATTTGCCACACTTATTTCTTCTAATGCACATTTGTTAACATTTGTCATTTCTGGATGTTATTCCTTACCATCATTTCGATCTACCAACTCATCTTCCCTTCTTTTTTTATTTTATGTTCCTTAAAATAACAAAAATAGTCTCTTTTAAAAGTCGTGCTCTGATGATACTTCACCATGGTGTGATAATCTTAGGCTCACATAAATTCTGCTGTTATACCATTAAAAACTCTAGAAGTCTTTAAAGTGTAGACATGGCCATTAACTATTGTGTATGTCATTAAGAACTCAATTCAGCTGAGTTCTCTAAGTCTCTTTATCATGCATTGGGAAGTGTTAGATAAAGAGGTACTGAAATAATAAAGTTCATGAATGGAACGATTTACACATGAATTACACAGATCAGTCCATGCATTGCAAGATGGTTAACCAACAATGATCTATTCTGGTTAATCAAGGAAAATATTTATAGATTATAGGTCAAGAAGTGTAGCTTCAGTGCTGCAGTGATAGGAGCCCCCAGAAGATATTTGTACGTTTTTGATATTTGACTAGGGCAGCTAGATGGCAAAGTGGCTAGAGAATTGTGGCCAGGAAGACCTGAGTTCAAATATGATCTCAGACACTTATTAGCTGAGTGAGCCTGGGCAAGTCACTTAATCCTGCTTGCCTCAATTTTCTCATCTGTCAAATGACCTGGAGAAGGAAATGATAAACTGTTTCAGTATTTGTGTCAAGAAAATTTAAATGGGATCAGGAAGAGTTAGACATAATTGAACAACAATAGCAACAATTTGACTGATTTTCTGAGAGATAATCATAAAGGTCAAGGATCCTCCTGACCCAGGGAAAATGGGTTGAATATTGGAAGAAGATGAGTCTTAGTTCTACCAAAATTAGGGAGGTGGGCAGTGTTATTGAGTTGTTGGAACAAAAAAATGCTGCTCCTATCGATATCGTTAACAAGGGCATTAGCCTAAATTTCATTTCTACATAAAGACAGTGAGAATACTAGAGAATGGTATGTCTTAAACAGGTGCTTATGTTATAGTCGTATAACACTAATTTTTTGGAAGGAGAGAGAGTGAGAAAATCAGGTGAGACTTCTTAGTAGCAGAGCAATATGACTTTGGGGCTTGTGCTTACATTAGGCCATCTTTGCTTCCATGAACTTGTGTTTCCATCTCAAATCTATCACTAAAACAATTATTTTTACTATTATTTTACCAGTGATGCATGTGATGAGTAATAGGCTTGAACAATGATATCCTTTCGTACCAACAATGGTGGCATTTCCATGCTTTAGAAGATTTCTGAGTACTTTTGCTCAGAAGATACTTTTGTATCTCTTTCTCTCTGTCTCTCTGTCTCTGTCTCTGTCTCTCTCTTTCTCAGGTGAGAGTCCTACTGTTAAAAAAACAATAAACCATAAAGCAGAAGAGTTTAATGGAAAAAGTTCTGATTTTGGAGTCAGAATGTGGATTTAAATACTTGTTCTACTATTTAGTAGCAGTGTAATTTTTGGTCAAATTCATTCAAATTTCTGGGCCTCTGTTTCCTCATCTATATAATAAGTGAATATTTTTCATTTTCAAAAATTGACTTGAATAAAAGATGAATCTAAAAGAAACTTTCAAGTAGTTCAGGTCCCTGTGACCTCCCATTTTTCACATGTCATACCATGACTTTTGCACAAGCCCTCTGTTAGGCAAGTGGAGTAGTTCATTTCATTAACCAGGCAGACTAGTAAGCTGAGAGTTTCCTGGCAAAATTTTTCGAGATACAAAAGGGCTGATAAAAATATATCTCGGTTGACATTGGTAAGTGACTGCATATACATTGCCAAATAAGACCACCCAGGTATAACTACTAAGCACAAAGTAAGGAAGAAAGATGTAAAAATTGTGTTGTTCAATCCATCAACATTCAGCTTCCCCCACTAGCCTGACCTCACCTTCCTACCCTGGTTATCATGGCCTTAGCAAAAGGTACAACTGCATTGAACTTATGTACCATGCCCCAGTTGTTTGAAAACAGACTCTTTTACACTAAATCCAAATTATCCTGCCTACCAGCCACACTGCACTTCTTTCTCCTCTGATCTTGATACAGGTAGGGGAACAATATGCCTATATAAATTTGGTTCTCTTAAAGGCATTTTTCCTTGTAAATGCATTCTTCTGTTAAACAGGGAATCTGTTCCTTTAAGAAGGATACCCAACAGAGAGCATACCATGTTTGAGTCCATTTGACATTGATATCTAGAGCTGGTTTTGCAGGTTACTGGTTCAGTGATCCTGACAAACTAGGCAAAACATCTAAGGGAAATGACCACTGAAAAACTAAATGTTGAAGCCTTAGCCTTGCTGTATATCTAAACCCACATTTCCACTTCCAAGTGAATTTAAATACTAAATAATAATTGTTTCTCTTATGAATCTGGTGACCTTGCACAGCCCTCCCTCACTCAAAAAAAAAGTCAAGTGCAAGTCATGTCATCATATCTCTGATGTCATGATCTTCTTTGAAAACGAAGGACGCACACAGATTTCAGAGATCAGGAAATTCCGATAATGAAAAAGATACCTCACTAGCTAGTTATCTCAAATTCGTCTCCAAAACAGAGCTCAATGTCTTTCCCCCTACCTTCCCAACATCTATATTCCTGTCAAAGGCAACTTTTTTCCATTTACCCAGACTCACAACATAGGTATCATCCTTGACTCTTCATTTACCCTCACTTTACACATCCAATCTGCTATCAAGTTTTGTCTTTTTGATCTTAAAAGAGATTTCATAGGTCCCTTCTTTTCTCTCAAGAGAAAATGAGAAGGGAAGGAAACATAATTCATATATTACCTGCTATGTTCTAGGTACTGAGCTAAACTCTTCAAAAGTATCATTTTATTTGATCCTCACAAAAACCCTGTTGAGAGGTGTGCTGTTTGCATCCCCATTTTACATTAAAGTGAAGCAAGCAGAAGTTACATAACTTGTACAGAGTCACACAGTTAGTTGGTGTCTAGGGTCAGCTTTGAACTGAGGTTTTCCTTGTGTTAGACCCAGTTTTCTATCCATTATGCTATCTAAAGTATCACATCAATGTGGGCCCTTACTGCCCTCTGTTTGGAGTAAAATTTCTAGAGGTATGACAGACTCCCAAGGTAAATGAGGCAGGCTCATTTATTGTAAAATCCTTGCAAGAGGTGGGTGTGCTGCAGTCAAGGCACACACAAACTTACAGAAGCCAGAGCAAGCTAATTTATCCCTTTTCCTGAAATGCAAAATTCCTTCCTCGATTCCTCATTGATTGAGTTCTTTGAGGTGTACAATTTCTCAGCACATCTACTTCATGTTACCTCCTTCACATATTGTCCCTCCTTCCACGTACATTACATGTGCATGTAGATGAGCTTAAGTTCTTCCCAGGGAGAAGTTAATATTCATAAAGCAATTAAGCAGGTCTACATGAAGCTAGCTAACCTACTCACCCAATCCTAACCTCAACCCTGGTTGAGACTGGTTTCTGGTGGTTGGTTTCTTGTTTTTCCCCTTTTTCTGAGAATTGTTTTTGCAGAGAAGTGCGAAAGAAAAATTCCCTTTCCTTCATCCGTGTGGAAAGATAATCTTTTCATCTCACACCTTGAACTCTAACTATTGCAGTAACCTTTTGGTCAGTTTCCCTGACTCAATTCATCCTTCATTCAGTGACCAAAGTGGTTTTCTAAATAACAGGTTTGATCATGTCATTCCATACACATTATATTCCACTGTTTCCCTATTTACTCTAATGTCAAATATAAAATACTCTGATGTTTAAAGCCCTCTCCCACCCAGTCCCTTCTTACTCTTCCTGATTTCTAACACTTTACTCTACACACTCTTCAAGTCTAGCCTTCTTGATGATTCTCATTTCTGACCCTCTATCTCCTTACTTTTCCTTTTCACAAGATGCGGTAAGTTCACAGCTAAATAGAATATCTCCCATTGTGTCTATAATACTACTTTGCACATACTGGTTTTTTATAAACCTATTACTATAATGATGTTTATTACAATAATTATACTGTATAATAATAAAAATTTCTTATAAAAAAGAAAATGAACATCTTTTAAAGCCTACTATGCGCCAAGCACTATTCTAACCACTTTATAAGTGTTCTCCTTTTATCCTCACAGAAAAAAATTGAGAAGTACTTAATATTGTTATCTTCATTTTGATGTTAAAGAAACTGAGGCATACGGAAGTTAAGTAAAATTACCTATTGTCACCTAGTTATAAAATGTCTGAGACCACAATTGAACTCAAGTCTTTTTGAGTTCAGACCTAGCACTCCTTCCATTGCATCACTGAATTAACTCGCATTGTACTATGTGGTAGTTAAGTTTTGTTTTCTGTATACTGTCCAAATATCATAACATTTATAAATAAAGGGTAGGGGTCATATAATTAAATTTCTACAATGTATAGATGGAAAGCTAAGTGATAGAGAAGTAAATAAAAAAACTACTTGAAATATTAAACAATTTTAGTAAAGTTGCAGGATGTAAAATATAAAAAATAAATATATATATTATATATAAATATATAAGTAAATATAAATATATATAAAATAAACCTATATATCAATCATCAACAATTTAATGTATTACTAACAAAGCCCAACAGCAAGAGATAGAAAGGGAAATTTCATTTAAAGTTACTGTAGACATTATAAAATATGTAGGAATCTACCTGTCAAGAAAAAAAAGGAACTATATAAACACAATTAAAAAACACTTCTCACAAATAAGTTCACATCTAAATAGTTGGAAAAACATCAGTTACTCATGAATAGACTGAACTAATATAGTAAAAATGACAATTCTACCTAAGTTGATTTACTTATTCAGTGCAATACCAATGAAACTACCAAAAAATTACTTTACAGATTAAAAAAATAACAAAATTGATCTGGAAGAACAAAAGTTCAGAATATCAAAGGAATTAAAGAAATGTGAGGGAAAGAGACCTATCCATACAAGATCTTAAGTTGTATTTTAAAGCAGCAATCATCAAAACTAGTTGGTACTAGCTAAGGAATAGAGGGGTAGATCAGTGGAATAAGTTAGGTACACAAAACACAGTAGTCAATGATTATGGCAATTTACTGTTTAATAAACTCAAAGACCCCAGCATCTGGATAAGAACCCACTATTTGATGACAACTGCTGGAAACATTGGAAAATAGTTTGGCAGAAACTGGGTCATCTGACAGCATATACCAAAATAAAGCCCAAATGGTTTCATGATTTAGGTATAAAGGCTAGTACTATGAACAAATAAACACATATTCCTCCCTAGCAAAGAATAGTTTGTCTGTAAGATTGATGGAGAATAGAGGAATTTATGACCAAACAAGAGATAGGGAAAATTTTGAAATGCAAAATGGATACTTTTGATTACATTAAATTGAAAAAGGTTTTGCACAAACAAGGTCAATGCAACCAAGATTAGGAGAGAAACAGAAAACTGGGAAAGAATTTTCACAACCAGTGTCTCTGATAAAGGTTTCATTCATAAAATATGTAGAGAACTGAGTCAAATTTACAAGAATACAATTCATTTCTCAATTGATAAATGGTCAAAGGTTATGACCAGACTGTTTTAAGTGGAAGAAATTACAGCTATCTACAATCATATGAAAAAATGTTCTAAATCACTATTGATTAGGGAGATGCAAATCAAAATGACATCACACCTACCAGATTGGTTAACATGACAAAAGAAAACAAAAAATGATCAGTGTTGAAGAAGATATGGGAATGTTGGAACACTAATTTCTTGTTGGTGGAGCTGTGAGCTGATTTAACCATTCCAAAGAGCTCAAAAGGCAACCAGAATGTGCATACCCTTTGATTCAGCAATACCACTTCTAGGGCTGTATCCCAAAGAGATTATAAAAATGGAGAAAGGATTCACATGTACAAAAATATTTCTAGCAGCTCTTTCTATGGTGGCCAAGGATTGGAAATAGAAGGAATGCCCATCAATTGGAAAATGGCTGAATAAGTTGTGGTATATGAATATAATGGAATACTATTGTGCTATAACAAAACAGGTGGACTTCAGAAAATCCTGGGTAGACTTATATGAACTGATGTCAACTGAAGTGAACAGAACCAAGAGTACACAGTTCACAGAAATAGCCACTGTGTGCAATGACAGATTTTGATAAACTTAACCCTTCTCAGCAATACAAGGACCTAAAACAACTTCAAAGGACTCATGATGGAAAATGCTATTTGCATCCAGAGAAAGAACTGTGGAGTCAAAATGCAGAGAGTAGCAGACAATTTTCTTCTTTGTTTTATGTTGGTTTGCTTTTTTCTTTCTCATGTTTTCTTTCTATCTTTTTTAATTCATCTGTGCAATATGACTAATGTGAAGATGTGTTTAATAGGAATGTATGTGTCGATCCCATATCAAATTGCATGTAATCTTGGGGAGGGTCAAGGGAGGAAGGGGGGAGAAAATTTAAAACTCATGGAAATGAATATTGAAAACTAAAAATAAATTAAAAGAAAACTATAAAAACTGATAAACAGGTGCTGGAAAGACTTATATGTATAGCTATTGAATGAAGTAAACAGAACCAGAACATTGTACTGAGTAACAGACACAGTGTGTGAGGACTGTTTCTGATAGACTTCTCAGCAATGCAAAGACTTAAAACAATTTCAAGACTCATAATGGAAAGGGCCATCCACATCCAGAGAAAGAACTATAGAGTCTGAAGGCAGATTGAAGTGTAATATTTTCTTTTATTTTCTGTTCTTCTAGTTCCTCCCATTTATTCTAATTCTTCTGTACAGCATGACTAATGTGAAAATATAAACATATTTTAAGCAATAAGAATGGATAGTAAAGCCTATATCAGATTGCATGTCATCCTGAGGATGGGAGAAGGGAGAGAAAGGAGGAAAATTTTTAAAGTTCTGGAAGTGAATGTTGAAAACTAATAATAAATAAATTAGCTTATATTATAAAAAAAGAATACTTAAAAGTTTTCTAATTGATTAGAGGAGAACTTTTTTCCCTATGACTTAATATTAAATTTTGTCAAGCAAGGCATTCTTGATTGTGGATTTAATTATCATTTTTATGCTGATAATTCTCAAATCTACTTATCCTGTCCCAGTTTCTTTACTAATTTCTGATCCATATTTCCTCAAGCAAGATGTCCAGTGAGCATATTAAATTCATCATGTACAAAATGGAACACGTTATATTTCCCCCTTGTCCACTCTTACCTGCTCTATTAGCGTAGAGGGTAACATCAACACTCCAGTCTTTCAGGCTTGAAACCTGAGTCTAACTGGATTCTTCACTGGCTCTCACTCCTCTTATTCAGTTTATGGCTAGAATCTGTAGATTTCACCTTTGCAAAATGTCTAGAACATGACACCTCCCCCCTTTTCCTCTATAACTGCTACTACTCTAGTGAAAACTCTTATCACTTCTCCCCTGGATTATTGCAATGACCTAAAAGCCTGCAACTTGGTAGGTACTTAATAAACATTCATTAATTTATTGTTAAACTATCATTAGCCTTCTGAAACATCATCTTCTAAGCTCTATTTTCATTTTTGGAGTTAGTGACTATGTCTGTGTTAATTTTGACTGATACTTCTTTGTACTTGAATTCTTGCTTTACCTGGACTTGATGCATTTATTTTTTCTTCCTTGACATAGAAGGTCTAGATTCTGAGTATAATGTCCCAAGGATTTATTATTTTGATCTTTTTTTCAGGAGATAATTTATGGATTCTTTCTCTTTTCACTTTGCCCTTTGGTTCTCATGGATGTGACTAGTTTTTGTTCATAAATTCCTGAAATCCAGTAAATAGACTCATTTTTGGTTGATATTTTAGCTATTGTTCTTGTTTTAGTATAATCAAGTGCTTGTGATTGAATAATGTCATTAATGGGCCTGGGAAGATTTCTAGGAAGGCCCACATCTTTTCTTCATTTTCTAATGAGGCACTGGTTCTCAAGAGTTGTGATGCCCTCTGGCTCTAAAAAGTGTATAAAGACTTTGAGAAAAGATTTTATTTAGGGCCTTAGTTTTGGGAAGAAGGTTTGTGTGCCAAATGAGACTCTGGAAAGCCACTAAACAGCCCCCAGGCTTTGAGAGCCCAAATGTTGATGCTTCCCTGTCTGATAACTATGTGTGTAGAGTAAGGGAGTTGCATCTGTCTCCTGATCTGTAATGTATGTATTGTTTTCTCTCAGACAGTTTGGAAGCACTATCTGTTGATTTAGATTTCTCTGCATTTTCTTTGAAATTCAGGGTGCTGACGTTTCCCCATGAACTAAATGAATGATATACATGGGCTTGATTAAAGTGATTACTGGCCCCTCAAATTTACTTTTCTTTTAGAAATGCAAATCTAAGAATCTGTGACAGCAGGCCATCCTGTGTATACCAGGGTGCTTACTCTTATGTCCCTCTGACTACACTAAAACTGACAAAAGTCTCATGAGTTACAAATACCATCTTTCCACATGTGAATTTAAACTGTTCAACTTTAATGAGTTTCTTATGGCTTCTCTTTCCTTTTCACCTTTTCATGTTTTTCTTGCTTCTTATATTTGAAAGTCAAATTTTCTTTTCAGCTCTGATCATGCTTGGAAGTCCTCTATTTCATTGAAATTCCAATTTTTCCCCTGAAGTATTTTTCTCAGTTTTTCTGGGTAGGTGATTCTTGGTTTCAATCCTATCCCCTTTGACCTCTGGAATATCATATTCAAAGCCCTTTGATCCCTTAGTGTAGAAGTTGCTAAATCCTTTGTTATCTTGATTGTGTTTCCATAATACTTGAATTGTTTCTTTCTAGTTGCTTTTAATATTTTCTCCTTGAGTTGTGAATTTTGGAATTTAGCTATAATATTCCCAGAAGTTTTCCATTTGGGGATCTCTTTCAGGAGGTGTTTGGTGAATTCTTTCCATTTTTATTTTATCCCCTTGTTCTAGAATATGAGGGCAGTTTCCCTTCATAATTTCTTGGAAATTTCTTTTTTGATCATGGTTTCCAGACAAATGATTTTTAAATTGTCTCTCCCAGAACTATTTTCTAGTTCTGTCCTTTTTCCAGTGAGATATTTCACATTGTCTCCTATTTTTTCATTATTTTGGTTTTGTTTTATAATTTCTTGATTTCTCATAAAGTGGTTAGATTCTATTTGTTCCATTCTAATGGTGAAATAACTATTTTCTTCAGTGAGTTTTTGGACTTCCTTTTCCATTTGACCAACTTTGCTTTTTAAGACCTTCTCATTGGTTTTTTGGACTTCTTTTGGCATTTGGGATAGTCTATTTTAAAAAGTGTTATTTTCTTCAGTATTTTTTTAGTCTCCTTTAGCAAACTATTCACTTGCTTTTCATTCTTTTCTTGCATTACTCTCATTTATCTTTCCAATTTTGCCTCTGTCTCTTTCAATTTTCAAAATCCTTTTTGAGTTCTTCCATGGCCTGAGACCATTTCATATTTTTTGGAAGCTTTGGATGTAGGAAGCTTGCACTTGCTGTTTTTGCCTAGTTGTAAGCTTTGATCTTCCTCATCTGAAAGAATGGAAGAAAATATGTTTTCACCAAGAAAACAACCTTGTACAATCTTATTTTTTTTCCATTTTTGGGCTTTTCCCCAGCCAATTACTTGAATTTTGAGCATTTGTAAAATTGAGGGTATACTACCCTAGGTTTCAGAGATTTTATGCAGTGGTTCTCCAAAGCATCTCCAGGTACTTGTAAATTCTCAGTTACTCCATAGTGGCATAATCAAGGCCAAGATGTTTACTCCTCTCCTGCCTTGTGCTCTCATTTCTGAGCACCCTCAAGCACTCTTTTCTGCCCTGAAACTGCAAGTAAGATTCCCTCTCTACAGCTGTCACCAGCTCCACCCTGCCAGTGCTCCTTATCATCTCAGGATTGTCACTCAAGACTGATACCTAGATAAGTTGCTTGATTCTCCCACCATCTGTAGGCCCAGTGCTCCAGAAGGTGCTGCTGCTGCTGTTACTGCCCTGGGGCTGGGGCTGGGATTGATTCATGTTCCCCTCTCACCTAGGTGAAAGAGCTTTCTCACTGATCTTTGAAGCTGTCTTTGGCATTTTTGAATTGAGAAATGTGGAAACCACAGCAGCCACCTGTTATTCAGAACTGTGAAGCCTGTTTCAGTCTGGTCTGTACTGGTATAGTCCATGCTAGGCTGCACTCTGCTCAGAGCCTGATGTATTAGACTCTTCCTGTTAGCCTTTCAGATTGTCTTGGGCTGGCAAACAGTTTCACTCTGTCATATTTTGTCTTCTTTTGCTGTAGAATTTGTTGAGTCATTTTTAAAGTTATATTAAGGACTTTGGTGGGAGAGCTTGAGCAGTTCCATGCTTCTGTTCCTCTTTCTTCTGAATAACTAATTTCCTTCCCCATTCCTTTCCCTACAGTTCTCAATTCATTTTCCCTTCTTTCTTCTATGGACTTCACTTAATTTGTATTATAATTTCACAAAATATATTCCATTTCTTCCAGAAAGCCTAGAAGAGTTTCTGAAAAATATTTAATTTTTATTTGTGGCTTTTCTTATAGATGATTTTGTTTTGCCTTGTTTTCTAGAAACACTTTGTCTTCATGGTAAATATTTCATATTTTAGTCCCCTACTCTATCCCCTGGGTTCTTTGTTTTCCAAGTTTGCCTCTTGAACTGGAGTTTGTTTTGAAGCCAGAATTTGTGCAATTTTTGGAAAAAATGATGGGCCTTCTTTGTTACTGATGTATTTCATCTTAGAAATGGTTCCTGTCTACCAGTGCCTCAGGAGTGACTGACCACTGTGATCCATGAGGGTGGTGTATGTGTGTCAATGTGCCTTGTGACATCTGGACAATTTATTCTTAGCATGTTATCTTGTGACAGATCTAAGGTAAAATAACATCATTACCTTTGTTATCCAAGCTCTTGTTTGAAATTAGATTAAAATAGTTTTAGGTATCCTTGGTTGGATCCTTGGCATCTTTGTTTTTAGACCCTATCTCCTTAAACCTGATGTGTAGCTTGAGGATGTAGACTTCTTGAGATTTCCATTAATGTCCAAAGTGAAAGATTTCATGAGCTGGTGTTCCTTTCCCAGAGTTTTCCATTTGGATCTTTTCCTCAATGAATCTAGATTTCTGCTTCTTTTTTCATGGAGACTTGGACTGCTAAAATACAATTACTATAGTTTTTCCTTGAATTTATCTATCATTTTCCTCTCTATTACTCTTTTGAAAAATATATTCATTTCATTTATTTTTAATGCTCTATAATCACTACTATAAAACTTAGATTTTTTTCCCCCTATTTACCCCCCGCCACTCCTTCTCCCTTCCCAAGATGATATACAATTCTATATAGGATCTACACATTTGTTCCTATTGAACACATTTTTATTATGGTCAGGCTGCGTAGAAGAACTAAAATAAATGGGAGAAATCATATAACAAACCAAAACACAATACACACACATGCAGGCACACACACACGCATGCACACACACACACACGCACACACACACACACACACACACACACACACACACACAATGATCTGCTATGTTTTTCGATTGAATTCCATAGTTCTTTTTCTGAATGTGGAAGACATTTTACCTTAGAAGACCATTGGGAGGTTTTTTTTTTTTAAATGTCCTTGCATTGCTATGAAGATCCAAGTTTACCAGAAAAATCTCTTGTACACTGTGGTTGTTGCTGTGCACAAAGTTCTCTTAGTTCTGCTCCTTTCACTCAGCATCAGATCATATAAGTCTTTCCAGGCCTCTCTGAAGTCTTCTTGTTCATCATTTCTAATGGTGCTATAGTATTCCATTACATGCATATACCATAATTTATTCAGCCATTCCCCAATTGATGGGCATCCCCTTGACTTCTAGTTCTTGGCTACTAAGAAGAGTGCTGCTATAAATATTTTGTACCTGTGGGACCCTTTCCCATTTTTATGATCTCTTTCCCTCTATTGCTCTTTGAAAATGACTGATACAACTGTTGTAAGAGATTTGGGCTGTTCTATATTTAATTATTCACTACTGTGAGGAAGAGCTTTCCTCATTAAATATGCTATAAGGAAAAATTAAAAGTGATAATTATACAAAATTGTTATTGATTCACTAGAGAAGTATATTGTAGTGGAGATTCTTTTGGTGTGGGTTTTAAAAGGTGATCATTGAAATATTTTCAAACTCTGACATCTTGTGATAATGCATCTACCCCAAACATACCTTATTGGCAGCTTCTAGAACCACAATAGTTGTGGGGTTCCTCAAATATTTTACATACTGAAGAATTTGCTACTTGATCCAGTTTAAGTCTGCTTCTAAAAAACAAGGGAGTTTGAGGGCCTGCTATCTTACTGGCATATAAAGAATGTTTATTATATTTTGCATAACTTTTTGATCCAATGCACTATAACTTTTATCTAGATAATTTCTACATTATAGAAGAGTTCTGAGAGTCTCCACAGCTATGCTTGATATTTAAACTTTTCTGGAAAGCAATCTGAATTTGTTACATTTGCCCTACCTAAAAGGGTGAAGGCATGAGAGCTTCCAGGGAAGACTAAAGAGTAAGAAGGATGTTTAATTGGTTTCTTGCTGTCTGAGACCTAAGTTATATATGCAGAAGTCATATTGTTAGTTTCAACTACCATTTGTAGCTTTTTGAGCTATTTCATTGTCATGATAAATGTTTGCATGAGCATTCCTTTGGAAAGTAGACCCATTCATAAATGTATCCAATTTTCCCTAATGCAACTTTCATTTACAATGAGATTTATGTCACTTAAAAAAAAACATAAAACATTTAACAGGAAATTGGTTTCCTCATTAACCAAAACCAAATTTGCTGCTTGGGTGAAGGTGGAATTGTAAATGAACAATAAATTAAATATAAAACAAATGTCATAAAAGAAAAGGAAAAATACATCATTATTTCTCATTGTTAATAAAACAAAAGGGAGAAATAGCATTTTAAAAAATCAACTCAACTTCCCATAGCAATGAAATAGATAAAATAAGGAAATCAGATTTTCTGATGAACTCTTGAAACCATAGTTCATAGGATCAGAGACTTAGAACTGGATGAAGCCAGAGAAGTCATCTTATCCAAACCTTTAAAATTTAAAAATGGTAGTCTTATAGATTTAGAGCTGGAAAGGAATTTATAGGCCAACTTGTCCAAACTTTTCATTGAGGCCCAGAGACATCAAGTAACTTGCTCATTTTATTCAGGTAGATATTTGCCATTTATATAACTTTCATAAAATACCATATATGTATATATATATGCATATAAATATATATATATATATATACACATAAACATATATATGCGTATGCATACATACATATATGTATATGTGTATATATATATAAAATTCTTACTAGATCTTTATAATAACCATATAACCATATAAATTAGATATGATTAATATTATCCTTTTACAGCTAAGAAAAGAGCCTCACAGTAGTAAAATGACTTGCCTCAGATCAAATAATTTATAAGATTCAAACACATTTCTTTATCACACCAAATCTTATACACCCTTTGAACTTATATCCTTTGAGATCAAATTGGCATTTTTAAAAATATATTTGTATTTTGTTCCAGTTGAAAATTAAAAGATTTTTATCCATATGACTAAATGATGTGATTTGAACTTTAACTCTCCCTCCCCCTCACCACTTTCTCTCAGTGTTATTATAGGAAAGTCATTTTATTTCCATTAAGTTCAATTTTCTCAACTGTAAAATGAGTATATTAATCATATGCACTTTACATTACTGTTGTAAAAAATCAGAAAACAAATGTATATGAAGTGCTTTATAAAAATTTAAATGGCAAATATCTACCTGTGTAAAAATGAGCAAGTTACTTGCTCTCTCTTGGCCTCAGACATAAAATTAAAAGTTTTGACAAGCTGACCTCTAGAATTCTTTCCGTCAATAATTAAAAAATAAATAGATATACATGCACACACACACACGCACACACGCACACACATACACAGCTCATTTGATTATTGGAGAGATTCTTAGGCTCTTAATCTAGAGTTGTAAGGAACCATCCTAACTCCTTATTTTCTCACCTCCTTATTTTACAGATGCAGAAAGGAAGAAATGGCAAAACCATAATTTGAATCCAATTCATCTGACTTCAAAATTTGTCTTCTTTTGGGGCAAAGTGCCAGTTCTATGTCTGTTGCTATGTGAGTTTAGATTATTAAAGTGTCACTACTCTTGTTTTCCACTTAAATTAATTCTAAACAAGAATCATTAGACTTCTTTTCTTTTTAAATTCTGACATAAGAAGTAAGTTTCCTAAAGGAAAAAGTAAATACACATGCACACACACACACACACACACACACATATTTTCGATATTCCATAGGGCGAAGAGCTGTTTGTAACCAATGGGAAGGATAAGTTAGTGTAACAGTGCAGAAAATCACACAAATCATGGTAGATACTCCAAAGACAAAAAAAAATAGACAAAAAAAGACAAGTTATCAAGGGTGTCTTGCACAGTCCTTCTGCTTCTATTCTTTGACTATATTCTACTTTGACCATACTTTCTTTGACTATAGTCTACTATTTCATTATTGATGAACATGCTTTGAGGAGTAATTAGTGTCCTATAAAGCCCATCTATTGAGCAGTCACTAAAGGAGACAATCAGAAAGCACACTTATGGTTTACTGGCAGCAGCAAAATTGTGAGTAGAAAATCAAAGGCCTCTGAAACTTCCTCCTGAGTTCCCCAGCTTACCTGACCTTGATCTTCTAGTAGTCTGTCAAGGGGAAGACATGAGGGATGTGCTGACCACAAGAAAAATTTGAGGATATTTGTTAAATATAGCATTTGGAAAACATGAAGTCTTTGGTATTGGAAATTGTGTCTTGACATCTGAACTGTGTCAAGGAACCTCTAGATTTGGGGGATGCCTGTAAACTGTCTGCAGATGGCCCTCATATGGAAACAACTGCTGACACAAAGGTGTTTGTTTTATTCTGTTTTGATTATGTTACTTTTACTTCTTTGGTCATAAGTAAAAACTTATCAAGTTAAGTCATGCATGTGTGGTGGCCTTTGATATGTCATGTTTACATGATTCTCTAATTCTAATTCTAAGGAAATACAACAAATCAAAGCACAGTTAAATTTTTCCATCTGGGCTAGGGCAACGATTTGAACAAAGATGTTAATTATATAGAAATACATTGACTACATGCCTCTAGAATTATAAGGAATGTATATGCTGCCTGATAAAGAGTAGACCAATAACCATAGAGAGACAGGTATTTTACTGGAGTACCCCTTAATTTTAGTTGGAGTATGCAGCCTACAGGGTTAGTATGGGATTGACAATAAGACTGTCATCATTGAAGGGGTCAGTTACTATAAAAGCATGTCTGCTGGTGAATTAAAGGAAGAAATAGATTATCAATCAGTAAAAGTTATTTCAATAGATTTTTGTATGTTTGTGCTAGATTAGAATATTTTATAAATGTTCATGTTTAAAAATTTATTTTAAGTACTAGGAAGCTTGCCTAGGTAGCATAAAGGTCATTGGAATTAAAGACAACAAACCTAATTTCATATTTGTGCCCTGTGATTTAAAATTTATTTGACCTTGAATAGGCTCATCAGCTTCTATGGTTCTTGTTCTTATCTCTTAAATAAGTGTATTGGACTATATGAAATCAACAATTTCTTCCAACTCCTATTCGTATTCCAAATTCCATTACCTAAGATTATATTCTATTATCTTCTCCCTACCATTTCCCATCAAATTTTTATTGAGTGGGGTTTAAACTAATACACTGCCCCTATGAGTCACTTGCTGAAAGGTCCCAAAGATTGCTAAAGTGGAAGGAAAATCAATTACTTTTGAAATCCCTTTCTGGAGCATGGATGTTAACACCCCATTGAGAGGTAGATGCTTAAGAAACTTAATTACCACAAAGAAACTCCAGAGTCATTTTAGCTAGATGCAAGAATGGTTCTCAAGACATTTACACAGGTAGGAGCAATACTTTGCAGGTGTTGCTCAAATTTCTGCCTAAAAATAGTCCAACTTTGTTCTTATGTACCTCAGATTACTTATAAGGTCTTATAATGACCCAAATGGTTCTTTAAAACATATTTGAAAGAAATCTCTTTCATTTCTTCTTATATCTACTGAGTAAGCAATTTCTCTCTGTCCGTCAATTTTTTTATGTTATCTAAGGAGAAATTTGTATTACACAAACTTTAAGGTTTCTTTCAACTGCAAACTCTATTATCTAATGCTTCTGTTGATTTGAAGAGAAAACTGCCCTAAAAATTTGGGGTTGTATAAAGAAGAAAAATGTCTCCTTTCTAGTACCAGAAATAGATATTTTAACAGATAATTATTCCACATTATGTTTAACTATTCACTATTTCAATAAAAACATGAAGGTTTTAATTAGTTTTTATCAGTATTCAAAAGAAAAAGTCATTTTTTCTGGGAAGATATTTACATTATTTGAGTTTTCTTATCATTTGATCACCACAAATCTATAGACAAGACCTATAAAGAACCATATTCCTCTTAATCCTTTAGTCTCCATATCTTGTGTGTTCATCCTTGAATGCCAAAGAAGACCATGCCATCAGAGAAATGATGACATGCTTGCATTTGACTTTGTTTTGAGTGAGGGAGGGCTGTGTAGGTCACCAGCCTCACTTTTCCTCCAAAGCCATCTGAATCCAGTGACCAGATATTCATCAGGATGACTGGAGATGACCAAGGATGAGGTAATTGGGGTTGAGTGACTTGCCCAACTATAGATACCTTGGAAGAAGAATGCCACAGTAGCTATGTGATACATACAAAGGCCGTTCAGAATAATGCCTAGTTGCCTGTGCTTACTTTCCCTTTTTATTGTTATAGGTGAGTGATCCTAAGAATGTTTTAGATCATCATCAGGAATTTGATAACCTCATATAGAAAAGTCTTTGTTTCACATTTCTCTGTCTTTAGTGCAGTATTATAGTCTTGTGTATAAGTAAGGTATAATCAAAAGAAGTGAGAAGGGGAATAGCTCTCCAACATCTGCACTTTTTATGGACAAAAGGAACAATGAATACAGAAGCATCAACACATAATTAAAGATCCCACCAGTTGGAATTAAACTGCCTGAAAAATATTACTTTCAGCAATATATTGTTCTGGGCAAAGGAACAGCCTTGGTTATTTTCACTTATAATTAACTGGACTAATTTTGCAATTACACCAAGAGAAAACCAAGACTAAAATTCACCAAAAAGTATCTTACTGTAGCATAGATTGCAGTACTGAGAGTTAATTGTGCCTCCTCTGTCCAGTGAAGTCAGTACTTGTTACCTTAGTATGATCTATGACACAAGCATGACCATTTTTTTCACCAGCAATATTGTTCCAGTTTCTTACTTTTAGGTCAAAATCTGGGATTCTATCAAGTTAAGACATTTTCAGTTAGAAAGATGATGCAGATTTGCTTGGGTCAAGGGGAAGAGAACTGTCCATGCTCATAGTCACACAGCTAGTATGTATCAAATTCAGAAATTGTCTCTCTGTCTTCCTAACAACATGACCTGCCTATTCATTATGTTATGTTATGTCAGTTTCTGCCATATCATATTTAGGATATATCTTCTCATCAGTCACCAAAATCTGTTTTCCCTTGTCTCACAGTATTTTCACAACCTTCTGCCATGTTTAGCATGCAACACTGTGCACAGAGGGATTTGTAAAATGTGCACTGCAGTGCTTGACCTGCTTTTCAGTCCTCAGTGTGTGTGAACATGACATAATTTATTTTCCTCAAGTCACTTATTTTGCACATTTTCATGCACTTATCGTTTTTTTCCCATGTGATCTGAAGTTTAGCTGGTATAAGGTGAAACAACCTAAATAAGAACAATAGTCATACCAGCAGATGATTTTTTTCAGCCCTATCTGGCAGTGCTAGACAGCTGTGTTAAGTGAATTTAGATTTGATTTAGCATCTTCCTGCCAATTTTATTATTCTTTACAATATGTGAAAAAGATTATTAAGTAGACCAAAAAATATTAATTATTTGAATTAGTTTTTATAACAGTGAATTCCACGGACCCATGAAGAAAAAATAATCATCCTAACAAATAGAGGTGTCCTGAATGCCCAGGTGTTTCACTTCAGTGAGTAATTGCTCTCTTTATCCTTTCCCCTCCCCATCTTGAGCCTTTCTCATTTACAAAGCTGTCAAGAGAGAGTAGATTGAATCTGACTTGGCAAAGATGGAGAAGAGATCTGTCTGACTGTATAATAGACACTGTGCTGCTGTTACTTGCTTTACAATCAGGCTCCTTCATGCAACAGCTTGTGACAGGGAAAGAGCATCAGATTTTACAATACCACTAGACACTACTTCAATTTGCATCACAGATTTTTCAATATTCTCACTGGCAGATTGACCTGACCTTCAGAATATCCTCTACCTACCCTTTGATGACAAGAGGATTTTCTGAGTTGTTAACCTCTGAATGCTGATGGAAGAAGAGTCCAGTGCCCTTTAACTTAGTACTACAATAAATATTTTGATATATTTTGACAAGAAATTGTATTTTAATGCTTCTTGAATGCAAGAACAATTTAAAATATAGATATGCCCTGTTTTTCATCAGTAGTCTGTTTTTTCATCAGTCACCTTTATGTTCCATTGTGAAAAAAATAACATGGGATATTTGATTATTTATCCCCCAGTAACTTCACCTAGAGTTAATAGTATCTTTTATTCCTGTGGCAAGGGCCCAGTTTTAGAATTTCATGATTTTTTTCTTAAATTAAAGATACGAACCTATCATTCTACTTGTTGTTACTTGGGGTTTCTGGGTATAATAAAATATGACACAAAGGTCCTATATTCTGGAGAGCATCCCACAAAGTTCTACTCTTATTCTCTAAGCTGACATGGAGGAGATCTGTGATTCACAAAATAGCATAAACTCTGGCAGGATTTACCATCCTGGAAAGGTTTGAATGTGGAGCTGGCAGAATATTATATCTTCTGAGAAAGGATTGAGTTAAGATCTAGATGGTCATCCCCTTTCATTTGGGCATGTAGGGATGAATTATTTGACCCTAACAAACATAGAAACAACCAAAGTACAAAATGGGTCTAAATTCTTTATAATCTTTTATGTATCTGCAATGATTGGGATAGGAGGCTTGCTAAGAATCACATAGTTTCTAGATGATCTACAAACATTAACTTAACTAGTGGCACTCTAAATGTGACACACTTGGCAAGACTTAAGAATAGACATTCCATATCATATTAATCACAACATTCTTAAAATGCCTACACAGAAAGGTTGAGGAGGCAGAAAAATTATACAAATATTATATGAATTTCTTAAATATAACAAAATATAACTTGATATTCATTGACTTCAAATGTGAAATTAATGGAGGACTATCAAATATATTGGAAAACACAGATCATGAATTAGGAATGAGAGAGGCCAAATGCTCTTCATTGTTGAGAATGCCTATATCTGTGTATTAGGAATACTTTCTTCCAAAAGAATAAAAATCAGGAGGTTCTATAAATGCTAAAAGCTAAATAACATTTAATAATAATTTTATATCAAAAGACAGTATACTACTCATTTGAATATGGGACCATTGTGAATCCCATGTACTTTTAAGACAAATGATTTGCCAGATCAAAAATCAAAATTAATATAACAGTTAAAGGAAAAAATATATAGGCATACATATAAACATACATACATGTAGGATAATTAAAACAGCTCCATCATAGGTCAATGGCAAAAGTTATTGATAGAAAATATGGTCACTGAATAGGACCTGCATTGATCTGTATTGCCAGAAAATATCTGATAACCTTGTCAAGTGGAGAGATATGGCAGTTAAGGGCAGCACTGCTTTAGATTATAAACTTGTTGTAGAATGTAAAAGAGAAGGATAGTGGGAAGATTGTGAGCTGTATTGCCTCATAAAACAGTGAGAAGCAGTGTAGGGTAAAACCTTTTTAAAAGAAGCTTGGCAAGAGACCTACCTGAGCAAAGTCATCTGAGGTCATTTAAGAAAGAAACTACAAGAACAAATGAATGAAAAATTAAAAAGTGAAATATTTTTTAAATTCCCTCCTTTATATAATATATAATATGAAAATTATGTTAGGTAATGCATAAGGGAGGGTAAAAATACCAAGGAAAATAAAGATAGGAAATCCATTTGGATTAAGCCACATACACTTAAAACGAAGTGCTTGCTGGAGGTCACATAATTTTGAAAGCTTGGTGTAATTATATTTTGTTTCCCTTCACAGAATTGGAAAAAAGGAAGAATGTGAAGATACACAAAATAAGAAACAAAATAAAAATGATTTTAAACCTAATAATTAACCTTCCTCCAAAAAATTGCCAAACTCAAGAATATGAACAAATTTTAATCTATATGCCTACTTTTCCACAACTGCATTTGTTTTGTTAAAATGACATATGTCCTAATATTTATGGTAGTTTTAGCCTGTAATAGACAGTTTTCTTGTAAACAATATTCCACAAAAGACCATGCATTTTCAATGATAATTGACAAAAATATTCAGAGAATACAGGATCCCACTACGATCTCATTTTAAAATATTTTCTTTTTACTTTGTAGAATTATATCACCTTAAAAGGATTTCCTTTAGCAACATGTTTCTCATTCATGTGTCAAAATTCTATAGGATGCCTTGAAAAATGGGAAATGAGAAACTATCTTATTTCCCTCTGAAAATTTATAACAAATGATATATAAAACATGGTTTCTTACTTGTCATTTTTATGAAGGAAATTTGACTCTTGAGTTGAAGAATCCTCTAGGTAATGACATCGTTACAGTGTTTCCCATTTGTAGATGAGCTTTTTGTTACTGGTATCAAACCTAGGAACATTACAGAGCTTCTTTAATGAGATCCAGAAATACTCAAGAGAATTTTTCTTAACCATCATCAGCACAGGAAAAACATAATGGATGAAAAATTCTTACTCTCTACTCATGACATTCAGTTGTACAAGTAAAATGTAGAGCTTATCCCTCAGAGCATATAAATGGAATAGACCCTGCCAAGGAACAATGAACTTGGCCCAAAACTGGAGGAGACAGAAGGCTAAATGCTTTTTGGAAAATCGTAGTATTTTAAAGACTGCCAAGTTTCTCTCTATTTAAAAAAATATATTTTAATAAAATTTTATGACTGTGTGAGAGACAATGCTAACTTCTGAAGAACTAAAATTAAGTACTGTTTAACGAAATAGAAGACACATCATATTTATCTATAGATATGGAGATGTACACATCTATCTATCCAGACTGTAATACAAATAATGTGTTTGGAAAGATAAAACATATAATGGATGATACCAGAGAAATGTGTGACAGGAAAAAGAAAAAAATATAGTTTGATTTCACAGTAAGAGTGTGGGGCAACTTTCGGGAAGATAACAATTCATTTATATCCATATAATGTGAAGAGAATATAAAAAAAATCTTCCCCATATATTGAGTGCAATATATAGTAAATTTATGGGAGTAAATGGATGGACTTCATTCAGAAAGGCTGCATATATGTGGGTTGCAATCTGAAAAAAAAATGTGGTATGGGAAGTCTAAGGAGCAAATTGGGGAAACTATATAGAGTTTTCAGGTCAAGCCTTCTTATGCATTCAACAGATGTTGATTCTTTTTTATACCCTACAGTAATATGTCGCAGAGTTTCTAATATTAGTTTGTGTAATCTATAGGGATCTCAGAGTCTGGACTAAGGCTAATCCTTTTGTAATTTCTAGTGAAAATGACCTCATTCTGAATTGCTTTTATAAAATTCTCCTCACTTTACATAAACAAATCTACGTGATTCAGTCATTGTTCAATTCTTCTTTATCTATCAGGAAGGTGTTTGTAAAATTTAGTTTCAATCACTGGTAAAATGTGACCCTCAGATTGAAACTTGAAGTCTTCAAGCTCTGTCATTGGTGTGATGGTATACATTAATAATTTTAAACTTATACAATTCAAATAATTCATTACATATTTTTTTTTCTTTTCTCCTTCACTACAATGGTACATGAAAACAATGTTAAAATTGGAATCAGAGGACCTTCTTTGCAATCCCAGGTCTGACTGACCATCTTTGTCACCTTGGACAAGTCATTTTGATTTTCTGGTCCTGAGTTTCCTCACTTCTAAACTGAGTGGACTGGAACAGAAACCTCTAAATTCTCCTTTGCCTCTAAATCTATGATCTCACATTGGAAAAGCCAATTGGTAGGGATTGGTTTGTTTTGCTTTTTTTTAAAAAAATAATTATTGTTCTTCCTCAGCATCTAACATATGCCTGTAACTACAGTAAGGACACAAATAAATAAATGTTTATTTAACTGAAATGAATTTAAATATTTCCCGAGGGCCATGAGAAAGAAGAAGTTATGAGTAAGAGTTTTTAGTAGGAGGAAGAACATATACCAGTGATACAAAGATCCACATTATGACTGTTCTATGGAGTAGAGCATAAGATTAAACGTATCAAAGAAAGTTTCAATGCAATAAGTCTGTGAGTTTTGCAGTCACCAAGGTTAGTGGCAAAGGATTGCGTCAAAAATCAGAATTGTTACAATGGCATTGAAATCACAAAGGAATGCAGAAAATAACCTAGAAGTAGGAAGACAACAAAGAGAAAGATGGTATAAAAAGACTGGAGTTTCTATCAAAGGAAAGCTATTTGCTAAATTCTCATTTCCAATCCAGCTGTATCCTTTGGACTTTTCTGGTTGTCTCAGTCATGCTCCCAGGAACTCCATCATTGGGAAATCTCATCACACTGCAACATTGAACCAACTTTCATCAAACCTTGGGAACCTCTGCCCTTCTGACCGGAGGGTGGGATTGTGAACTCAGTAAAATGTCCATTTAAGGAAAGTTGCCCAGCCAAACCAGCCATCTCATCGTTTGTCCACAGGCTGCACTCCTTTGGTTTTCTTTAGCTTTTTCCGAATTGCACCAACTCCCCTACAAACTGGGTACATTCTCCCCACACACACACTTTTCAGCTTTCTTTTCTGTGTTATTAAATTGAAAGTTCCTTGAGGTCAGAGACTATCTTTCTCTTTTTTATTTGCATCCCTATCGTTTAGCACATGGCCTGGCACACAAGAGTACTTAGTAAATGTTTATTGACTGACTGATGATTGATTTTTCCCTTTGATTGGATGGCTTCCCAAATGTTCATTCAAAGAGGGCACCCATCTGCATCTGCTCCCAGGCAGATGCATCTATGAATTTTTCCATA
This sequence comes from Potorous gilbertii, assembly GCA_028658325.1. Classification (NCBI taxonomy): domain Eukaryota; kingdom Metazoa; phylum Chordata; class Mammalia; order Diprotodontia; family Potoroidae; genus Potorous; species Potorous gilbertii. The sequence continues at coordinate 326,996,028 of CM053771.1, forward strand.
CCCTCCTGTTAGATACCTTCTCCTTCCAGTTTCAATTTCCTTTCATATTTTGTCTGCTGTGATTAGAATGTGAGGTCCTTGAAAGCAGGGATTGTCTTTCCTTTAGCTTGTGTTTCTATCTTTTATCACAATGACTGGAACATAGTAAGTACTTAATTAATGTTTGTTGACTCACTGAATGAGTTCTAGTGGCAGAAAAAGACATAAAAACAGCAGTAGAAGGTAGGGAGTAGGCTAGTTCCTCCTGTGAGATTGATAAGATGAGAGAAGAACTAACTTTCACTGAAAATAGATTCAACAAGAAGTATCATCATTTTGCTCAACCAAACAACTGAGAAACATTTATTACACATTCACCCCATCCTGGGCACTGAGGCAGGCTCTGGCAACACAAATAAAAAGAAATAATCCCTGCTCTCAAGGACCTTATTTCTAATTTGATAATAAGTACACAAATAAACTAGTGTAGATATACATAAAGAAAATAAATCCAAATATATACATAATAGTTAGAAACTGGATAGTTGAGGAGGAAGGGCACTAACAGCTGTTGGATTTAGAAAAGACTTCATGTAGAAAAGGTGTGTCAAACAGGTAGTTGTTACATGTTTGACATGCAACCCACAATACTGCTGAATGCAGTCAAACCTATTAAAATGTAATTGGGAAACAATAAAATGAATAAAAATACAATATAACATAGTGGTTTTCTAATTGTAACTCCTGTCTTGAGGTTCATTGGCATGGGATTCTCTTTTTATTGAAGGAGATGAATACCCTGTCCTAAATGAAAGGAAAGGCAGGGTGGGTAAGAACAAGACAGTTTTAGTTTTCATCCAGTTTTCCTTGGGATTCTTCAAAGTCAATTCAATTCTGGTGCTTCGAACTTCCAGTTTCAAGAAAGAAGATAGAAGAGGTCAACTCCTCTTTCATGTTGCTGAAGAAGAACTTGAGAAGGCATGAGAAGATTCATCAGTCTCCATTATGTCTTATGTTCAGCTTGATATGCTTGAGACTTCAAGGAATTTTTCATTGGGTGAAATCTGGTACACTCTCTTGGTTGGGGAAACTACCTTACTTCTAATGGGAGAGCTCCTTCATTCTCTATTATTTGGTGGATATTCCATTGTGTATATTTAGTCTGATTTCTGTTATCCTACTGAGTTAGATAAATGTGTTTTCTTGGCTAAATGTGTGTCCTTTGGAGAACTGGTATTTGATGGAAAAGGGGTTTAAATGTTAGATACAAAGCTTGAGTTCCTCTTCCCCCACCTCCAATAATGATCCATTGATTAAAAATTAGAATCAACCTTCATAATATTCACTAGAAAAACAATATTTAAAGGAATAGAAACATATAATTGTAGCCTGGTGCTCTCTGAGAAGAGAGCAGTCATCAATCACAACTTCCTGCTTCCCCTTCTGACAGGAATTACGGTCTCCCTTGGAGATTGGTGAGAAGAGACTAGAGTAATCTAGGTACACACTAGGCCATTCTACGTAAATTAATATGCAGTCCTCACCAATTTTAATGTACAATTTACTGACTCCTATTTACATATTAAATTAATATCACCAATGTAGAAGATGGTGCTTGAACTTTTGAAGAAAGTGATTATATGATGCAAATATGAGGAGATCACATGACATATATGGGGTAAAGCCAATATAGTGACTATGACTCAGAACTATGATTTTTAGATTGAGGATTTTCCCAGCGTTCACTAAAGTTGCATTAATTCTTTGTCATGCCATTAAGGCAATCATACATTCTTGAAAATCATGTCAGAGAGTGTGTTCTCTAACAGGTCCAATCAAAATATCCCCAAATATGCTCTGTAAATAAGTTCCTAGAATAATCAAACAGTCCTCCTATAAAGTATTGGACTAAATTATCTCTAAGGTTCTTTTCAGCTTCAAATGCTATTATAAAATTACTCACTGCTTCATTTTTCCCCTGGGAATTTTTCTTGCCATCCTACCCAAGCCTGTCTTAATCAGACATACTCTGCACATATTTATCTTCTGTAACAACCCATGCTAATCCCTCTTAGGAATCCTGAAAGAGTCTGTCCCTAGCTATATATAATGTCATATGCTTTCAAGAACATTTCCACTTGCCAATATTTACTCTAATACTTTTACTCAAGCTCTATTGCCCAAGACTGGCACAGATAGGGATCCCAATTATTATGTGATGAAGTGATGTCAGTAATAGAATACATTTTGACTCTCTTTTCTATTTCTTTGGCTTTCATAAGAATCTGTAGCAGAAGGAGAAACTGGAAGCATTTGCTATACATGGATGCTTATGCACAGTTACCTTTTTTAAAAAGGAGTATTAGAAACACATGAAAATGATAAGCAGGGTCCAGGATGAGAGATTATTGAAGTTGTTGAAACCAACATAGGCTTTGTTGATCAAAAAGGAAGCTTTTTTTAGATGAAACTTATGAAGAAACATGTTTTAAGCCCAGATAATTTTTCATACATATTAATAAGTCAACATGCATCTCAATAGTGTATTGGGATAAGGGATTTGTCAAGCAAAATAAATAAATGTAGGTCAGGAAAATGTACTTTTCTTATTCAAATGAACAGCATATGGCAAGCTGAAGAGCACTGCCTTACTAATTACCAAAATTGAAAGTAAAATATAGGAGAAGAAAATAAATGGACTCTGTGGGGTCATTGATAAAATTAGCCAAATATAACATTATTATTCAACTCTGGTTTTAAATAGATAGTGTGGGGGGGCGGAGCCAAGATGGTGGAGTAGAAAGACTCACATTTGCTAGCTCCAAATCCACAGCCCATAGATTTCCTGTAAAAAGAACTCCTGACAAATTCTGGAACAGTGGAAACCGCGCAGCAACACAGTGAAGGAGATTTCCGTTGCAGAAAGCCCTGAAAAAACGACCGCAAAGGTACCCCAGACAGGAGTGGAGCCCTGCCCTGCGGAGCGCTCCCCACCTCCGTCCCGGCCACGCGACACTCAGAGGAGCGAAGATCCCTCCACCCACAGACGCACAGGTCAGTGAGAGAGACGTGATGAGAGGGGAGCGGGGTATCTCCAGGACTCGGACCCCCTCGGGAGGCGGCGGCCGCTGCAGAGGCAGAGGCTGCTCTGCCAGAGACTCCCAGAGCAGGCAGGAGCTCCAGCCCAGCTCCACTACAAAAGATCTCTGCATAAACCCCCTGAGGGAACTGAACCTGAGAGGCGGCCCTGTCCCCACCTGAGCACCAGCAGATAAGCTCCCATTGAAGAGCAGTCAGGCCTGCCGCCAAAAGCCCTGAGGCTGGGGAGCAGCATTTGAATCCCAGACCCCAAGCACTGGCGGGGCAGATCTAGGCCAGGGGGTGGAGAGGACTCTCAGAAGTCAAGTAACTGGCTGGGAAAATGCCCAGAAAAGGGAAAAAAATAAGACCATAGAAGGTTATTTTCTTGGTGACCAGAGGATTGCGC
>CM053771.1:326999993-327012250 GCA_028658325.1 Potorous gilbertii
GAATGGGATAAATTATCTCTCATAGATGAGGCAGGCAGGAGTCTCCTTAATGGAGGGAAAAATTGAGCTGGGAGAAAAAATAAACAACATGAAGTTTACTCTCATCACATTTGACTAAAGGAAGGAATAAAATCCACAATCATTTTGGTATGAAAACCTATCTTACAACACAGGAAATTGGAGGAGAAGGAGATAAGTAGGGTGGGGGGGGATGATGGAAGGGAGGGCAATGGAAGGAGGGAGCAATTTGAAGTCAACACTCAGGGAAGGACAGGATCAAAGGAGAGATTTGAAACAATGGGGAGCAGGATAGGATGGAGGGCAATATAGTTAATCTTACACAACACGACTATTATGGAAGTCATTTGCTAAACTACACAGATACGGCCTATATTGAATTGCCAGCATTCCCTGGGTGGGGAGGGAGGGAGGGATGGGGAGAAACTGGAACCTAAAGTTTTAGGACCAACTGTTGAGTATTGTTCTTGCTACTAGTAAATAAGAAATACCGGTAATGGGGAATAGAAAGTTATCTGGCCCTACAGGACAAAAGAGAAGATGGGGTAAGGGAAGGGAGGGATGATAGAAGACAGGGCAGATTGGTGATATGGATAATTAGAATGTTCAGTGTATCGGGGAGGGGGGAGGGGACAAATGGGGAGAAAATTTTGGAACCCAAAATCTTGTAAAAATAAATGTAAAAAGTTAAATAAATTTATTTAAAAAAAACATAAATGGATTGTATGAATCAATGTTTCCATGACTATATTTATGTCAGTAATTGTAGGGAAACAGATCATATGGTTCTATTTGTGTAATGCATTGCATGTGAATATACATATATATAATCCAATATGTGTGTATATGTGAATGTGTGTTTTGTGTGTGTATATGTGAGAGAGGCACATACCCAGAGAGACTGAACCTCATGAACAGAGCATTACATTCAATTAATTAGTCAGAACATTTAGAATCTAGTTTCACAAATTTACTGTTCTGTAACTTCAGGTATGTACCTTGTTCTCCCTGAATCACAGTTTTCTACAAACTATTCAATACTTTGAAAGACACTGATAAACTGGAGAACATCTAGAATAGATTGAACATGATTTATAGCATCAGAGATTTATAACTGAAAGGGTGAATGAAAAGAAATATACTCCAACACAATTTATAGAAGATGAGACTGAGTCCTAGATTTAAGTGACCTCTCTAAGGTCACTTTGTAAATGGCAGAAGTAGTATCCATATCCAGATTCTCTGACTGTAAATCCTAAATTAAAAACAACTCAAAATCAAGTTATTTTTGGTATCATTGAAGGAACTGGAGAGTCTCTGACTGAAGAAGAGAATAGAATAAATGAGGGTCAGGGTAGGATGGAGGAAAATAGAGTTAGTCGTATACAACATGGCCAGTAAGGAAGTCTTGTGCAAAAGGATACATTTATAGCCTGTATTGAATTGCTTGCCTTCTAAGCAGGGGTGAGTGGGGAGGGAGGAAGGGAGAGAAGTTGGAATTCAAATTATTAGAAACAAATGTTGAGAATTATTATTGCATATAACTGGGAAATAAGAAATACAGGTAATGGGGTACAGACCTCTATCTTGCCCTTCAAGAAAAGAGAGAAGATAGAGATAAGGGAAGAGTGGGGTGTGGTAGAAAGGAGGGCACTTTGAGGGAAGGGGTAATCAGAATACAAGGTGGAAGGAGGGGAGAGATGGGGAGAAAAACTGGAACTCAGAATTTTGTGGAAAATAGGGAAAGTTTGGTATATGTTTTCAAATATTGCAATTCTTTACATTGAATAGAGATTAAACTTGTTCTGCTTGGTCACAGAAGTCAGAATTTAGAAAATTTGGTAGAAGTTAACAGCACTGAAATTTTAATCTTATGAAACAAAGAAACAACAGCAATAGAAGAATTCCACCTCATATCCTAGCACCCCCCCCCAAAAAAAGCAGAAATATAAAAATGTTCAATGGAATAACATAGGAATTGTTAGTTGTCCCTAAATGAAAGTCTTAAAACAATTTGGATGACCACTTATCAGATATGATCAGTTATTACCCTGGCCTCCAGTGCTTGAAGGCTAAATATATTGTATCTTGCCCCTCCCTGTCATTCTATAGTACATTGATGGAGATTAGGAGGCTATCTATGCTCTCTGTAGCTCCTCTCTCCACTTAAAATGTTCCTCCCATTATAGGGGTGGATATCTCACATACAGTTCCATTTAACCATTAACAGATGAAATAACTTTTACAAAGGAATATTTACTTCTAAAGTATAACACATAATACAATATATGTTCCTCCTAGCAACCATCACCTAAGTCTCTGGAAAGAAAATAGTGATTTGGTTGATAGCTTAGCTCAGTTTCTATATAGTACAATTCCAACTCCAGTTTCAAGCCCCTCCTTGATCTTGAATCACAAATAACCAGGTTTTTCAGAACTTCTCTACTGGAATGACTAGTTGCAACATTCCACCTGGAATCCTGAATCCAAAATCACCTTGGCTCTAACTCCTGGGATCATTGGCAATTGCTACCAGTGCCTGAAAATAAGGATAAAAGAAACAACAGAATTAGAAAAATCTGAAAGCCAAAAGGACTAAAATGAGAGTGAAGGTTCACTAGATCAGCTCATGGCATCTGCACTGAGGGCTAAACTTCATCTTCTCTGGATGCTGAGCAGGAAAGAGAGAGATTGCTCAGTCCAGCAGTTTTCAAAACACAGCTTGGTCCAATTAATCAGTCAATCAAAGGAGGCTACTCCCATACATAAGATAGAATACAAAGGATATCTCCTTCCAGTAGTAAGGTGTCTCTGGCTTTGGAAACCTGGGCACATGACAAGCCCCATTAAAGTGTTCTATGCAAATCTGAGATTCTGTGATTCCATAAGTCAGAGAGGTTAAGGGTAGGTATATAAATGCTGAAGTCATATTTGTAAAGTTATTTTGACCCTTAAAAGATGTTTACCAAGTGAGCATGTATAAAGAGACATCAAATAAAAAGATACCACTTTGGTGGCTCATCATTTAGGTAGAGAGTTGGATGTATATCTGGGAATGGAGACTGAGGAAGGCTTAAATAGGTAGTATACAAAGAGTGCTATATTCTAGAAGTGAAAAGAATAATTAGCTAGGGGAAGTTGGTAAACAACGACATTAAAAGCTCTTGAAAGTTCAAGGAGGAGGAAGAATGACAAAGTCTCATCAAGTTTAATATTTTATAGAATACTGTAAACCTCAGAATGAACATTTTCAATAGAGTAGTAGAGTCTTAATTGGCTGAGAAAAGAACATATAGAACAGATATGGATGTAGGGAGTTATTCTGGGTATTTGAGAGTGAAAGGAAAGAGAATAAGTTTATGGATTTAGGGGAATGACAAAGTCCAATGAAAGTATTATGGGGGATGGAACCTTCAGCAGTGTTCACAAGTTTGGGAGCAGGAAAAGAAGATGGTGTGTGTGTGTGTGTGTGTGTGTGTGTGTGTGTGTGTGTGTGTGTGTGTGATGGATGGAGTGGATGGAGGGAAGAATTGACAGATTGATTGTTAAAAAGGTATGAATGGTGGTAAAATGAGATGCAGTAGATTTAAGAGTATAGGGCACTGTGTATTTGAATTTTTAAACTAATTGTAGGGTAAACAAAGGAAATGAAGAAAAGTGAGGCTAGAGTATTGAAAAAGTATAGAATGGTGGGAGGATTATAAGTTGTCCTGTGGATGAAGAATAGGTGGAGGAATGAAAAAGATAAAGGACAAGCAAGATGTAGAGGCAGGAAAGTATGATCAGAGATGGAAATTTGAAAGTTCAAAATCATAGAAGTTATGGAACTGGTGAGGTAGTAGAAATTGTCAGTAAAAAGTGACATTGAAGGAATAGCTACCATTCTTCCACACCTCTTCAGCATAATCCTTATGTGAGGCTTCTTGTAGGGCCAGGTTGACTGAACACTGGAATGACCTACGAGGATCTTGTAGCAAGTTCTAATACTCCTTCATATAGGGTGTCAGGACTGGGGTTCAAGATGAAGACAGTGTTGGCAGTGAGCTCTGGTGCCTCCTCTTAGCTTTACAAAAGTGGCCTGAGTAACAAAGCTGAATTGATACCAATAGAACGTAATAATGTTCTCTACCCTTATTGGTCTGCACCACTTAGTAACAGGACTGAGTAGATGACATGACATGGCTATGGAATTGGTAAAGTCCTCAGCAAAGCTGCTTCTTCCCTCAGCAATACCTTTTCTCTGCTTAGGAGGCCTTGCTTTACCAACCAATGATGTGTTAACATAAAGAGTCAGTTTTCAGATTCTCTATTTTCTTTCAAGTCTTAGCTTGGTTATCACCTCCAAGTGTTAGCTTTGGAGTCAGGAGAAATGGATTCAAGTCTTCCTTCTGATACTTATTAGCTATTTTACTCTGGACAAATCTCTAAGTTTCCTCAGCACTTAAATAGCAATAATACTTAAAGAACTTAGTTTACAGGACTGAATGGTAAATTTGGCATTTTATTACATTATATTTCTTATAGTCTATCAGCTATATTAATTATATCAGATCACGTATTAGCTAACATTGATAGGAAGTCACTGGATTTTAAATTATGAAGAGATGTAGATACTGAATGCAGCCACATTCAGAAAAATTAACTATCAGCTGTGAGGGAGAGTTGAGTGAGACTTGAGGCAGGAAAACCACTTACTACACATTTATTACAACAGTCCAGCCCACAAAAGGAAGGGACTAGATGCAAGAGTGAATGAGAAAAGATTCCTGTAAAATATCAGTTGTCAACTGAGATTTTAAGGAAATCAAGAAGGTCAAGAGGTAGAGAAGAAGAGGGAGTTCATTTCAGAAATGAGGAATATATTTAGTGAAAATGGAGGGATAGATGGTAATTTTCAAAGAATTGCAAGGAGGTCAGGATGTCAACAGAGATAAGATAAAAATGATAAATGAGAAACCATAGTAAAGACAAAAAATATGGAGTACAATAGATTTAACCCAAATTATTTAAACAAACAACTAAAAAATTTTTAATGGAAAATACTAAAAGAAAATGGCAGAGATACTAACCAGGATAATTTCAGATAGAAACAGAAAACTATTCTTGTAAGTATGTATCTTTTTCTTGTTCCATAACTGATATATTCTAACCAAATAATTTTTGCCACATTGACAGCAGAATCAGAGTCCTGATTAGAAAATTCCCTGTGAATAATAAAATGCTCTTGTTGATAAATTATTTATATTGATTACATCAAGAAGCAAGACAATTCAGAGGAAGAAACTTGAAAGCACTCAATGAAGACTGATGTATTCATGCATGTAGGGGAACATAAACAAACAAATCATTGAATGCCTATTACCCAGATTTCAATATATACCCTATAGAATTTGTCCAGTAGTACATACATCAGAAACATATAACAAATATAGAAAATAAACCATAGTCCTAGTTAAAAATGAAGGAGAAAGTGGGCTAGATTTTTTTTTTACAAAATGGCAGAACATATTTAGGTCTCCCCAGTTTCCCCTAATGACTGTGCCAATCTTTTTGAATACAAATATTTATACTATTCTGTTCTGTAATCAGACATGGAACATCACTGCATCTGGAGAACCGAAGAAGAATAACAGACAGAAGACAGTGAGAAGTCATATGGCAGGTATGCATTGTATAATCAATGAAGAATTCTCAAGAAGAAAAACAAAGTAAGGAATATCATCAGATAATTGCATGACAGAAAGAGAAAATGAACTGGTCATGAGGTAAGATTGAGAGATGACAAGTAGATAGTGAGAAAACTCTTCATGTGCCCTCATCATGGCATGAGAGAGGTTTTGCAGAAGGCCTTCCTCACTTCCATAAATCTCGTATTCTTTTGAATGGACATCGAAGAGAGTCACATGAACACCATTTGCAGTCTGTATCACCTGAGAAGATTTCTAAATCCATGAGATCATAGATATTTTGAATATTGATTTAAGCATTTTGTTAGGATTATCATTTTGTGTTTGCAGTTTTATTTTAATTGGTAATATTCATTAGTGTGATTGGTTCATAATTTGGTTGCTAATCTTTATCCCTTCATCATCTGAGGTATTGAAATTATACTTAATTCATAAAAGGAGTTTGTAGAGTATATTAATTCTTAATTATTGAGAATAATTTTACAGTATATGAATTGAATGTTTCTGCAAAGTTTGAAAGTGCGCAGTGCAAAGAGTGCCAGACTTAAGAGTCAGGAGGACGAGTTCAAATGTGGTCTCAGACATTTACCAAATGTGTGACCCTGGAGAAGTCCTGTTTGTCTCTGTTTCTTCACCTTTCAAATGATCTGGAGAAAGAAATGACAAACTATTTCAGTATCTTTGCCAAGAGAACCCCCAAGTGGAGTCACAAAGAGTCAGACACAAATGAAACAAGTAATCTATATATTTATTTTTTCATACTGCAGCATGTGATCGATTTGTGTTAGTGTACCTTGGCAGCTTAAACATATGCATAACAGTTAATGTTTCTATTCGGAGGAAGCTAAACATTTTTATATCTATTTTTTCCAGCAGTCTGCTCAGATCTCAACTTCTTTTTTCTTTGTTTATATTTCAGTTAGATTTAGTTTTGAAATAGTGTCATTGAAGCATCCTACAATTATTGTGCTGAGAGCAAGTTAAACCACATAGTACAGAAATGGAAAAAAAAGTTGGGGGCCAGGCTGTGAAGGATTTTCAAAGTCAAAGGTGCTTGTATGAAATCTTAGAGGGAAAAGGGCAGTATGGCAGTAGGGGAGTAACAGGACCATACTTATGCTTATGGAAATTCACTTTGGCACTAGTATGTATTATGAACTGGAGTGTAGAGAGGCTTGAGATAGGGAGAACAAAAAAAGGATCATTTCAGAGGTATGATGTAAGGGCAATTTAAATGGGAAGATCTTTCTCATTCATTAATAGGCCCATATGACCTGTTGGGTCAGTGGGATTCTGAGTTACATGAGTCCGTGGTGGTAGGAACTTGCTAAATGGACGGAATAGGAAGGGGTGGAGCAGGAAGGGTGGAAGAGGAAGGGGTGGAGCTAGAGCACAGTTGATAAGTTAGTCAGAGAGTAGTCAAAACTGAAGAACACAGGCAAGGAGGCAGCTGGCTAAAGTGAGTGAGGGAGTTTGTTTGTGATTTTATTTAAGGGAACCTACTTGTGATTTGTTTAAGGTAGCTGGTTTGTAGGAAGCTTAGCAGGTGAAGACTTGGAGCTGATGTTGCCCTCTTGGCTTTCTGGTGTCTGAATAAATATTTTGGTTGTCTTCCATGTGGAGAGTCTGTTCTTTTTCCTGATTCAGAATTGGACTGAGCTATTCATGGCTGACATAGGTTCTGTGAATACCACTTTGGCACTACATCTGGGCAATAAATGAGAACTTGAACCAAGATGGTAACTGTGGAGTGTAGAGAAGGGGTCGGGTGTAAGAGATGCTGCGGAGGTAGAAACAGAAAGATTTTGCAACTGATGGGATATATTAAAAAAAGGGAAGTATTGGTAATTGTAAAATTACAAACCTGAGTGATTAGAATAAAGGAAATAACAATAACAAATTTCAAAAACAAATAGGGACGCTTGAGATAGAGGAAAGTATGAAGAACAGGAGGAAAGCTAGCAAATTCTATTTTTGACAAGTGACCATGAGATTCTTTAGGATATCCAATTGAAACTGTCCCTTAATCTGTTCAAAATGTGGGACTGAAAGTCAGGGAGGAGGAACAAATCTAGTTCATTTCTTATCTGCATAGTAATAATTATAAAACTGTGAGTCAGTGAAGACGGCAAGAGTCAGATAGACAGAGACAAATTGATACACTGAAAGACAGAGAGAGAGAGAGAGAGAGAGAGAGAGAGAGAGAGAGAGAGAGGAGAGAGAGAGAGAGAGAGAGAGAGAGAGAGAGAGAGAGAGAGAAAAGGACTGAAATGATTGAAGGGGAGTAATCTGGTGAAGAGAACGGAAGGGATAGAATCGACTGTAATGATAAAGAAAATAGAATGAGATTAATCAGAAAGATTTGAAGTGAAGAATCAAGGGAAAAGAGAGCATTGAGGCAGATGGCCCTGAATTTTCAGAGTAAAAGGCAAGGTCTTCACCTACAGGGCTCGAAGCGAAGGTCTGAGAGACGAGGTTTGTAGTAACTTGCGTGGAGTAAGACAGAGAATCATTTGAGGAGAAATAAAAAGATTTCCTTTCTTCAGTGAGGGCCCACTTGAAATTGGATGAATTGTAATGTAGCTACTATCACAAGTTTTGGGTAGTTAAGTGACTTAGTGAATAAAGTACTGGATCTGGAGTTAGAAAGAGTCATCTTCCAGAGTTAAAATTTGGCTTCAGAAATTACTAGCTGTGCAACCCTAAGCATGTTGCTTAGCCCTGCTTTTCTTAGTTTTCTTATCTGTCAAATGAGATGGAGAAGAAAAGGGCAAACCACTTTGCCAAGAAAACCCCAAAAGGCATAGAATGTTAATGAGAGTGACTTGATCAAGCTTGATTATGGGAGGTTTGTTTTGTAAGCTCATATTTTTGGTTAATTTGTAATGAGACACTGATTCATGATGCCCTATGCATCTGAAAAAGTGTATATATACTCTGTTGTGAAGGTTTGCTTTGAGGGCTTACTCTTTGGAAGAAGATTCTTGTGCCAGATAAGACTCTGTATAGCCATTAAAAAGGCCCCTGACTTTGAAAACCCAGATGTTAGTGCTTCTCTCTCTGGAAACTACATATGTATGTAATAGTGAGGCAGTTGGATCTCTCTGTTGATCTGTGATGTATGTATTCTTTATGGTCAGACAATTGGAAGTCCTGTGAGTTAGTCTTAATTTCTCTGCTTGTATTTTCTCTGTTGGTGAAAGTAATTAGATTGCTGACCTTCTTTAAAGTGGCTTTCCTTAGAAAAGCATATCTAAGAACCTGTGCCAGCATATCATCCTGGATGTGTATCAGGGTGTTTGCTACTGCATATGATACAGTTGACAAGATATGCAAACTAAAAGGAAAGTATATGGACTGGATTGTTCATTGTTTCCCAGTTGTGGTGGCTGTGGTTCTGTGGAGTCACAGGAGCAGCAGTGGCCTAATGGGAAACAGAGCTCAGGCAGGAGCAGTGAGAGCTTGAAATGGAACCGTAGAGCAGTAGCAGAGAACTGTCCAGGGGCCGACCCAGAAGAGGAGAACTATCTCTGTGCTGAACTTGGTGAGTTTCTCCTCAAGACTTGAAAGTGGGGGCTGGAGTTGTGTTAAGACTGAGACTTGGCTCTTTAGACCCTGCACCTGAGAGTGTCAGGAGAAAGCCTACAGCAACCTTATGGGGAAAAAGACACATCCCAGAGAAAGACTTTATTTGGATATTTTGTTTGGATTAACTGTGACCTAGAGGTCGAGTACATTGAGTTCTACGGTTATATACATTTGTGTTCATTAAATCTGTGTGCAGTCTAGTAATGAATTGTTATGTATTCTGCAATTGTGAAGTTCAGGATACATTCATTTTGTGGAAATTTTTAATGCCTATTCAGATACAAGTTGCCTATGTTATGAGCATGGAAAATTTCAGGGCTGAATATAATGTTAATGAGAACTACTTGATTAAGGAAGGCTTGTTTTGGATGGAATCCCACATCTTTTGTTAATTTGTAATGAGGCATGGGTTATGAGGGTCATGATGCCCTCTGGGTCTGAAAACTAGAGAGAGGGAGGGAGGGAGGGAGAGAGAGAGAGAGAGAGTGAGAGAGAGAGAGAGAAAGAGAGAGAGAGAGAGAGAAATACACACATATATACATATGGGTATATATGTTTTATATGTGTGTGTGTGTGTGTGTGTGTGTGTATAATCTGAGGGGAGGGTTTCAGTTTAAGGTTACTTGTTGGAAGAAGGTTCCTGTGCCAGATGAGATTCTGAATGACCATTAAGGACAACCCCCACCCCCACTCTAGCTTTGAAAAAACAAATGTTGGTGCTTCTGTCTCTAGTAATTATGGATGTATGTTATGGGCACATAGTTCAAAGTCCTGTCTGTTGGTCTTAATTTCACTGCTGATATTGTCTCTGTTGGTGAATCTAATTAAAGTAGATTGTTGGGCGGAGCCAAGAGGGCAGAGTAGAAAGACTCACATATGCTAGCTCCAAACCCACAGACGATGGATCGCCTGTAAAAAGAACTCCCAGGGACAGAGCCAATATAGTGGAGAAGAAAGACTCACATATGCTAGCTCTGAACCCACAACCCATGGATTTCCTCTTAAAAGAACTCCCAACAAATTCTGGAACAGTGGAAGCCAGGCAGCAACAGAGTGAAGGAGATTTCCATTCCAGAGAGCCCTGAAAAATTGACCCCAAAGGTCCATAGCGCACCAGATGGGAGCAGAGCCCAGTCCTGCCCTGGCCACGTGGCACAGAGAGGAGCAAGCAAATCTGAGCAGGCTTCAGGACAGAATCTCCAGCAGATGCGTAGCTCCCTCCACCCACACACACACAGGTCAGTGAGAGAGACGTCTGGACAGGCTGAGAGGGGAGCAGGGTGTCTCAATAACTCAGGCCCTCTCAGGAGGCTGCCTCAGCAGAGGCTGCCGGCTGCCAGAGGTTCCGAGAATAGCCAGGAGCTCAGCAGCAGCTCCATTACAGAAGATCTTTGCATAAACCCTCTGAGGGAACTGAGCCAGGGAGGCGGCCCTGCCCCCACTTGAGAATCTAATTTAATCTTACCCTGAATAGCAGCCAGCCAGCCCCCGAAAGCTCTGAGGCTGGGGAACAGCATTTGAATCTCAGACCCGAAGCACTAGCTGGGCAGACCTAGGTGGAGGTGGAGAGGACTCTCAGACGTCAAGTACCTGGCTAGGAAAATGCCCAGAAAGGGGAAAAAAAATAAGACCATAGAAGGTTATTTTTTTGATCAGATGATTCCACCATTCCTCTCTGACGAGGAAAAAAACTGCTTACCATCAGGTAAAGACATAAGAGTCAAGGCCTCTGCATCTTTCATGAAATTATCAAGGAAAACTGCCCTGATATTCTAGAACCAGAGGGCAAAATATGTATTCAAGGAATCCACCAATCACTGCCTGAAAGAGATCCAAAAAGAGAAACTCCTAGGAACACTGTGGCCAAATTCCAGAGTTCCCAGGTCAAGGAAAAAATATTGTAACCAGCTAGAAAGGAACAATTCCAGTATTGTGGAAATACAATCAGGATAACACAAGATCTAGCAGCTTCTACATTAAATGATCGAAGGGTATGGAATAGAATATTCCAGAGGTCAAAGAACTAGGTCTAAAACCAAGAATCACCTACCCAGCAAAACTGAGTATAATGCTTCAGGGGAAAATATGGTCTCTTAATGAAATAGAGGACTTTCAAGCATTCTTGATGAAAAGACCAGAGCTGAAAAGACAATTTGACTTTCAAACACAAGAATGAGAAGAAACATGAAAAAGTAAACAGCAAAGAGAAGTCATAAGGGCCTTACCAAAGTTGAACTGTTTACATTCCTTTATGGAAAGACAATATTTGTAACTCCTGAAACATTTCAGTATCTGGGTAGTTGGAGTGACTACACGCACACATACACACACATGCACGCACACATGTACACGTGTGCATGTGCACACACACATACACACATGCATGCACACGCAGCGACAGAGAGCACAGAGTGAATTGAATAGGATGGGATCATATCTTAAAAGAAATCAAGGTAAACGGTGAGAGAGAAATGTAGTGGGAGGAGAGAGGGTGAAATGGAATGGGGTAAATTATCTCTCATAGAAGAGGCAAGCAGGAAACTTCTTAGTGAAGGGAAAAAGAGGAGAGCTGAGAAAAACAAAACATGAAGTTTACTCTCGTCATATTCGACTAAAGGAAGGAATAAAATGCACAGTCGTTTTGGTATGAAAACCTATTTTACAGTACAGGAAAGTGAGGGAGAAGGAGATAAGCAGGGTGGCAGCACATGATGGAAGGGAGGGAAATGGGAGGAGGGAGAAATTTGAAGTCAACACTTGGGGAGGGACAGGAACAAAAGAGAGAATAGCAACAATGGAGGGCAGGATAGGATGGAGGGAAATATAGTTAGTCTTACACAACACGAGTATTATGGAAGTCATTTGCAAAACTACACAGTTAATGGCCTATATTGAATTGCCTGCTTTCCCAAAGGGAATGGGTGGGGAGGGAGGGATTGGGAGAAGTTGGAACTCAAAGTTTTA
>CM053771.1:327021117-327051046 GCA_028658325.1 Potorous gilbertii
ATTTTGAAAATCAAGTCAGACAGGTGGAGGAAAAACTGGGAAAAGAAATGAGAGAGATGCAAGAAAAGCATGAAAAACGGGTCAACACCTTAATAAAGGAGGCCCAAAAAAATGCTGAAGAAAATAGCACCTTGAAAAAAAAATTAATCTTGGTGCAAAATATCCTCCAACAGAATTCTGTAATGCATTCTCTCACAAGTAAATACAATTTTAGAAAAAGTGGGCTTGAGCTTAGAACAAAGGCTTAAAACATAGTTATTGGTTTCTGAAATTTTCTTTTCCTGTTAAGGATGCTTAGAGATTTTCCTTTAGACATGGTTTAGCTTCCTTGACAGGTTGTTGGTATAGTCTTGAGTATATTCAGTCTCAATGGCTCCCAGTGTAGGTTCTGATATCAGTTATTCTTGGAATACCATTGAGAACTACTTCAAAGTTCAAAAATGCTCCTTGGACAAAGGGAGTTGAGGAGAGGCTGAGTGGAGGTGGGGTAGTAAAGAAACCTAGGTCAACGACTAAAGTCTAAGCTTCCTTTCCCTGTAGTCCTTCCCACCCCCTATTTGCTACTGAGTCTGTTAATATGCAGCCATGGAGTCATATTTGCTCCATTTTTAGTTGCAAATCACTTGATCAGTGGTTTATACATGGGCACTTTGGCATGGTCCAGTATCCTTGTCCAATGATGTTTTTGTTGTTGTTGTTTATTGATAATTCACTTTAGTTTGAAGAACTTTTCTCACTTATTAAAAAAAGCCAACTTATGATTCATTTATTGATTTATTGGGCTGCTTATTTATTTTAAGTGAGGGTAGGGAAAGTTAGTTAACTGACTTACTTAAGCATTCTTACATTCATATACCTTTTTTCTAATTAAAAAAACAGTTAAATTATGTAGGAATATATGTATGCATATATATATATATATATATATATATATATATATATGTGTATATATAATGATTCTTAAGTACTTAACCCATTAATATCAGTGAAAGAGTGCATGTCATAGTGTGGATAAGGTATTTGAAGTCTGGAACTTGGGGTCAAACTAAGGCTGTTACTTACTAGCTAGGTGACCTAGGCAAATCATTGAACTTCTCTGAGCCTCTAAGCCATCATCTGCACAATGGGTATAATGATATACTCTACTTTCCAGGAATGTTTTAAGGAGACCAAAAATGCCATAATGTATATGAAATTCTTGCCATAAGTTAACAAACTATAAGCTGCCAGCTAATATTACTATCAACTCACTGATCGAACTTAAGATAAAGTTTTATTTTAGGCTTGATATAGCATAATATATTGGCTTGGCTGGGTTAGCTATTTAGCTCTCAAAATAATTTTAAAGTGAATATGCTCATGTGTGTCTACATATTTCTTTTTTATTTTTTTTAAATTTATTTAAATTTTAACATTCATTTTCACAAAATTTTGTGTTCCAAATTTTCTCCCCCTTTCTCCCCTCCCCCACCCCAACACTCTGAGCATTCTAATTGCCCCTATCACCTATCCATCGTCTCTTCTAACATCCTGTAATTCCCTTTTCCCCATCTTCTCTTTTGTCCTGTAGGACCAGATAAATTTCTATACCCCATTACCTGTATTACGTATTTCCTAGTAGTAAGAAAAATACTTGACAGTTCTTCCTACAACTTTGACTTCCAACTTCTCTTAATCCCTCCCTCCAACCGTGACTTCCAACTTCTCTTCATCCCTCCCTCCGCACCCATTCCCTTTGGAAAGCAAGCAATTCAATATAGGCCATATCTGTATAGTTTTCCAAATGACTTCCATAATAGTCGTGTTGTGTAGGTTTAACTATATTTCCCTCCATCCTATCCTGTCCCCCATTTCTTCTGATCTCTCTTTGGATCCTGCCCCTCCTCAAGAGTGTGGACTTTATATTGCTCCCTCCTCCCACTGCCCACCCTTCCATCATCTCCCGCACCCTGCTTATCCCCTTCTCCCCCACTTTCCTGTATTGTAAGATAGTTTTTCATACCAAAATATGTGTGCATTTTATTCCTTTGTTTAGTCGAATGTGATGAGAGTAAGTATCATATTTTTCTCTCACCTCCCCTCTTTTTTCCTCCACTGAAAAGTCTTTTGCTTGCCTCTTTTATGAGAGATAATTTGCCCCATTCCATTTCTCCCTTTCTCCTCCCAATATATTTCTCTCACTACTTAGTTTCATTTTTTAAAGATATTATCCCATCCTATTTAATTCACTCTGTGCTCCCTGTCTGTATGTGTATGTGTGTGTGTGCATGTGTAATCCCACCAACTACCCAGATATTGAAAAGGTTCAAGAGTTACAGATATTGTCTTTGCAAATAGGAATGTAAACAGTTCAACTTTAGTAAGTCCCCTATGACTTCTCATTGCTGTTTACCTTTTCATACATCTCTTCATTAGTGTGTTTGAAGGTCAAATTTTCTTTTCAGCTCTGTTCTTTTCATCAAGAATGCTTGAAAGTCCTCTATTTCATTGAAAGACCATTTTTCCCCTGAAGTATTATACTCAGTTTTGCTGGGTAGGTGATTCTTGGTTTTAGTCCTAGTTCCTTTGACTTCTGGAATATCATATTCCATGACCTTCGACCCCTTATTGTAGAAGCTGCTAGATCTTATGTTATCCTGATGGTATTTCCACAATAGTGGAATTGTTTTATTCTGGCTGCTAGCAATATTTGCTCCTTGTCCAGGGAACTCTGTAATTTGGCCACATTGTGCCTAGGAGTTTCTCTTATTGGATTTCTTTCAGGTGGTGATGGGTGGATTACTTCAATATTTACTTTCCCCTCTAGAATATCAGGGCAGTTTTCCTTGATAATTTCATGAAAGATGTTGTCTAGGCTCTTTTTTTGATCATGACTTTCAGGTAGTCCCAAAATTTTTCAATAGTCTGTCCTGGAACTATTTTCCAAGTCAGTTGTTTTTCCAAAGAGATATTTCACATTATTTTCCACTTTTTTAATTCTTTTGGTTTTATTTTGGTTTTTTTTTTTTTTTGGTTTCTCATAAAATCATTAGCCTCTATCTCTTCCATTCTAATTTTGAAAGAATTATTTTCTTCAGTGAGCTTTTGAACCTTCTTTTCCATTTGGCTAATTCTGCTTTTATACCATTCTTCTCCTCATTGGCTTTTTGAACCTCTTTTGACAATTGAGTTAGCCTATTTTTCAAGGTGTTATTTTCTTTAACATTTTTTTGGGTCTCCTTTATCAAGGTATTGATC
Organism: Potorous gilbertii; assembly: GCA_028658325.1. Lineage (NCBI taxonomy): Eukaryota > Metazoa > Chordata > Mammalia > Diprotodontia > Potoroidae > Potorous > Potorous gilbertii. Next base: position 327,024,355 of record CM053771.1, read on the forward strand.
CGTTTTTCATGCTTTTCTTGTATCTCTCTCATTTCTCTTCCCAGTTTCTCCACCACCTGTCTAACTTGATTTTCAAAATCCTTTTTGAACTCTTCCATGGCCTGAGCTCATTGGATGTTTATTTCAGATGTTTGGGATACAGAGGTCTTGACAACTATATCTTTCCCTGATGGTAAGCATTATTCTTTCTCATCAGAGAGAAAGGGAGGAAACATCTGCTCACCAAGAAAGTAACCTTCTATAGTCTTTTTTATCCCCTTTTCTGGGCATTTTCCTAGCCAGTTACTTGACTTTTGAGATTCCTTTCCACCTCTGCCCAGATCTGCTCAGCTAGTGCTTGGGGTCTGAGATTCAAATGTTGTTCTTGTCGTCAGGGCTGTCAGTGGTGGGCTTGGCTGCTATTCAATGGGAGCTTAAGTTCTCGTGCTCAGGTGGGGGCTGTGTTCCCTCCCAGGCTCAGTTCCCTCAGGGGGTTTATGCAAAGGCCTTCCATAATGGAGCTGCTGCTGAGCTCCTGCCTGCTCTGGGAGCCTCTGGCCTCCTGCTGCCTCTGCTGCTGCCTGCTGGAGTGGCCTGAGTTATGGAGCTACCCTGCTCCTCTCTTGGTCAGCCCAGAAGTCTCTCTCACTGACCTTTGCATCTGTGGGTGGATGGACCTTTGCGGCCACCAGAAATTTTGTCCCTGAAGTCTGCCCTGATATGCTCCTCTTTTTGCTGCGTGGCCAGGGAAAGACTGGGCTCTGCTCCTGTGCGGTGTGTGATGGACCTTTGGGGTCGGTTTTTCAGGGCTCTCTGGAACAGAAATCTCCTTCACTGTGTTGCTGTGTGACTTCCACTGCTCCAAAATTTGTTGAGAGTTCTTTCTATAGGAAATCCATGGGCTCTGGGTTTGGAGCTAGCATATGTGAATCTTTCTACTCTGCCATCTTGGCTCCTCCCCCTCCTAACTTGATTTTCAAAATCCTTTTTGAGCTCTTGCATGCCCTGAACCCTTTGAATATTTATTTTGGATGTTTGGGATACAGAAGCCTTGACTTCTATGTCTTTCCCTGATGGCAAGCATTATTCTTCCTCATCTGAAAGAATGGGAGGAGATTTCTGTTCACCAAGAAAATAACTTTCTATGGTCTTTTTTTATCCATTTTTGGGCATTTTCCCAATCAATTACTTGACTTTTGGGTCCTTTGTCAAGAGTATTATATACCCTGGGAATATGTGAGATCTCATTTTCTCCAAGATGCCACAATCAAACATATACTGGTCTGGATTCAGAGAGGGACTTTTGTTCCCAAAATCTTAGCAGAAACCTCTCCACAGCCACTTTGCCTCCAGTTCCACAAAGTCAGCACTGGGGGCTGATTTTCAGATAAGCTGGATGGGCAGGACCACCACTGAGTTTGAGACAAAGACCAGCTCAGCCAGAGCCTCCACCTAGGGCTGAGGTAAGACTCAGTTCTTCAGTGCCCCAGGAGTTTTTACTCTCCAACAATGGAGCTTCTGTAGGGCCTGCTGTACTGGCTCTGATTTGACTGCCTGCTGCCAGAGCTATGGGAAGGCCCTTCTCCCTTCTGGGCCCTCTGATAAAAGTCTGTCACTGACCTTTGGTGCCCGTTGGCCATTGGATCTGAGGACCCGCTACTGCGACTGGAGATTCTGCCCCCAAGGTGTCGTTCTCCCAGAGTCTCGCTGCACCACGGCCAAGGCTGGCCTGGGCTCAGTGCTCACTTCCCAATTCTGGCCCAACCGACATTTCCGTGAGCCTTTCAGGTCACCGTGGGCTGGAAATCTCCTGCACTCTGTTGTTCTCCACTTTTGCTGCTTCAAAATTAATTGAGAGTCCCTCTCTATAGGTATTTTATGGGCTGTGTGGGGGCAGCCTCCATATGTGTGTCTTTCTAGTCTGCCATCTTGGCTCCGTCCCGCCCCCAGGTTAGTTCCTTACCTATCTATTTCTCTAAAGTCTTGTTCTAGTCATTCATGCTGCAAGAATTTCCGTTGTTCCTACACAAATTATTGGACTGATAGTCCATTGGGCCAGAGCTTGCTCACTGATCATTACCTACATTTAAGTGTTTGGAATAAAAAAACTAAGGTCAAGCAGGAAGAAAGAGTAAAAAGTAGAACATGTTAGAAGCGACAAATTTTCTTTAAAAAAAAAAAAGGTAAGGGGATTGTATTAAAGTGGAACCTGAACTGTAGTAAATGAAACAGATTCCTAGTCTTACCACTGAATAGTTCTGTGATCTTGAATGAGTAGGTCAACTTTTCTTACATTCATTTTTTTCTACTGTTAAGGCCAAGTATGGACTACATGGTTTCTTACTTCTTGTAAAAATTCTAGGAGGAGAAACAGACAAAAAAAGACTTAAAGCCCCAGCTTAGCTATCATTTGAGTTCTTATTTCTCTACTTTCATCAAAAGGAGAATTATCTTCATTCTAAATATCTTAAAAGGTACTATAATAGATTACTTGTTAATTCCAAATAGCATTTATATCACACTTTCAAAGTTTTACATATATTAACTTCTTTGATCCTCATGAGAACTCTTATGTGATTGGTGATATTATTATCCACATTTTATAGATGAGGAAACTGAGTCTGAAAAACTTAAGTCACTTACATAGGATCATAAAGACAAGGGTATGAGGAAGGATTAAAATTCAAGTTTTTCTTACTCCCAGATATTACATCTACTCCAACAGTTGCCATTGATGTTATTCTTCAATCCTCCTACTTGTCCTCTTTATGAGATAGAGAGAGAGAGAGAGAGAGAGAGAGAGAGAGAGAGAGAGAGAGACAGAGAGACAGAGAGAGAGAGAGAGAGAGAGGAGACAGACACAGAGACAGACAGAGAGAGACATAGACAGAGAGAGACAGAAACAAGCTGAGAAGAGAGGTGAAACTTTTATTCTTTCCACCAATAATATAGTATAGCCACAGGAGTTATATTTTTATTTAGTAATTGTGGTGAATCTGTCATAATTTCATCACTTTCCTGCTCAGTCTCCATTATAACCAATGACACATTTATCAGACAGCTGACTATGAGCTATGATGTGGGGAAGTACGTTATTATATTGTTTGGAAAGCATCATTAGTTATTTTGTTGGCTGAACTTTGTTTTATATGGTTAGAATATTTTCTAACTCAAAGTTTATAATAGAAACTGACCTCAGAGAGTTTAGGGCAGAGGTGGGAAACCTTTCCCCTCGAGGCCATATGTGGCCTTCCAAGACTTTGGGGATGGTTTTTTGACTGAGTTAAAGTTTTACAGAATAAATCCTTTTATTAAGGGGATTTGTTTTGTGAAATTTGGATTCAGTCAAGGGCTGCACTTGAGGACCTGGAGGGCCACATATACCCTTGAGGCCGTAGGTTACCCTTCCCTGAGCTAAGAAAAATCTATGGCTGTAGGGAATGCTTAGGTGCCAACCAAGTCTTTTTTTTGAGTCTGCTCAAATCTTGTGTTTAGGATTTCTCAAATATGAATGTTTCTACTTGCCAGGAGATCTCTCTCTCTCTCTCTCTCTCTCTCTCTCTCTCTCTCTCTCTCTTTCTCTCTCCCTCTCTCTCTCTCTTTCTCTCTCTTCTCTCTCTCTCTCCATCCATCCATCTATCCATTCATCTATCTATCTATCTATCTATCTACACACATACTTGTATAGGTGTGTGTGTGTGTGTGTGTGTGTGTGTGTGTGTGTGCTAAACACGTCAAACTGCCCTCCTCTGGAAATTGTGACCAATCAGGCAACTGTCCTTATGCTCTTGTCTGAAGTCTAAATAACCTAATCTTATAAAGAATGGGTTGAACCAAACCTTTTTTTGGCCTCTCTCTTTTGTTAAATGACCTTATGAAATTCTTTCTAAAGCTACTTCAGGTTTTGAGGTTTATTCTTGTGACTAACAATGGCAGTGGAACTAAGTACTTGTGGAACATCAAAGTGAGACTCTACTCCTTGTTGATGCAATGTGTTATGTGGCTCAACTATGAAATTTGAGAGGGAATTTTGAGCAAATACAGGGAATAATGAATAATTCAGCAACCATTATCTAGTAGGTGATAGTTATAATGGGTTTACAAAGTATTATTTTTAATTCAATCCAATTAAACAAATACTGGTTAATCACTAACCACACAAATGGCAATGTGCTACTCAGTGTAGGAACAATGACAAAATAAGGTAGAAATCTCATCTTTGGGGGAACCTAGTATACCACTAAGAAGACTGTGGCATTTACAAAGACAAAACAAGACAGTGACTTCACCATTGAAACTTAAGTTTGGTAACTCTATATCAATCAAATAACTCTAAATCTGTGAGAAAGAAAGAAGTACTGTAAGTATTCAAGGAGAGAGAAATTGAGATAGAATATGAGAGAAAAGTGTTTAGGTAAATTTCCATGGAACAGGTGGAACTTCATATGAAATTTGAAATAAGTAGAATACCAATGAGGAGAAAGGAGAGAGAAAAGAATTCCAGACAGTAAATTTTGGAAACAGCAATTATCACGTATATCTGGAACTCCGTTGAGATACTAATAAGAATAATACTAACAATTGCAACAGTTACAGTAGTATTTCTAACTGAGGTAACTGAGTAGTGCAATGTACAGACAATCAGTCTTGGAGCCAGAAAAATCCAAGTAAAAATTCTACCTCAGATACCTATCAGCAATGTGACTCTGGGAGGTTCACTTAACCTCTGTCTGCCTCAGGTCTTTCATCTGTATAATGAGGAAAATAATAGTGGTAAGGCTCAGATTAAATAATATTTGTAAAACATTTATCCCATTGCCTGGCACATAGCAAGTGTGAAATAAATGCTAACTCTCTAATAATAATAACAAATAATTTCTATATGACATAATAAGGTTTAAAAAGTACTAAACTAACCATGGCTGAAAAAAAGGATTTGTGAAGAGTAGTACATATGTGGTATAAAGGATGACTGGGCAGGCATGATGGAAACCATTGAATGTTGGACTGAGGAGGTGGAACTTTTATCCTGAAAGCAATAGGAGTTCATAGACATGTTTTAAACGGGGAAGTGTCTGAAATGATTGATTTGGTTTTGCTGCATACTACTAATGTGACATTGGGGATCAGTTTCATTTGGCATGAATTTTGAAATAAAGTAACTAGATTATGATTTCTTCAAGTTTTAAATTTGATGATTCTTATAAAATTTTATTGAGAATAATTTTGGAGTGTGAATATTGTGGTATGAAGTGAAATGAACCTCAAGGCAGAGAGATCTGTCAGAGCAATAGAGAAACCAGTCAGATAAAGTATTTCCTGACCCAGGTATATATTGGACTAGTAAATTGTTTAAAGTATCTAATTTTGCCAGTTTCATCCTCTGCAGATAGCTCGATGGAGAATAGGAGCTAAGGATTTGAGAGGTAGGATGTAAGAATAACTAAAGAATAAGTTTTTTGACTTTATGGATTTTAAGATTTCCAAGCAGGATGTACAAGCACAAGCACAACTCCTTTCCATCACCTTAAAACAGCTGGAAATTTACCAAATAACTCATAAAAAATCAATAGCTAAAAAGGGAAAATAAATTTCCTAGAGGAAATTGCACACATATACACACACATGCCTTGAGAACATAAGAAAACAACAGCAGGGATTGAGAAAATGAACAAGCAAACTGAATTCCCTAATACATAAAATAACATTATAGGATTGAAAAAAGCCAGTAGGATACTCAATAAGAAGAAAGTACTCCTGCAAAAACACATCTCACTAAGAAAAAAGAATCATCTCAAGATCTTCTGGAGTGGGCGGAAATCCAAAAGAAAGGAGATGAGTGATATCCAAGATTTTAAATGAAAAGCACAAAATACAGCTATGATTTAACATAGACTCTAGAAACCCTTAGTAAAATAGTAGAAGTCTTGAAACAAAAAGAAAGGTAGAGAAAGAGTAATGACAGTGACAAAATAAGAATGACTAAGTCAAAAGAAAATGACATGAAAAATCAGACCTGCAAGTCAGACCAAAAGACAATAGACCAGGGAAAAACAGGCAAGGATAAAAGAAACAATCTCACAATCATTTACCTCCTGTGGGAAAAATAAATAAATAGTTCATAGTTCCATAACTTAGCAAATCACATACATTTTTGAAAATCACCTGTAACTTTTAGAACCAAGGGATAAAGTTCAGATTGGTAAAATTCAAAGGAAATCACCAGAGAAGATGGGACCCCTCATATTTAATTCATGTAGAAATGTTGCCAAACTCCAGATCTCACAATTGAAAGCAAAAATATTTAAAGTGACCAGGAAAAGAGACATCACATACCAAGTAATCCCAGATAGAATTACTTAGACCTCGTTACCATAAAAAAACACCAAAAAATTGAAATACTAGGTTATATGCCAAATTAAAATCATGGTTTTTACTCAAGCATAACATCTTCCTAATTGAGCATAACTTAGAACATTTTTAAAATAATAAATGATTTCAAAGATTTATTTTGAGAAAAAAATTATATATAAAGAAAACTTTCCGACCTTTCTAAAAGTGACAAGTGGTGGACCATTATACTAATTTAGTAAGGTGGGGGGGGGTGGAATTTAGGAATTTTTATTTTATTGTATTTAAGAGGAAAAAAGAGAGATAATTTCTGCAATAAGATGGTACAAAAATCTTTGCTACTTTAGAGCCTGAAAGAAGAAGCTGTGCATAAGCATAACTCCTTCAATTATCTTGCTTTACTACTTTAGAGGAATAAAAATTAAGTTGACAAAAACTTCAATATTCCTTTAAATTGAAATGTCAAAGATGAAAATTTGGGTTATGTAGAGGGAACTTCATAAATTTACCTTTGTCTGAGCTGGCAATGTGTATTAGAAATATAATTAATAAATAAAGGGTGGAACTGTGATAGGGAAGCAAAAGTGTAAGGTCAATCTCAGAGTGGAGTATAAGAAGACATTTCCTCCAAAAAATCAAACCATAACTACAAAGGGCCAGTTCTCCTCTCTCTCTCTCTCCCTCTCTCTTTCTCTCTCTCTCTCTCTCTCTCTCTCTCTCTCTCTCTCTCTCTCTCTCTCTCTTCCTCTCTCTCTCTCTCTCTTTCTCTCTCCCTCTCTCCCTCTCTCTCTGTCTTTCTCTCTCCCTCCTTCCCTCCCTCTCTCTGTCATTTTCTGTCTCTATCTCTCTGTCTCTCTCTTCTCTTTCTGTCTTTCATTTTGCTTGTATAAAATATTTTAATTTTATATGTATATAAAATTATACATTATATTTCCCATGATCTTCTCTATTTCTTAAATGGGCATAAGGTCTTCCCTTAATCACAAATGCTTATGATTTCCTAAGTTGCTTTGGGCTGAAAAAATGTCTTTCCCTAACCTTGTGCTGTCTATGCTACTCCAAAGTTTGATTCAACAATTTATTTTAAAATTGTTTGGAGGGGAATGAAAAGGAATCTCCCTTTGTGTTTTTCATTTTAAAAAAATTTTAAATATCACTCATCTCTTTCTTGATTTGTTTTTTCACCCGCTCCAGAGGATCTTGAGACTATTCTTTGCTCTCAATTAGGTGTATTGTTGGTGAATTATTTTCTTCATATTGAATATCCTCCTGGCTTTTTTGTAATCCCATAGTATTACTTTATTTATTAGGGACTTTTATTTTCTTTCTCTTTTTCCCCATCCCCACTGTTGGTTTTCCTGTGAGCCCAGGACATATGTCTGTATGTGTGCAATTGCATCTTGGAATTTCTTTCCCTTTTCCACTTTGACTCCACTTAAACTATCCACTCCTAAAGAGTAGTAGTTGCTAAATCATTTGTGGCCCTGTCTATGGCAACTATGGCCTCCTCCAAGGTTTATTGGAATATATGAATTTATTCTTTCAAGCTCTTTTCAGTGCTTTTTTCTTTTTTAATTTGGTTTACCTAATTGAGGGCTGCATATGAGAGCCACCTCTTCACTTAGAGCAAGCTAAATGCTACATATTACAAGCTACATGTCCCTTGCAACAATTCCTTCTCCTTTCCCAGCACACAGCCTTCTACCCATTTCCACATCTGGCTTAGGCTTACCACCACAAAGTGTAGTCCACAATGGATTTGTGATCCAGTTCTTGAGTATGAGAGACAGAGCTTACATTTGACTTCAATACTTCTCTCTGGATAACATAAGGTTCCTCCAGGCTAGAACCATAACCCCTTCTATTACAAGGTTGTAGATCCCTATATAATCTCTGGAGTAGAAAACTGAATAAAACATTCTCCTGGCTATATCATAGCCTCAGTCTACACCTCTGTCTCCTTTTCCCTGCTTGGGCTAGAACAATGATTCATTGTAAATTTTCACTAGGTTTCATGACCAGCACATAATTTGGTATGTTTTGTGGATCTTAGTGGAGCAGTTATTAGAGTGAACTGGTCAACAATTATTACTCCTTTTTCAATACTTTCCATAGTCCTTTTTCATAATTACTCTTGAGACAGATCATTCCATTATTAACTAATAATTTAGTAGATGATTCCTTTGATTAGATGGCTGAGTGACATATTGTATCTAATCACAGTCATATTTCATTATCTGAATACAGTCAAAATTAAAAAGAAAAAAAAAACAAAAGACAACAAAAAGGAGAAGCCCAGCCAAAGAAACCTCAAAATAGAATAACAATAGCAATAATAGAGAAGAGCTTCTTAATTTTTTTTCCATGTATGTCTTGGAATTTTGGTGAAGTCTATGTTCTCAAAATATTTTAAATGCATTGAACAAAATACATAGAATTACAAATGAAATAAAATATATTTAAGGAAATTATAAAAATATTTAAATTAAGTTCATGTACTCAGATTAAGTATTCCTAAAATATGAAGATTATGGGAATGAGTAAGAAAAAAAATTAGGTCTTCAAACAAAAGAATGCAAGAAAAAAATTCAAAAGAAATCAGAGTAGCAATAAATTCAACTCAAACTCTCTACTCTGTGCCACATAAGAATAGAATAGGGACAATTGTTCTTATATTTAATAAAATAATTTTAAAGATAAATATGAAAAAATTTCATGAAAATCACTGTGGTTTTGAATTTGTATGGTTATAAATACCTGAACATATCTGTGTTTTGTGAATATACATACTTTCACTGTATAACATATGTTTCAGTGTACACATATATTTTCATGCATATACACCTATTTGCACATACACATCATATACATGCACATGCATGCACACACATATACATGCAATACACAGATGTACATGTACACAGATGCACACATACAATGCACTTACATGAACAAAAATTCATACATGCCTATTCACATACACACATGTAAATACACACAATACACAACACATACACATACATGCATACACATGCATCTCTGTACGTGTGTATGTATGCACATGTATATGCACATATATATGCTGCATGTATACATGTATATCTGTGTATATATATATATGAAAGTACATAAATATACGTGTGTGTGCACACATACATCACACACACACACATACTCATATACATATGGGTCTCTGACTTCGCTGACTTTGGGAACTCCTTGTAAGAAATTATTTTACCATGTAAATACACATTTTCCGTTTGCAATATGAGATTCCTGGGAGCAATGAGAAGCTACATGACTTGTCCAGGGTCACACGGACTTTATATATGAGAGATCAGATTTGAATTCTAGTGTTTCTGAGTCTAAGATCAGCTCTTTATCAGTTGTGATTATACATTTGCTTCCTAGTAAAGGTCATGGTAGCTGACTCAAGGGGTGACCTTCCCTTGATGATTCCACTTCCCCATTCAGAAATTGGAGGAAAACCTGAAACCACAGGGTGCCAAGCATCTCTGTTTAGAATTAGTGAGAATAGTTTAGGAGGGTTTTAGTCCAATGTCAGAGTTTCAGATTGTTAGTTACATCTTCCTTTTTCTGCAAATCTTAAAACACAAACAAGCAAGAGTATCAAGTTGAAAAAAATAATAAAATGCTTTGAGTCCCCAGGAAATCTGCTGATTGACAAGGCAAGAGGATGATCTCCTCTCCATGTCAATTGAATTCAATGGATTATCCACAGACTTTTCTTCTCTTTCTCACATTTTTACATCAGAATTACAAACACAGGATGCAGTTATTATTGTCTCATCTTTATCTAGAAAAGCAATGTCAAAATGTAAATAAGCAATGAGCAAAATCTAAAAATAGCAAATCCAACATAAAATCATTGTACAAGGCACCAGGCAAATAAAAGAGAAATAGAGTGTATAGGATACTAATCATTTTTTGCCACAAATTTATCTGAGCAACTATGATTGTAATTTTGCTATATTTTCTTGATAAGCAAGCATCAAAAGAAGAAAAGCAAAAGGTTCCCACCAATATAAGGCTCTAATTCCATCTCATGGGAAAGTTTTTCATTTATCACTACTACTGCTTTTTGCCTCTCTCTCTCTCTCTCTCTCTCTCCCTCTCTCTCTGTGTGTGTGTGTGTGTGTGTGTGTGTGTCTGTCTGTCTCTCTCTCCCCTGTTTATCTCTGAAGATGTTACTTAACTCTTATTGTACTAGAACACTTTAACCTACAGTCCTAATTCACCAATGATTCCCCTACTCATCTTGAAAGAAATTAAACTCTCAGTTTTTGCAATGACTTGAGCTTTCTTAAAAGGCAAGCTTTGGCAAAAGGATTATTGTGGATATACATGACAGATTGGTGTGCAAAAAATATCAATTAGGAAAATATGCACACATGCATATGAATGTATATACATATAAATATACATGAAAGAATGCAGCAGTCATTAGATAGTGATGTTAGGAGTGATAACTGTGGTAGTCTTATTTCGGCTGATGGGTTGAGTCATTTCACCTATAAACACAAATTTGAATTTTGTGTTGCTTAGTTCTGATATCTCTCTTCTCAGTGAAGATTAGACTTTGTGTTGAATGGATATATTCTCCTTTTCTTTTCTTTTGAATTAAGCAAGGGTTCTCATATATCTTCATTGACTACCCACACACATTCCACAAGGAGTACAAAAGTGGGAGAGGAAGAAAAAATGGTCTAGGTCTGAATTCACTTGATTACCTGATCAAAATCCTTATAGAATTACATTTTCTCAGGAATTCCATTTTTTTGCCTGTTTTGGACATTTTACAGTAATTCTTTTTTTATGAGAGTGAGAAATGATTAAGACAACAATTGCACTGTTTGAATTTTTCTTTTATTATTGAATCTCTCTTTTTATCATCTATTTATCCCTGTCAAATCTGTCCAGCAAAATGCTGGAAATGCAATTATGGTGTGGCTAAAAGTAGCAAGTCTGTTGTAAGAGCACTAATTCAGACATACCATATCAATTTTCTATTTTCCCAGCTCATATTATAACTATTGTCTATGCAGCACTGTTTTTACAAAACCTGGGTTAATTTTATTGAGGGAAGTATCTATGATGCATCATGAATGATAGGAGGGAGGCATGATCGTGATTAGATGTGGGAAAGCTAACTGCAAAACTGTGATGCATAAGGGTCTTCAGTGTGTTACAGAGAGGAAGAGTCAGGAACATATTGATTGAGGGACGGAAGAAAACGAGAGAGACACAGAGAGACGGACACAGAGACACGCATGCGCACACACACACACAGAGAGAGAGAGAGAGAGAGAGAGAGAGAGAGAGAGAGAGAGAGAGATGGACAGAGACACAGAGAGAAATAGAGATCCAGAGATAGAGAAGGACACACAAAATGGCAGAGAGACAGCAAATCAGAGAGAGATAAGGATACAGAGAGACAGAGCGAAACAGATAAAAAAGAGAGACAGAGAAAAAAGAGAGAATCAGAGTGAGAAAGAAAGAAACAGAAACATTTGAATGATGGACTGGAATTAAACTCCAGTTACTGCTTATATATGTATACATCTGCTGGCACTATCATGCTCCTTCCCCACTGAGGCTTCCAAAACCAGAGACTATTGAGAGAATATGTCCATTAGGCGAGATTATTCTCTAGTCTGCTTTGGGCTGAGAATTTACCTTGATTCCACCTGAAAATTTTATTGACTTTTTAGGATTTCTTGTATTCCTTTTGTATTTCATATTCTGGTCTAGAGAACTCCAATTTCTGGCTGCTGTTTTGCTACAATTAATGGGTTTGTCTTGATATTTTTTGATAGGATTTCATGTAACCAGCCACCAAGTGGTGGAAAAGGTCTAAATTAGCAAGTGGAAATTTAGATATATGATTTCCTTATTTCACTTGAGAAGAATCAGGGAAGTGGTTTTTGTTCTGAACCCCTAAAATATTTCCTCTTGACTATATTGTAAAGGTAATTACATACACATACACACACACACACACACACACACACATACACATACATACACGCAGACCCCAATCCCCCTTGGGCATTAAAGGAGCCTGAATCCTCCTTATATTTCTAGATGGCTAGTTGTACAGACTGAGTAGATGGTTCATCCCACTCTTATGACTGACAAGCTGAACCTCAGATAATATCAATTCATGTCAATTGAGTGGTCCATTTATATATTTAGATACCACACACATACATATATCTGAGTATTCACATTTTCATTATGAATTTTTCCACTAAAAAATATTCTGGTGCCTCATAGTTAAGTAAAAGTGATTCCATGTTTTCAAAATCTCTTAACATAATATTAGCTTTGGCAGATGCACCTAACCCAGCAAAACTCCCATAAAAAAGTGTATCTACCATCCAAAGCCTCTTCTAAGCTAATTGATGATAGGCAACACTTGACAATTTTAATTCACAGAAGGTTGGTTTATAGGTGACAATAATTTTGGTCACCATGGGTTGAAGAGAATGATGTATATTTAGATTGTGTCATATGTTACTGAGGAACAGGGAAGGAGAAGCCAAACGGAGGAAATGACTTATCTTTTATATATATATATATATATAATTTATTTATATTTTCAGTTGTCAACATTCACTTCCACAGGCATTTGAATTCAGAATGTTCTCTCCATCTCTCCCCATCCTTCACTCCAGGAGAGCACAAATCCTATCTACTGCTTCCTCCAGGCTGTCCACCTTTCTATTAACCCCCTTCTTTCATCCCCTTCCCCTCTGTTTCCCTGTAGGGCAAAATAGATTTCTGTACCCCGTTTCCTATATATCTTATTTCTTAGTTTCATACTAAAATGATTTTAACATTCATTATTAAAGCTTTCAGTTTTATATTCTTTCCTTTCCTCTCTCCTGACCCACCCTCATTGAGAAAGCAAGCATTTAAATACAGGTCATATATGTGTGGCCATGCAAAACTACCAACAACTGGAGGATCAGAGGTGCCAAGGTGATAGAAAAGAAAGAGATGACAGCAGTGAGGGATAGGTGAGCCTGTACTATCTGTACATTACTGGTTTATTGATCTGAGGGTCAAGATTTATATACTCTCTTAAGCAAGCAAGCTTATTCCCATGAGAACATTTTTTGTTTACATCTTGTACTTCCTTATCTTAATTCCTTCTGTATAACAAATTTGGGGTGCACAATCAGGATCAGGATGATCTCATGCTTTCTTATCAAGAGTGAGATTTCTTGAGAACATCAGTCTTTATGCTAGTACAAGTCTCAAGTGAAGCCTGGACGTTACCTCACATTCCAAACTCCATCAGTACCGGCCCTCTACATCTCCTTTTCTCTTTGCAAGTAATTTTAGTCCATGTAGGTCTGTGCTTATCTTGACCAGAAATTGATGTAGTTTGACAAGGATTTAAAGAGAAATGCAATTTTGGAATTGAAACTGGAGCCCAAGAACATGCACCCAGGCACCCCATCCTTCCCCCCACTTTAAAAAGATGAGACTCAAAATCTTTTGGGGTAGGGGATGACGGTCTTAACTTCCGAAACTGATTTCTGCTGAAATTGAACATAGAGCTGTCGCTGCCTTCAGAAATCCCATTCAAGGGGTTGGTTCTTTACTCAGTATCAGGAACATGGTCCAGATGGTGATATGTAATGGTATTAGACAGAGAACGATATACAGTCAGAAGGGTCATCTGCCAGTGGAGGGCACTCAACCTGGAGGAGACAAATCTGGCAAGGGGGTTAATCAAACAAAGGCCAAAAAATGACAGAAGGGGTTAAATATGGGTTAACATCCTTTAGGTAGGATCATCTCAAATATGATTAGGCTATTAATTATCAAATCAAATTACATCGTCTTTTCTGTCTTCTGAAAATACTTCCTCACACTCTCTCAACATACCTAAACCATCTGAGACTGGTACAAAGGTATCCAGAACAACTACCTGGGAATAGTTGTTGCTTGGATGACTCCCACTTATCCCTAACCTTCTTATCTGCCTTCCATATTTTTGATCAAACCTTTATTTATCTTTCAAAATCTCTTGAACCCATTATTCAGAATGCTTCACTTTCCGTTATATTTCTACCATAGACAGGATAGTTCACAAGTTATCAGTCTTCACTAGCATGACTGTATTGTCTTAAACAAAAGAGGTTTATAACTTTAACCTCACAACTGAATATATGTTCATTGTTGTTTCACAGGCTTGTTCATCCTTTTCTGATTATATTCACTCTGGAGGGAAAACTTTAGCAACTAAATTATTAAAAAGTTCGAACACTAATTTTAAATTTCCTTAGACTAAGGAATGATTACAAATTCATATTAAAACAGTATATATATCATTACATATTAATTTAGCAATATATTATCTCGAAAATGAAAATTTAGTAGGCTTTATACTCCCCTTTTTGAAAAAAAAACATTCTTCTAAAAATATTTTTTAAAACAGTTTAAAATTTATCCTGATGTTAACAGAGTCACTGAGCTTTTATAAAGATTAGTTGAAAAATTTTAAAATAGTTGTTCTCTTTTCACTTTGAAATAAAAATAAATTCTTTAAAATTAAAATTCACTACACCTTAGTTGGAATAAAAATGTCCTTAAGTATTATGAATCCCAAAGTATTATAGACTAAATTCTTAGCTATTGCAGAATTCCTAGATATCACAAAATGCTTTAGTCAAAAAGGTGCAATGGAATCTCACATTACTAACAGTAAGACATTGATTACTGAAAAAAGCACTACTGTTTTTAAAATCTTTTTAAACCATGTTGACATCACAAGGTGAGTCTTAAGTAGTTTACATAAATTCTGAACATGTTCTACTTTCAGATAAAAATAATATTAGATTTCCCAGTAAGATTACACAAAAGGGCTCACATGTTTTGCTGTTCACTTGCTATTGATCATAGACATTTCATATAGAAGGAAAAAGTAGAGACATGTGATATACCAAATATGACAGGACAAAACATCCTTGACTCTGTTTGAATTCAGATAAGAGTGAAATTCTTTAAATATACTGCATCTGTTTTATAGCCAGATTCAGGAATATTCCTTTTTGATGGAACACAGTTGGGGAAACTGATAAGGAAGATTCCATCCTAGATTGAGTCTAGAATTTTCCCCCATTTCCTTTCCAGATAGAAACTTCACCTATTAACAGTACAGGATCACATTCCCTCTGAGTAACTTGTGACATTTCTCTCAGATACTGATTTAATGCAAACAACTATACCCAAATTCAAACTCAAAACAGAAATAGTTATGTTCCCAAATGCCTTTTACCTTAAACAGCAAATTTCACTAATGACATCTTAGAGCCAGACACAGTTATTTCTATTCTTATAGAGTTGTGAAAGACTACATTTCCCTCTGTCCTTTTGTGCCTTCCATTTATTCCATTCTTAACCTTGACTTGTCCTCCCACAATAGGGTTTGCTTCAGATGATACTTTTACTGAATTTGCTGTCCCTTGTATTATCCTTCCTCCCTTGTCCCTTTCCCCTCTGCCCTCCAGTAGGGTAAAATAGATTTCTATATCCAATTGAGTGTGTCTTATTCTCTCCTTAAGTCTGATCTCATGAGAATAAGGCCCACTTATTTCCTTTCATCTCCCCCGTCTTCCATCCACTGTAAAAGCTCTTTCTTGCCTCTTTTATGTGAGATGATTTGCTCCGTTCTACCTCTGTCTTTTTCTTATTCCTAGTACATTCGACTCAACAGTAAATTTTATTTTTAGGTATTCCGTCTTCATATTCAACTTGCCCTGTGCCCTCTGTCTATTTGTGAGTGCACGCACATAAACATATATACATATATGTACAGATATAGATATTTTCACATGTATATACATATGTACATGCATGTATTGCACATATACACACACGTGGTATGGTTGTGTACATATGTACATGTGTGTGTATACACACATGCATCGATGTGCACATACATACCTACACATATATAATCTACATATGATTATATACCCATACTCACCCCCTCACACACACATATACTCTCTAAGTACTCTAATACTGAAAAAGGCCTCATGAGTTACATCTATCATCTTTCTATGTAGGAATGCAAACAGTCCAACTTTAACGAATTTCTTAAGGATTCTCTCCTATTTTCCTTTTTATGTTTCCTTTTATTCTTGTATTTCATAGGAAAATGTTCTATTTAGCTCTTTTTTTTCAAAAAAATGTTTGGAAGTCTTTGGTTTCATTGAAATTCCATTATTTTCCCTGAAGTATAATATTCAGTTTTTCTGGGTAGATGATTTTTGGTTTTAATTCTATCTCCTTTGACCCCTGGAATATCATTTTCCAAGCCCTTTGATCCCTTAATGTAGAAACGGCTAGGTCCAGTGTTATCCTCATTGTATTTCCACAGTATTTGAATTGTGGCTTTCTGGCTGCTTGTAATATTTTCTCCTTGCCCTGGGAATTCTGGAATTTGGCTACAGTATTCCTAGGAGTTTTCCTTTTGGGATCTCTTTCAGTAGGTGGTCAGTGAATTCTTTCCATTTCTATTTTATCCTCTGATTCTAGAATATCAGGATAGTTTTCCTTGATAATTTCTTGGAAGATGATATCCAGGTTCTTTTTTTGATTATGGTTTTCAGGTACACCAGTAACTTTTAAATTATTTCTCCTCAATCTATTTTCCAGGTCAGTTGTTTTTCCAATGAGATATTTCATATTGTCATCTACTTTTGTCATTCTTTTCGATATATATATATATATATAATTTCTTGGTTTATCACAAAGTCATTAGCCTCCACCGCTCCATTCTAATTTTTAAAGAACTATTTTCTACAGTGAGTTTTTGAACCTTATTTTCCAGTTGTCTCATTCTGCTTTTTAAATCATTCTTCTCCTAGCTAGTTTTTTGGACCTATTTTACCATTTGGGTAAGTCTACTTTTAAAGTTGTTATTTTCTTCAGCATTTTGTTGTGTCTCCTTTAGTAAACTGTTGGTTCATTTTTCATGATTTCCTTGTATTGTTCTCATTTCTCTTTCCAATTTTTCCTCCACCTCTCTAACTTGATTTTCAAAATCATTTTTGAGCTCTTCCTTGACCTGAGAACATTGCAAATTTTTTGGAAGCTTTGGTTGTAAGAGTCTTAACCTTATTGTCTTCCTACATTTGCATGCTTTGGTCTTGCTCTGATTGTATGCTTTGCTCTTCCTCATCTGAAAAGATGGAAGAAAATACCACTTCACTAAGAAAGTAACCTTTTATACTGTTATCTTTCTCCCTTTTGGAATATATCCCCAGCTAAGTACTTGACTTTCGAGTCCTTTGTGACGTGGAGGGTACACTACCCTAGACTTCAGAGGTTTTGTGTAGCTGTTCTCTGAGATCTATAAGTTTTCTTCAAAATCTGTAAGTTCTCAGTTCCTCGCAGGTGACACAATCAAGAGAGAGAAGTTTAATCTTCTCCTGTCCTGTGTTCTGGTTTGTGAGCAAGCAAAAGCACTCTTTTCTGCACTGGAGCTGTGAGTAGGATTCCCTCTCCACAGCTGCCACCAGTTCCACCACACCAGCAATCTTCCTCACGCAGGACCAACACTCAGGATTGAGTGCTCAATTCTCCCACTGTCTATAGGCCAAGAGCTTCAGAAATCGATGCAGTTATGGCTGCAGTGGCTGCCATAGCCATGGGGCCTATCAAGTTCCCCTCTTGCCCTGGGGAAAGTTCTTTCTCACTGAACTTTGAAGCTGTCTTTGGTGTTTGTGGGTTGAGAAATCTGGAAACCTCATCAGTAACCCATAATTCAGCACCGTGATGCTGCTCCAGTCCTATCTGTGAGTGTGTGGGCCACACTGGGCTGTGCTTACCTCCAAACCACTTGTTATAGACCCTTCTTGTTAGCCTTTCAGGTTGTCTTGGACTGTAAATCTGTTTCACTCTGTCATTTCATGACTTCTGTTGTTCTAGAATTTGTTTAGAGTCATTTCACAGGTATTTTAAGGGCTTTTGGGGCAAGTTAGAGAAGGTCCGTGCTTCTATTCTGTCATCTTGGATCCATTCCATGACTTAATTTTGAAGTGTGAGAACATCTAGTATAGTATTTGACAACAAATCCTAGTAACAATTGTGAACTTACAGTGTACCAACATTCTTTCCACAAATTAAAAATTTTAATTTCCTCCAATATGTTTATTTTAGAACAATAAAATTGGTTTGTGTATTTTAGGTCATTTAGCTTAGGCTTCTGCATGTTTTCTGTAATAAGGCCTTACAAGAGCTTTAATAATTAAAATGAATAACTTTTAATAGATTTCAGGATGTCTTCAAGAAGGATATCATCTGAGCCTGGATTGCTCCTTTTTGTATAACAGAAAATTTCCTCTTCTGGTGTCAATCTTCATAAGGGAGGCCCTTTGCTCTCTAAGTGTTCTTGAAGATTCATGAATACTAATTGGCCAGCTGCCTGACCTGAGCTTGTGAGCAATCCTTTTTCATGTCCATGTTTAGTTTCTTATCCTCTGTGGCCTCAAATGGGTGCTTCCTGCATTCAGGAACCTTATGATTTATTACATTTCAGAATTTACCTAAAGATGATATATAATCAGTGACATTGGAAAGTGGCAGTTATTTCATGATGGGCGGACTGCTCATCTGGGATAATAATAAATATCCTAAAAATGTTTTTGACAAGAATATTCTTACTTTGATGAGGGAAGAAAGAAGCAGATCTTTTTGTAGAAATGTGGAGAGATATGGGTGTATGTGTGTGTGTGTAAACCTGTTGCTATTTTGATGAACAAATTTATGAGGATAAAAGAGACTATGCTTCAGTGAAACTAATTGATTTTTAATATAAAAACAAAAGAATTCTAACAAACCAAAATTAATTTCAAAATATCTTCTTCTTCTTAGGAAAGAAGTCCCCTAAAATGTTTGCTGCACTTGCAGCTATAACAGATCATAATTAATAATAGCAATAGTGGTTGCAAAATCAGCAACAGTAGACATGTGGTCTATTACTTAGTCCCAGTTCTAAGGATAAAAATTCACATACCAATAAGAATTGTAACTGTCAGGTAAGCCGTGACAATCAAAATCAGGTACAGCTAATGAGAATAAATGTAATGGCAGGTAAAATATTTGATACTGTTAAATGTCATTTTTATGCTTGAACTGCACTGATCTACATTCATTTTATCAAATGGAAGTTTCTTTGTGTTTTATTTGTATTTTTATTCCAAATTCTTTATCATTCATCATTATTGAATAATAGAGGAATTTTAATATAAATTACTCAATATGAGGACTTAACAATGCATATCTTTTTTTGACGGAGATTGAAAACATTCAGTGAAATCTTTTTGGATTATTCTTTTATACTATGTCAACTCATAAAGTTAGTCAGTAAGTAGCTATTAAAGATTTACTATGTGTCTTACTCTGTGTTATTCACTCAAGACGCAAAAAAAAATCCCTGTTCTCAAATAGTTCACAGTCTGACTAGGGGGATGCAGTAACAACATGAAAAACAATATGTACAAGCAAGCTAAATACAGGATAAATTTTGCAATAATTTGCAGAGGAAGGACACCAGGATTAAAATGAATTAGGAAAGTCTTCCTATAGATAATATGATTTTAACTGAGACTGTAAGCAAGCCAGAAGGAGATAAAATTACTAAGAAATTATCAATAATATTTTCAAAGTCTATAATTATCATTGAATATTAATTTCTTGAATGCATATTTTGATTTATCCCTAGAAAGACTAGATACCAAGAGTGATAAATTTGGTGAATACTTCCATCAAGAAATCTTCACAATGGAGAGGAATAGCAGGGTATTTTTGGTAGAGAAGGAAGGATTTCTTCAGATGAAATGCCACAGAAAATCATCATTATGTAGTTACATTTTAAATACACTAAAGAAGTAACTCTAGTAAAGTCAATGTAACAAGTATTTATTAAGCAATTCCTGTATATTGACAATATGAGAATCCTGATATTGGTCTTCTCCCACTCTGCATTTCAGCTTCCTTTTCAACGTGGCCTTCACCCACTAGATTGTAAGCTACTTAAAGTAAAGGACTTTCACTTTCATTTTTATAACTTTAGTGCTTAGCAAAACCTAGCATGAAGTAGACACTTAATAAATGTAACTGGGAGTACAAAGGAAAACAAAAGTAATACCTTTTCTCAAGAAGCTCACAAAACTGTGCTTAAGAGAAAACAAAATTATTAAAAATTAAACTATAGTATCCATGAAAGTGGAAGGCAACAACTAAAACTTAATCTGTATTTGACATAAGAAAAAATACTTTGATTCAATTATTTTTAGATGATGACAGAAAAAACAAGATGATTAGCCTTTTTGTTTATTTTTCAGGTTTCTCTGAGTTCCTTTTTCTCTCTCACAAAGGTGAGACAACTTTTTTTCTTCTGATGTATGAACTTGGATA
Organism: Potorous gilbertii; assembly: GCA_028658325.1. Taxonomy (NCBI): domain Eukaryota; kingdom Metazoa; phylum Chordata; class Mammalia; order Diprotodontia; family Potoroidae; genus Potorous; species Potorous gilbertii. The sequence goes on from CM053771.1 coordinate 327,045,148, forward strand.
TGTTATAATATTTTTTCTGAGAATATTTTGTTTTTTCCCCAACTAAATATTAAGAACAATTTTACCATTAATTTTTACAAGATTTTGATTTCCAAAGTTTTCTCTCTTCCTTGCTCCTTACTCTCTTGTCTTCCAAAAATGGAGGGCATTTTTACATTGTTTATACAAATATAAAGCATTTCCGTATTCATCAGAGTTATGAAAGAAGAAATAGATCAAAAGGAATAAGTAAGTGAAAACATATTCTTCAATCTGCATTCAGAGTTTATCCATTATTCATCTGGACAACTGGATAATGTTTTCCTTCATGAGTCCTTAGGAATTATTTTGGAACATTGATAAGAAAAACTAAATCCGACATAATTAATTATCACATGGTGTTGCTGATTCTGTTTACAGTGTTTTCCTTTCTTCTCCTTTCACATGGTATCAGTTCATATAAGTTTTCCAGGTTTTTATGAAGTCTGCCTGTTCATAATTTCTTACTGCACAGTAGGATTCAATTACATTCAAATAAGACATCTTGTTCAGCTGTTCCTCAATTGATGGGCATTCCCATTTTGCCACCATGAATAGTGCTTCTATAAATATTTTTGCACATTTGCATCCCTTTCCTTTTTTATGAACCCTTTGGGACACAGAAGTAATAGGGGTAATGCTGCATCTAAAAGTATGCCAGTTTCATAGCCCTTTGGGCATAATTCCAAATTGTTCTCCAGAGTCAATTAATAACTCCACCAGCAGTGCATTAGTGTCCTAATTTTCCCACATCCTCTACAACATTAATCATTTTCCTTCATCTGTCATATTAACAAATATTTTTGGTATAAGGTGATATTTCACAGTTATTTTAATTTGTATTTCTATAATAAAAATTAATTTAGATTATTATTCATACTCTTATATGCATCTGATTTTTTCATCTGAAAACTGCCTGTTCATATCCATTGATCATTTATCAGTTGAGGAATGGCCTTTATTCTCATAAATTTGATTAGGTTCTCTGTATATTTGAGAAATAAGACCTTTATCAGAAACACTTGCTGTAAAGATTCTGTCCCAGATTTCTGTTTTCCTTCCAATCTTGATTGCCTTGGTTTTGTTTATTCAATCCCCTTTTAATTTAAAATAAATAAAAATGATCTATTCTATACTCTATATGTCACTCTCTATGTCTTGTTTTGGTACAGATTCTTCCCCTCCTCATAGATCTGACAGGCAGACAATTCTTTACTCTTCTAAATTGAACTCTTCATTGTCTACGATACCTGTTAGAAATATGAAGTTTCCTTCTTTTTCTCTTTTAAGTAGGTCAATTTTTACATCTACCTTGTCTAAGATCAGGACTGCTACCCCTGCTTTTTTTTTAACTTAAACAGAAGCATAATAGATTATTCTCCTGCCCCTTAGTTTTACTCTGTGTCTCTCCTTCAAGTGTGTTTCTTGTATGTAGGATTCTGTTGTAGGGATTGTTTTGTAGGATTCTGTTTTTTGATTCACTCTCCTATTCACTTCCACTTTGGGGAGAGTTCATCCTAATAAAACTTACAGTTAGGATAATTGTGTGTGTATTTCTCTCCAACTATTCTTCCTGCTGTTTGTCCTCTCTCTCCTCACCCTTTTCCTCCTCAACAGTGGTTTACTTCTGTCTGCCACTTCCCCTGATCTGCCCTCCCTTCTTTCAATCTCTAACCGCTTTAAATTATTCTCCTACACTCCTACTTTCCTGTTGTGTAAGACAGGTTTCTGTATTTAACTGATTATATTGTTTTCTATTTGAACCAATATTGAGGACAGAAAGTTTCAGTGAATGTTCATTGTCTACCCTCCCTTCTTCCCCTCCATTGTAAAAGGTCTCTTCTCTTCATGTGAGATGATTTACCCCATTCTACATCGACCTTCCTTCTGTACCCATTGTACTCTTCTATCTCCTCCTTTAATTTTTTAACGTCAATGCTCCAAATTCACCTTGTACTCATACTCTCTGTCTATGTATATTTTTTCTATCTTTACTGTTAGTGATACATGTGATATATAGTGATATAATAAGGATTATAAGTATTATCTTCCTGTGTAAGGATGTAAATGATTTAGTTCTATTGAAACTTTTGCTTGTTTATCTATCATTTTTGCCTGTTTGTGCTTCTTTTGGGTCTTGATATTAGAGGGTAAATTGTTGATTTAGTTCTGGTCTTCTCCTTATGCAGGCTTGAACTCCATCTATTCTATCAAATAACCATTTTTTTCTTTGATGTACTATGCTTGTTTTTGCTGGGTAAGTGATTCTTTGTTGTAGTTCCAGCTCCTTTGTCTTTAGGAATATCATGTTCCATGACCTCATATTCCTTAATGTTGCAGTTGCCAAGGTGTTGTTTTCCTCAATCAGTTTTTGTACTTTCTCTTCCATTTGGCCAATTGTACTCTTTAAGGAGTTGCTTTCTTTAGTGGAATTTTGCATTTCCTTTCCATTTGACCAGTTCTTCTTTTTAAGCACCTTTCTACGTTATTGACTCCTTTTTATTTAATTCTCAGACATTATTCTCATTTCCTTTCCTAATTTTTCTTCTACCTTCTTATTTGATTTTTAAGCTCTTTTTGAGCTCTTCTATGAGTTTCTTTTTTCTGGACCTGAGACTGTTTCCCATTTAACTTTGAGGTTATGCCCATAGATATTTTGACATAGTTATCCTCTTCTGCGTTTGTATGTTGATCTTCCTTGTCACCATGATAAATTTTTATGGACAAATTCTTTTTTTTACATTGTTGGGTTTTTATTTTTTTGCTCATTTTCTTGGTATTTTTCCTTTCTTTGAAATTTGAGCTCTGCTCCAAGGGTAGAAGGGACACGGTCTTGAGTTTCTTGTATTAGTGGTTGCATACCCTAGCTGGTGGTCTGCTGATGTTGTCCTGAGGCCCATGTGGAACCCTTATGTCTGGAACTTCACTTAAGTGTTAGGATGAGGGTGAATGGTGCTCCCGGAGGCTTTAGTAGTCTGGTAGCTTACCTGTTGCTGAACAGAGGATCCTACTGGTGATGTATGGCATGTATTGAAACAAGATTAGGTGTTTCTTTGTTTCCCCATGGCTACACTGAAGCATGTGGCAATTTGATCTCTGGAGGCTGCCTGTTGCTTAGGTACACATAGCACTGGTATCTATATGTTTGCATCCATCTGTGCTGTAGTACTTGGAGGCCTACCTCTGAAGGATGTCTGATATTTTTTTCTGGGGCGACACTGAAGTATCTATTGGTTCTTGGACCTGCAATTGCCAGTTCCCTTAGCTATGCTAAGGCACATAGTGGCTTCTGGTGTTGGTGTTTGCCTACTCCACCAGAATAAAGCTCAGGTCACCCACTAGTTGTTGAGGTGGGACTTTGCTGCTAACTTAATGGGATGTTTCCATCCTGGACTGTGATCCCTTTTCACCTCAGTGCAATGGACCTCTCTTTTCAATTCTCTAATTTTCTTGGGCTCAAATACTGTTTCACTCCCTCTTTTTACTGGTTCCACTATTCCAAGATTTGTTTTTGGGCTCTATTTTATGATTGTTTGGAGGTGAAAATGAGAGAGTTATAGTGATTGACTGCTTAATCCACTATTTTGTCTTCTGGAAGTCTAGATAGATTATGTTAAAACCTTTTCTACATTTTTCATAAGCTATTCTATATTTATGTTTGTGTATGTGTGTATACATTTAAATGCATACATATATATGTGTATGGAAATAAACACTATATATGCATAAAGATACACACATATATTACATTTACATACCCATACACATGCATATATAGATAGAAACACAAAGTTAGACAGATGTATTTCTTAAATACTTATATGCATTTAAATGATGTTTTTATATTTGTTGATTTATTATCTTTATAAAATTGCCCTATACATAACTTGTTAAAATACTTCAATCTCTCCTTTGTGCAATCATAGTTGCCTCAGATTGGAGGTACAGTGGAAAGATTACTGAATTTGTTTTCAAAAGATGAGATTCAAAGTTTCAACCAGTCAGGGACTATCTGTGTGACACTGGACAAAATTTTCAAACTCTTTAAACCTCCTGTGGGGACTTCACTAGGAGTCCTATCTATTTCCATCTATAGTTTTTAAAAGGAAAAAAAATACCTCTCACAAAATGTAGAGTTTGCTCCTTTGAAATACAGTATTTTTACTATGCAAGAGAAATAAAATAAAGAAATAGAGAAAGTCAAAATTTTTTTTATTATTTGGTACCTGAGGAAAAAGAGAATAACAGTCTAAGAAATGTTAATAAGACATGAATTATGTAAATATAGAAAACCCATTGGTTTATATCTCAAAAATATTATAAAATATCTGTTTCTTCATTGACTAGTTTTGTTTTCTTTCTTTCCTTTTTTTTTGGAAATGCAGTGGCATATTTTCCTGCAACAAAATATTGTATTCAGTCAATCAGAATTTCTTTAAATTAATGCTAAAGAATTTGAATGATTTCTTTTTCTTTCACTTAATTATTTGAAGTTCCTGAGGGGTCCACCAGTAACAAAGCATATCTGCTTTATAAATAACTCTGAAAGACTGGCATAATAACACTAGTTAGGCATTATCCTGTAGTCTTCTGAGTTGGGGTATACCCATCTTACAAATGAGGAAACTAAGCTGAAAAAGATGAATTGATTTGCCTACAGACAAAATTACAGCATTGAATTAAGAAAAATAGAAAAGAGTTATATAATAGGTAGATTTGGGCTAAACATTGAAGGAATGAAGGTATTACAAGGGGAAAGAAGTAGGAGTAAAGAGAAACAACATACTACCCTTGGTGTTATGCTACTCAAAGGCATGAAAGTAGGAGATAGGATATTACAAATACAAGAAACATCAAGGGGCGGAGTCAAGATGGAGGAGTGGAGGGACTCACCTATGCTGGGTCCGAACATGCGGCCCATGGATTTCCTGTGGGAAGGGCTCCTGACAGGTTCTGGAGCGGTGGAGGCCGCGAGGAGGCACAGTGGGGGAGATTTCCGTTGCAGAGGGCCCTGAAAAACTGACCGCGGGGGTGCCCCGGACAGGAGCGGAGCCCTGTCCGGCCGGGCGTTCCCCTCCACCGCCCAGGCCGCGCGGCGCTGGGAGGGGCCAGCGGACCCAGGCAGGCGTCAGGGACCTGAATCTCCGGCCAGCCGCGGGGGTCCCTCTGCCCGTGGACGCGCGGGTCAGTGGGAGAGACGGGCTGGGGGGGGAGTGGGGGATCTCCGGGACTCGGGCACCCTGGGAGGCGGCCGCTGTGGCGGAGGCTGAGGGAGCTCTTAAGCTCCACCCCAGCTTCACTACAAAGGATCTCTGTATAAACCCCCTGAGGGAACTGAGCCTGAGAGGCAGCCCTGCCCCCACCTGAGAACCAGCAGATAAGCCCTCATTGAAGAGCAGTCAGGCCTGCTGCCAAAAGCCCTGAGGCTGGGGAGCAGCATTTGAATCTCAGACCCCAAGCACTAGTTCAGGCAGACCTAGGCTGGGGTGGAGAGGACTCTCATAAGTCAAGTAACTGGTTGGGAAAATGCCCAGAAAAGGGAAAAAAAATAAGACCATAGAAGGTTATTTTCTTGAGAAGATGATTCCGCCTTTCCTCTCTGATGACGACGAAGAGATCTGCTTACCATCAGGTAAAGACATAGGAGTGAAGGCCTCTGTATCTCAAATATCTGAAATAGATACTCCATAGACTCAGGCCATGGAGGAGCTCAAAAAGATTTTGAAAATCAAGTTAGACAGGTGGAGGAAAACCTGGGAAGAGAAATGAGAGAGATGCAAGAAAAGCCTGAAAAACGGGTCAATAACTTAATAAAGGAGGCCCAAAAAAATGCTGAAGAAAATAGCACCTTGAAAAATAGGCTAACTCCATTGGCAAAAGA
>CM053771.1:327051546-327076017 GCA_028658325.1 Potorous gilbertii
CTTAATTTTTTTCCCTTTTCTGTGCATTTTCCCAGCCAGTTATTTGATTTCTGAGAGTCCTCTCCACCCCCTGGCCTAGATCTGCCCGCTAGTGCTTGGGGTCTGAGATTCAAATGCTGCTCCCCAGCCTCAGGACTTTTGGCAGCAGGCTTGACTGCTCTTCAATGGGGGCTTATCTGCTGGTTCTCAGGTGGGGGCAGGGCCGCCTCTCAGGCTCAGTTCCCTCAGGGGCTGTATACAGAGATCCTTTGTAGTGGAGCTGGGGTGGAGCTCCAGCCCGCTCTGGGAGTCTCTGGCTGAGCTGCCTCAGCCTCTGCCGCAGTGGCCGCTTCCCAGGGGGTCCGAGTCCCGGAGATCCCCCGCTCCCCTCTCAGCCTGTCTCTCTCACTGACCTGAGCATCTGTGGGTGGAGGGACCTTCTCGGCCGCTGGAGATTCAGGTCCCTGACGCCTGTTGGGCTCTTCTCGCTCCTCTCAGTGCCAAGTGGCTGGGGTGGGGGAGGGGAGCGCTCGGCAGGACAGGATTCTGCTACCATCCGGGGTACCTTTGCGGTCAGTTTTTCAGGGCTCTCTGCAACGGAAATCTCCTTCACTGTGTTTCTGCGCAGCTTCCACTGTTCCAGAATTTGTCTGGAGTTCTTTTTACAGGGAATCTATGGGCTGTGGATTCGGAGCTAGCAAATGTGAGTCTTTCTACTCTGCCATCTTGGCTCTGCCTCCCTATGTGTCTTTTTAAAGACAAGTTTTATACGACGAAATAATCCTAGGTTATAGGTTTTGAATTTGACCTTTGTGTTACATATAATTTAACTTCATTCTTACTACACAGTCACTAATCTAGTCAATTTTAAGACTAGCTTGAAATGATTGTTTTAGCTAACTTATAAATGCTAGCATAAATTGATTGAATAGACATAGAAATAATGAACTTAAAAAAATACTCGAGTCTACAAATGATGCTCTCTAGCAGATATTTGATACTATAATTCTGCCTGATTACCCCTACTTCTCATCCTTTAGTTCTTAAAACATTTAAAACAATCCATTCCAATACAAGAAGGGATTATGTCAATCATTTACCCTATGACTCTATTAGTGGAATTACTATTAGTGTAATTTCCTTTGAAAATATACTTTTCTTTGGCTACCACCCCATTAACTGTTTTTTTTTCTCTTTTTGTAATATGATAAGGACCAGAGTATGTGAAGCACATATCTCTTATATTTTCACTTATGGGTAGGCTAAGCCTATACAATAAAAATGACAATTAGGACTAAATTGATTTTCTTATTCAGTACCCTTCCAATCAAACTGCCAACATTTATTTTACAACCCTAGAAAAAAATAAAAACCAAATTCATCTAGAATAAAAAAAGTTCAAGATCATCGAGGGAATAAATGAAAAAGTGCAAATGAAGGTGTCCTAGTCATCACAAATTTCATACAGTATTTTAAAGCAGTAATCATGAAAAATATTTGGTATTGGCTAAGAAATAGAGTAGCTGATCAGTGGAATAGATTAGGTACATAAGATACAATAGTAAATGACCATGGTAATCTAGTGTTTGATGAACAAAAAGATCCCAGCTTCTGGGTTAAGAAATCACAGTTTGACAAAAACTGCTGGGAAAACTTACGAAACATTATTGCAGAAACTAGGTATGGATCAGCATCTTATACTGTACACCATGATCACGTCAAAATAGAAACATGATTGAGAAATAAAAGGTGATGTCATAAGCAAATTAGGTGAACAAGGAACCATTTACCTGTTAGATCTAGAGAGAAGGGAAAAATCTATGACTAAACAAGAGATAAAGAGCATTCCAAGTTGCATAACCAATCAATAATTTTGATTATATTAAATTATAAAAGATTTTACATAAACAAAAAAATGATATTATATTGAAATTAAATTTTTAAAGTTTTTGCACAAACAAAAGCAATTCAACATATTAAAATGAAAGCAAAAAGATGTGAAATAAATTTATAGTATGTACCTCTGGTAAAGACCTCATTTCTTGAATACATGCAGAACTGACTCAAATTTATAAGCATACAAGTTATTCCCCAGTTGACAAATGGTAAAAGAATATGAACAGGAAAGTTTCAGAAAAAGAAATTAGAACTATCTATAGCCATATAAATTTTTTTTAATCAATATTGATTAAATAAATGCAAATTAAATAATTCTGAATTAACACCTGTCAGACTGACATAAGAGAAAAGGGAAATGAAAAATTTTGGAAAATACATGGAAAAATTGGAACACTAATGCATTGTTTTTGGTTGTGAATTAATCCAACCATTCTGGAGAGCAATTTAAAACTGACCCAAGGACAATCAAATTGTGCATACCTTTTGATCCAGAAATACCACACTAGATCTGTTTCCCAAAAAGATCATAAAAAGGAGGGGAAGACCTACATTTACAAAAGTATTAACAGTAGCTCTTTTCGTGGTTTTAAAAAATTATAAATTGAGAAGATGTCCATCAATTGGTGAACTGACTGAACAAGTTGTGGCATACGAATGTAATAAAATGTTATTGTGCTATAAGAAATATTGAGCAGGATGATTTAAGAAAAAACCTGGAAACACTTACATGAATTGATGGTGAGTGATGTGAACAGAACCAGGAGAACATTGTACACAGTCTTGCAATATTGTATGATAATAAACTGTGAATGACTTAGCTATTCAGAACAATAAAATGATTCAAGATAATTTCAAAGTACTCATGATGGAAAATTCTATCCATATACAGAGAACTAACTGATGAAATCTGAATGCAGATTGAAGCACACTAATTTTCAATTTTATTTTTTCATTTTTTTTGCTTTTGACCTGTTTTTCTTTTACAACATGATTAATATGAAAATATGTTTTCAATGATAGCATATATATATATATATATATATATATATGTATGTATATATATATCAAACTGCTATATCAAACTGCTTTCAATCTTAGGGAGGGGGAATTTGGAGGAGGGAGGGAGAAAATATTGAATTCAATTATTTTAAATGAATTTTAAAGCTATCTTTACATGTAATTTGAAAAAATATTATATATACACACATATATATATATATATACATATATATATATATATATATATATATATACAAACACATCCTATACACATATTATACCCAGATATATGTGCATATTTCTATATGTATGTATATGTATGTGCATATATACAAACATAATCTTGGAGGTAATAATGTTCTTTTTTAGCCAAAGTGCAACTGAGGTTCCCCATCTTCACTACTCCCCTTAACAGTTTTATGTTGTCATAAATATTGTAAAATATATTCAATTTATATAATGACAAGAAAAAGAAAAGATTGAATAACAATAGACAATATGATGGACAAAACCTTAAGCCTAAATACATAAAAATGTTTGAAATTTTCCAGAGTAACCTCTATTGCACATTGGTCTTTCCATGGTCAAAGTACGGGAACAAATAATTTTCATAAGAAAAAATACAAATTGTCAATAATCGTTTAAAAACACATGCATCTATACTATAAATGAAAGATATACAAATCAATACAAATGATTTATATCACAACAATCAAATTATATATTTTCAACTCATTCAATTTAAGAAGGATTTATTAAAAAACCTCCTTTAGAACATTTATTTATTATGTTCTGAGGACAAAAAGTAAAAATGCAAACAGTGTCTATCAACAAGGAGTTTACAATATCATGAGGGTACAGTGAAGTTAAGTGATGTGGCTATGATCACACAGCTAATATAAACAGGAGGTAGGACTTAAGCCCAATTCTTATTAACGTAAGTTCTAACATAAGATAATATAGATAAACTATGATTTTTTTTCCTCTAACTCAGGCCATATTTAAGATACAAAGATAAATTATTCTTCTGCCTCACCATTGCACACTCTCCTCACAGGAGGGAAAAGGCCAGAACAACATTATTCCTCTCTTCCCTTCATCTCTTAGGACTCCCTCTCTCTGTGCCTCTCTCTCTGTCTGACTTGATATCTCTCATCTCTTTCTCTTTCTCTGTCTCTCTCTCCTTGTGTCTCACTATGTTTGTAGTGTGTGTATGTGTTTGTGTTTGTGTGTGTTTCTCTCTAGCTATCTCTCTTTCTCTCCTCTCTTTTCTGAACAAGAAGATCTCTATTACATTTTTCTTTGATAGGCATGTAAGATACCAGAAAAGGCTCTCTTCTCCCTTGACTTAGTTCAGAATAAATGGGCTTGCATGGATTCATAAGAAACCAGGTGGAATAAATGAATTCTAGAACTATTACTTTTAGGACTATTTGTATGTCTGCCTTTAATATTACTGTTACATTTCAACTTAAGAGTCATAAGAAGTTGTTTAGAGCATTAATAGGGAAGTGATTTATCCAGGATTACAGAGTCAGTGTGTGTCAGAGGACAGACCTGATCTTAGGTGTTGTTTGATCCTTCAAAATTGACTATCTACCACACTGGGGAAAGGGGAAGTCAGAAGTAAAACACTTTTGAGGAGGGAGAGGGTGAAAGGAGAGAGAATAGACTAAATGGCGGTAGGGGAATAGGATGGAGGAAAACACGGTAAGCAATTGTAGCTGTAGGGCAAAAAACTGAAGCAAGTTTCTCTTTCTCTAACATCTAGAGAACTGTGTCAAATTATAAAAATGAGAGCCACTCCCCAATTGATAAATGATCAAAAATAAAATCAGTTTTCAGATGAAGTAATCAAAGCTACCTATAGACATATAAAATATTCTAACTCAATATTGATTATAGAAATGCAAATCAAAATAATTCTGAGGTACTACCTCATATCTATTAGATTTGCTAATAAGACAGAAAAGATAAAAGTCAAATGTTGGAGGAGATATCAGAAAAATGAGACATTAATGCACTTTTGGGGGAGAAGTGAACTGAGTCAACCATTCTATAGAACCATGCCTAAAAGGCTATAAATCCATTCATACTCTTTGACCTAGCAATACCTGTTAATTAATTCTGTGTCCCAAAAATGATTTTTTTAAAAAGGGGAAATGGCCTACATGTACAAAATTATTTATAGCAACTTTGTTCTGGGGGTAAATAATTAGAAATTGAGGGAATGTCTTTCAATTGGGAATGGCTAAACAATTTATGGTATTTCATTATGACAGAATGCTATTTTACTATAAGAAATGATGAACGCATACTCTCAGACAAACCTGGGAAGACTTAGGTACAAAGTAGCAACAATGCTGTGAGACGATAAGCTGTGAATGACTTAGTTATTCTCTCAGTACAATGACCCAAGACAATTGTGCAGAACTTATGACAAAAAAAAATGCTACCTATCCCCAGAGAAAGAACTGATGGTGTCTGACTACAGATTGAAATAAACTTTTCCTTTTACTTTATTTTTCTTGCGGTTTTTTTTTGGTTTGTTTTCTTTTACAGCATGTCTATTATGGATATGTTTTGCAAGACTACACATATATAACCTATTTTAAATTGCTTGCATTCTTGATAAGGAGCAGTGGTGAGGGAGAAAGGAAGGGAATTCTGAACACAAAGCTTTTAAAACAAATTTTAAAAATTATTTTTACATGTAACTGGGGAAAGATGAAATACTAAAATAAGGTCCCCCCAAAAGAGATCAACTATCTATTTTGCTATGCTGCTTCTTATAATATATTAAAACTTTAAAACTCATATTAAATCTACTTAGTCATTAGTATATATGAAAAAAACATTTTTGCATTTTGATAGATTGAAGAGGAAATAAATTGCTAATGGTATTTGGCAAGGTCACACAGTGGATAGAGCACTGGGCTTGGAATCAGAAAGGTTTATCTTCCTGAGCTCAAATCTGGCATCAAACAATTACTAGCTATGTGACCCTGGGGAATTGATTTATAATCTGTTTGCCTCAGTTCCTTATTTGTATAATAGGCTGGAGAAGGAAATGTAAAAACACTCCAATATCTGTGCCAAGAAATTCCCAAATAAGGTCACAAAGAGTTGAACAGAACCAAACAACAACCACCATCACCACAGCAAAGCATGTAATAAATGCTTGTTTATTTAAGAACAGGAGTGTTAGAGCAGATTGTGGTGACATAAAGGAATTTATGCACCTAATAATTTTACAAAAATATGTAACTTTACAGAGTTTATGAAATATCCTTTTCTTTAAAAAAAGGCAATCAAAATATTTCATCTGTTAAGAAGACTGGATCTCAGAAGATGCTTTAATTAAGATGTCACTCCATTAAACAGAAGGGTCTAGATGATTTGCTCTCATTCGTAATTATTTGGCAAATTGATTGAATTTGAGTTATGTTTCCTCACAGAAGAACAAGGAGACTCTGGATTAGAGATGAAGACTGCTTTCAACCTCGGTCATTTACCCCAGATAACTTCAGAGCCATGAAATATCTACGTCATACCTCTTTCCTTTTTTTCCTAGGTGGTCCTCAACCTTCTTTAAAAATTGTTGTATGCAATGTAACTGAGGAGAACTATTTCTATATCACTCAAATTAATTCTCTTCTTCAGTCAAATGATTCCTTTTGTATCTAACTGCTACTCAAAGAAGATATGATTTTGAGACATGTTGGAAATGATTAACCAAAAATAAAAAAAATATTAAGCAAAGTTCAATGTGTTTTCTGTCATTCTTCTCTTTTCACTCTAAAAGAAAAGAACAAAACTAATCTGCTTTTATAATTGGGATAAGGGCACATAGTACTATTATTAATAGCCTATACACATACACACATATATATGTATATATATATATATATATGCATGTACAAAAACACATATGTGTATATATGTGTGTATTCATGTTATTTTTGCACATATGTGTATATAAAACTTGGATAATTGGATATATGTTTTACATGAGTTTACATGCATAATATATAGCATATTTCTTGCTTTCATTTCAATGTTCCAGGGAAGGTTCAAATCTAAATTACTCAAAATGTAAAGTAAAAAGTATTGTTAAAAATAAATTATAAATTTCAAATAAATAAGTCTAACAAAATAAAAAAAATGATGATCCCACTATAAGTTTTGCATACCTCTTTACATATATTTTCTCATTTCATAATTACTTGGGAGGTATGAGTTACTATTATTCCTATTTTAAATATGAGCATATTGAGGCTGAAAAAGGTTGTGGCTTGACTAGGGTCACAGTAAGTATTGTCTGAGATAGGAATTAATATCAACTCTTCCAGACTTGGAGTCCAGGACTTTATCCACTACTATATACCACCTACCTTCCCAATGAAATATAACACATACAAAAAAAGTACAAGCAAGATTAATCTCAATTAGGAAAGAAGAGGGAAAAAAGGAAATGAGAACAAGATTGAAGACACTTCAGCTATTCATTTTCTCATTATAAAAATGAGAAACAAAATAATAGCATTTTCCAAATATATATAATTTTATAATTTAAAATGATTTCTTCATAGCAACATTTTGAAATAGATAGTGTAAATATAATTATCACCATTGGACAGGTGGAAAAATGGAGACTCAGAGATTAAGAGGATCACCACAGTTACATTCCAGCAATTATGGGTGCTGCATAGCAAGTCAACATCGAAATTAATGTTTAAACATAAGGATTACAATTCCAAGCCATGTTCAATTTACAAAAGGAGAGATAGATAATTAGGGAGCAAAAATTAAAGAAGAAAAAGACAGAAGGACAAAATTAAAGATGATCAGAGAAGTAAAAGATAAGGGGTTTTAATATTCTTTCTGTAGACATTCTGATAAAAATACATTCATAATATTATGTTCAGTTTTACATGTCAAATTTGAGGAAAGGCATTGAAAGACTGGAAAATTTCCAGAGCAAAGTGACTATAATAATTAAGAAAAATGAAATAATTTCAGATAAAAGTTGAATGAAAGAATGGGAGACATTTGTCAAGAAAAGGTATGGAATCAATATGACTATCATCAAATATTAAACAACTTATTATTTGGAAAAAACGATTAGAATCTTTGTATCTGTCGCACAAAAGCGACATCAAGTCCAGTGAGTGAAATTTACAAGCAGTATTGTCTAAACACTTTGATCTGACAATGTAGAAATGGAGACCTTCCATGGTAGTGAGGAATTCTTCAAATAGAGTCTGCATGATGAAAGATGTAGTAAGGAGGATTCCTATTCAGTTATGATCTGGATTAGATAACCTTTGAGGGCCCTTCTAAGTATGAGAATATGTTTACATTGCCTAATGCTTTAATTAACCAGAGGATGGGAGGAAGAGAGAACAAATCCAGGGAATGAGTCACTAGCTTGAAACCTCATGTCCCACACATAAAGCATTGGTTGCTGAGGTAATGATGTTGGTCTCCCCTAGAAAAATTCAAGGTTGAAGGGGGAAAATAGTGTAAAAAGGAACCCCTTCCTGATATGAGAAAGTCAATGTAAGACATCTGTATGAAATCCTTACAGTCAGCAAAGCACTATATTAAGTTCTAAGGAAACAAAGAAAAAATCAGTACCTAGTCTCGATGGGATCACAATCTAACTGAGGAAACAACACAAAAGTAACTGTATGTAGATAAAATGTATACAGTACATTTTAGAAGCTTCAGAAAAACTTCTTGGAAAAAGTAAGTTTTATCTGAGACGTGAAAGAATTCTGGGAAAGCAGGAGGAGAAAAAAAGGGAGAAAAATTTAGGCATAGGCAAAAACCATTGAACATGTACAGAATTGGGAAATGAGGTGTTTTCTGTGAGGGGCAACAAGGAAACTCATATCATTAGAAAATAGAGTTTTCAGAATGAAGTGAGAGAATACTGATAACATAGGGAGGGACTGTACTGTGATGGTCTTAAAAGTCAAACATAGGATTATCTATTCAATCCTGTAGTTTAGAGAATTTATTGAATAGGAGAATAAAATAATCAAACATATACTTTAGGAAGAACAATTTGACATCCGAGTATGGGACGAACTTGAATGGATAGAAACTTGAGATTAGGAAGCCAGTGAAAAGGTTAATACTATGGTTCAGTGATGATGTAACTAGCACCTGAACCAGGATAATAACTATGCTAGAGGAGAAGAAAAGAACATATAGGAAAAATTTAAGAACAAAATTGACAAGAGTTTACAGCAAATTAGAATTGAGAATGAGGATTTGAGAATGACTCTTACAATATGAGTTTTCATGACTGGAAGGATAATGATGTCTTCAATAGCATTAAGGAACTGAGGATGAGGTGAACGTTTAGAAGGGAAGAAAAGTTAAATTTTGTACATATTGAGTTTAAGATGTCTATGGGATCACTCCTTAAAGAGGGTCTGAAACTGGAATAGCTCAATTGCATATGAAAAATCAGAAACAATCAGAAACAATAAACTTGCCTCAAGGGCACAAAATGGACACACACACACACACACACACACACACACACACACACACACATATATATATATATATATATATATATATATATATTTATATTTTTTTTTCTTAGCTACTGGGAAGTATAAGTTGGATGGCCATTAATAGTAAAGGTTGAGTTCTTCAATAAGGGAAGTTAGTCTGATATAGGAAAGTATTCTTAGAGTGAAAACTCTTTGAGCTAAGGACTCCAAGAGATTGAAAGAGTTCATGATGAGGACTGGGGTGGCTTTATTTTCATCTTTGGCTAGCTCAAATTGATTTAAATAGCTAAGGGAATATGAAAGAAGTCATCACTAGCCAGCATTTAAATCCTTTGTAATAAGCATAAAATGAATACCTGAAGTGTCTACAATCTTTCTTACTCCACACAAAACCAACAAACGCACATAATTAATTTTGAAATTTAATAGATTACTTTGTAAAGGAAGAACAAAATGGTCTTTATGCATTCTCATCAAATGACCACACTAAGACACTTTAGAAGTTCAAGTATATCTCTACGATTAAATTGGCAATTTTAAGAATAGGGAGTTCTTGGAAAGGTCACCAGTTCTAAAATGTTGCCACTACAAACATCCGTAGTAAGCAATAAAGAAATTATTATACATTTGGTGAACCCATCCTTTTTCTCTACATGCTATCTTCTGGCCAAACAAGGTCAGAAGGAAATAACTTTCTAGGGAAGATTTTTTTTTTAACAAAGGAAGTTCAATGTGCTCAAGCAGACTTGAAAGCATTTAATGGAAAAGCATTTCATCAATGAAAATATTCTTTATTCTCCTTTTATGACTTAGAACCTAAGAGTGTTAACAAAAGTGAAAATGAATCCCTTATCTTAATACATTCCATGGAGGAAAATGTTTCTCTGTGATAGTTGAATAAAAGCAGAAAGATAAATATAAGATTATAATTTTGAAAATGAGAACCATACAGGACAATTTGTTAACTTATATATTAAAGTCAAGGAAAAGAGCACATTTAAGTTGAGTGTACATTATACACCTAAGTAAGAACTCCATTCAATGAAAAGTGAATGTTCTCTTTGAATGTTAAATACTAAGCATCTCATCTAAAGTGCTCCATTTAAATACTTATATCAAGCTGTCAAAATAGCTCTCAACAGATTATTTTGCTTCTTGTATGCCATTTAAACTGATGGAAGAAAGAAAGAAAGAGAGAGAGAGAGAGAGAGAGAGAGAGAGAGAGAGAGAGGGAGAGAGAGAGAGGGACAGTGGTGGTGGAAGAGATTTCACATTTTAAAAGAAAAGCAGAAATGCTCATCACCCCATAAGCACAATGCACCAGTCATACTGGCATTCATAATAGAATGACATTAGTAACTGATAAGAGAAAAAGGAACAAAGCTTGTTAGACTTTATAATTCAATTTCTATTAACCAGGTAGTTAAAGTGAAGGGTACTCTGCTAGGCATTGGACAGAAACAGTTGGATATCCATCATAAAGCTTATAATCAAAAGTGGTGGTAGACCCATACATAAACAGGTAAAATATAAAATGATTCCTGATAAGTATATAAGATATGAAAATAGTTCTATCAAGATTGACAATCTCCTGACTTAAGGAATATCACTGCTTTGGACATTATTTGGTAGAAATTGGTCAGTGATATTATCAGGTGTTATTTGTTCAAGGACTTTTGTAGAAGCACTACAGTTACAAAAACTTGAAAGTCATTTAAATATCCAACAATAACAATCCTGTTAAATCAGTTGTGGTTAATTAGTGTAGCAAAATGTTACAATGGAATTAGAATTATAGAATGAGTGATAGAAATATTTTTTTTTAAATCTGACAAAATTCAATGTAAAGAAAAGCAGTATCAAGAAAAGGATTACTGACTAAATAACTGATAAGAAAAGTATATGGATAAAGAATGAAGAAGAAGTCCTATAAAAACTTGAAGGGAGTTACTTTAAAAGTTTATATAGTTGTAATGACACTCTATAGTAATTTTCAATCAACATACAGTAAACAAATGGCCTAATTATGCTAATAAGAAGATGTCACGAAGTTCTTTAATCAACTTGATGAGATATAGGGCATTTGTAATTTTTGAAGGAAATTCATAACACAAAAGGAATTTCTAGTGATAGGTTGAAAGTATCAGTCATGTCCTTTTGACCTTTGTAAAAATCAAATTAGTTATGCCTGGATGGAGTTTTCTGAACATCAACAACAATTTGCAGAAAAATATTCTGTTCTTGACTACATTTTTCAGTTTTTCACTTGTATCTCTTCCAGAGCAAAGGAAAGGGGAAGTATATTTCTCTTTCCTTCTCTCTCTTTGTCAATGTTATCTCACAGTAAATAGTAGCCCTAAGTTGTCATGTAAGTTGAAGACTTTGGTCAAGAGTTTGATTTCTAGGAATAGTATTCTGTTTAAAAGAAGGTAGTCTCCAGACTTGAGATTTTAACTGGCCATAAGCCATAAAGTCTAATTCTTTCTGAAAATAAGAAATACCTTATAAAATTATGTAGGCTGCACACAGTGTTGAGTACTGTTGAGAAGTAAAGTAGCATCCAGCACAGGTTGAAAGTTTAAGGGAATCAACAACCCGCAGCCCCTGGAAACTAGAATAGTTCTTTCTTGCATGTACTGAGACCACCTAAGTTTCCTACATAAAGACTCCATTTTTGAACTATACTCTCAAAGTTTAGAGGTAAGTACACTTGTAGTATGCTACTCTTCATGTACTACCATTTTAGTAAATACCTTTTGTCTTGGGCTAGTTGCATCCTTTTGTTAACTACCAGATGTTCATGAGGTGTAGTTTCAGTTTTAAGGACAAATAAAGTCCCTTGAATTTGGAGGAGCAGTCTACTGGGGGACAGAATTTGAGAGGGCGAGTTGGGTAGATAGCTCATAAAAAGACTTACATGATATTTTATTCATTGAAAATAATTTTGAATTAAAATTTGAATTAAGAAACACATTTAGTGACTATTTTGTTTTCAATGTCAAACTTCTTGCAAGAAATCATTGTGCAATAAATGAATAAAATTTGTTATTATTTTATAGAAAGTCAGTCCTTATTTGACTTTCATCTTACAAATAATGAAAAGTGGACTTTAAATCATAGTTTTAAGGTGGAAGTTTCCACTATTTAGATTCCTATATAAGGAGAATATTCTTACTCAGTAGCCCTTATTATCATTTGCCTAATGGAATTATCCCCTTTCCCATATTAATTATTCTCCTCTTGAACAATTAACTTCAGAATATAACTTTTGGGGGTGGAGCCAAGATGTTGGAGTAGAAAGATGCATATGCTCTAGCTCTTCTCCCACAGCCCATAAAATACTTGTAAAGAGTGCCTCTTAACAAATTGTAGAGCAGTAGAAGCCATAAAATGACAAAGTAGAGGAGACTTTAAGTCCAGGGTGACTTAACAGGCCAATGGGAAAGGTATATTACACCTCACTCTGAGCTGAGCCCAGACCAGCCTTGATCAAGCAGTGCAGGGAGGAGGACCAGATCAGGCCTCGGGGGGGAATCCCCAGTGGTAGTAGTGGCGGTTGACAGATCCCTCAACCCACAGGTGGCAAAGGTCAGTAAGAGGGCTTTTTCAGCTGGTCAAGAAGGGAGTAGGGTCCCCCCCATAGCTCCAGACCCAGGCAGAACCTGCAGAGACCTCAGTTGGCAGCAGAGGCTTCCACAGCAGGCAGCAGGCAGCATCCATTGTTGAAGGTCTTATCATAAAACCCTTGATAGAATTGAGCAGTTGATCTGAACCTCAGTCTTGAGTGGTGGGCTGGTGGAACTGGCAGTGAAGCTGTTATGGTGACAAAATACTACCTAGTCACAGATTCTGGGCCAAAAAGTTTCTGGTTGCTCCCAGATAAGTGTGCAGGCTTGGTTGTGCCACCTTGGAGGAATTGAGATGTAACAGTTCCCCAGAATATACCGCGCTCTTCACAAAGAACCCAGAATTCAAGTAACTGAATGGGAAAATGCACAAAAAAGGGGGAAAAATAAAACGATAGAAGGTTGCTTTTTTGGTGAGCAAGTATCTTCTCCCATCCTTTCAGGATGAGGAAGAACAATGCTCACCACCAGGGAAAGACATAAAAGTCTATGCTTCTGTATCTTAAATATACAAAATAAATATTCAATGGTCTCAGGCCATGGAAGAGCTCAAAAAAGATTTTGAAAATCAATAAGAGAGGTGAAGGAAAATTTGGAAAGAGAAATGAGAGAGATGCAAGAAAATCATGAAAAGCAAATCAATAGCTTGCTAAAGGAGACCCCAAAAAGCTGAAGAAAATAATACCTTTAAAAATAAACTAACTCAATTGGCAAAAGAGGTTGAAAAAGTCAGTGAAGAGAAGAATGCTTTACAAAGATGAATTAGCCAAATTGAAAAGGAGGCTCAATAGCTCACTTAAGAAAATAGTTCTTTAAAAATTAGAATGGAACAGATGGAAGCTAATGACTTTCTGAGAAACCAAGAAATCACAAAACAAAACCAAAAGAATGAACAAATGGAAAATAATGTGAAATACCCAACTGGAAATACAACTGACCTGGAAAATAGATTCAGGAGAGACAATTTAAAAATTATGAGACTACTTGAAAGCCATGATCAATAAAAGAGACTAGACATCATTTGTCATGAAATTATTAAGGAAAACTTCCCTGGTATTCTAGAAAGAGGGGGCAAAATAAATATTAAAAGAATCTACCAATCACCTTCTAAAAGAGATCCAAAGTGAGAAACTCCTAGGAACACTGTAGACAAATTCTGGACTTCCCAGTTCAATGAGAAAATATTGCAAGCAGCTAGGAAGGATCAATTCATGTATTGTGTAAGTACAATCAAGATAACAGAAGATCTAGCATGTTCCACATTAAAGAATCTAGGGACATGGAATATCTTATTCTAGAAGTCAAAGGAACTAGGATGAAAACCAAGAATCACCTACCCAGCAAAACTGAGTATAATACTTCAGGGGAAAAAATGGTCTTTCAATGAAATAGAAGGATTTCATATATTATTGATGAAAAGTCCAGAGCCGAAAAGAAAATTTGACTTTCAAACAAAAGAATCAAGAGAAGTATGAAAAGGTGATTGGAAAAAAGAAATCATAAGGGAGTTACCAAAGTTGAATTATTTACATTCCTACATGGAAAGATAATATTTGTAATTCTTGAAATTTTTCTCAATATCTTTGTAGTTGTTGGGATCACACACACACATGCATATACATATATACATATATATTATATATATGTATATGTATACATATATATATATATATATAGAGAGAGAGAGAGAGAGAGAGAGAGAGAGAGACAGACAGACAGACAGACAGAGCATAGGGTGAGTAGAATAGGAAGAGATCATGTGTAAAAAACTAAAATTAAGGGATGAGAGAGTAATATATTGGAAAGAGAAAGGGAGAAATGGAAGGGGGCCAATTATCTCTTATGAAAGAGAGAAGAGAAAGTCTGTTCATTGGAAGGAAAGAGGGGGGAGGTGAGAGGGAAAAAGTGAAGTTTACTCATGACATTTGGCTCAAGGAAGGAATAACATACACACTGAATTTGGTATAAAAACCTTTCTTACAGTACAGGAAAGTAGGGAAGAAGGGGATAAGCAGGGTGGGAGGGTTGATGGGAGGGAGGGCAAATGGGAGGAGGGAGAAATTAGAAGTAAACACTCTTGAGGAGGGACAAGGTCAAAAGAGAGAATAGAAGAAGTGAGGAGCAGCATAGAATGGAGGAAAATATAGTCTTATACAACATGACTATTATGGAAGTCATTTGCAAAACTGCACATATATAGCCTATATTGAATTTCTTGCCTTCTCAATGAGGATGGGTGGGGAGGAAGGGATGAATACATATTGGAACTAAAAGTGTTAGGAAAATATGTTGAGTATTGTTCTGGCATACAATGGAGAAAAAAGGAATACAGGTAATGGGGTATAGACATTTATCGTGCTCTAAAGGACTAAAGAGATGATGGGGATAAGGGAAGGGAGGGCAGCTTGGTGGAAGGGATAGTTAGAGTGCTTGGATTTTTGGGGTGGGGGGAGGTGAGAGATTGGGAGAAAATTTGGAGTTCAAAATTTTGTGGAAATAAATGCTGAAAACTTAAAATAAATTAATAAACAATTTTTAAAAAGAATATAAATTTTGCTTATACAATACCTTTTCTCCCTCAATTCGAACCTTAACTATGTAGTATTACTGGCAGTTCATTTTGATGCATTTGTTCTTCATTTACTTGATGTAATTAAAGTAATATAATAGAAAAAGGATCTTCTCATATACTTTAAGAGGTCTTAATAGAGAAATTAAAGCTTTGGGGAACTAAAGAAAAAATCATTTCAAATGAAACAACTTTTTATAGCAGCAGAAATAACATTAGAAAATATTAACTGCAAGAAACTTGAAAAGTATTTAGATAAATTGCTTGAAAATTTAAGTATTAATATTTTACAATTTTCTATCCATTTAAACACAGAATGCTTCAATAAATTTACTATGCAAAAGCTGTCATGGAAATTGGTTTTAGTGTGATTAGTCGTTTTTTCCATTAGAACAAAATTCACGAATAATTTCATTTCCAACAAACTGTCTTAAAAGCATAATAATATATTTCTTATAATTGCTGAAATAAAGAAGGTAGAACCATATATAAAGAAAACTCTCCTGAAGAGAATATAAAAAACTTCAAGAAAAAAACTTAGGAAAAATAAGCAGTGGGAGAAATGGCTTGGAAATAAATTATGATATTCTAGAATTTGCTTAATGAAATAAGAGCACTGTTCGTTTACACAAACCACAAAGCATGAAATGTCCTTTGTCAAGCTTTTTCAGCTGCACACCCAATTTATTGATTTCCTTTTTCTCTGTTTTATTCATGTTGGCATTCAAATATATAAAACTTCCCCTAAGAACTGTTTTTGCAGTATCCCATAAAATTTTGTAAGCTGTCTCATTATTGTCATTCTCTTGAATGAAGTTGCTGATTGTTTCTATAATCTGTTGCTTAACACACTTATTCTTTTGAATTAGATTGTTAAATTCTCGATTAGTTTTTGGTTTATATTTCCATGGCCTTTGATTACATATAAATTTTATTGCATTATGATCTGACAAGGACGTATTGACTGCTTCAACCTTTCTGCACTGGATTGTGAGGTTTTTCTGACCTAGTACATGGCCAATTTTTGAATATGGGCCATTTACCTCTGAGAAAAAGGTGTATTCATTTATATTCCCATTCAATTTTCTTCAGAGATCTATCACATCTACCTTATTCAGCGTTCTTTTCACCGCCTTAACTTCTTTCTTTTTTATTGTGAGGTTAGAATTATCAAGTTCTGAGAAGGGGAGGTTGAGGTGCCCCACTAGTTTAGTTTTGCTGTTTATTTCTTCCTGTAACTCCCTTAATTTCACCTCTAAGAATTTGCATACTATACCACTTGGAGAATATATTTTTGGTAATGAAATTGCTTCATTGTCCATGGTTATTTTTTTATCAGGATATGATTTCCTTCCATATCTCTTTTGATTAGATGTCTTTCTTGTTTTGCTTTGTCTGAGATAAGGATTGCTACCCCTGCTTTTTTTACATCAGATGAAGCACAAAATATTCTGCTCCAACCTCTTACCTTTACCTTGTATGTATGTCCCTTTGCAAAATGTGCTTTTTGTAAACAACATATTGTTGGATTATGGTTTTAAATTCATTCTGCTATCTTTATCTGTTTTATGGGAGAGTTCATCCCATTCACATGCACAGTTGTGATTACTGTCTGTGTCTTTCCCTCCATTCCCTTTCCCCTTGTTTATGCTTTTAGTTCTCCATTCTCCATTTCCCTCCATAATACAATTTTAATTTTTTGACCACTGCTTCTCTTAATCTTTCCTCTCTTTTTTCAGCCTCCCTCCCTTTTGATCCCCTTTTCCCTTACTAATACTTCCCTCCCTTTTAGCTTCTCCTCCCTTTTCTTTCCCTCTTCTCTTTCTACTGCCTATAGAGCTAATTGTATTTCTATACTTAACTGAGTTTGATGTACCCTCCATGAATCCAATCAGATGAGAATTCCTCTCAAATAATTATCATCTCCCTCCCCTCTGTCTCTCTTTTGTAAAAAATTTTTGTGCCTCTTCCTGTGATGCAATTTATTTTTTTCTGCTTCCTCATTTTCACATCTCCCATTATAATCCCTTCACACCCTTAAATTACATTTGTTACCATTACATCATTTAATTTACACCCACTCCCTCTATTTATGTATATCCCTGTTATTTTTCATAATACACATACAAGTACCATCTTCCCTTATATGGATGTAAATAGTTTGCCCATATTGTGTGATAAGTTTTTTTTTTACCCTTTTTACCTTTTTATACCTCTCTTGACACCTGCGTTTAAAGATCAGATTTTCTAGGGAGCTCTGGCCTATTCACCAGGAAGGTCTGGAAATCCCTTATTTCATTGATTGTACATCACCTTGCCTGGAATATTATGTGCAGCCTTGCTGGCTAATTAATTTCTGGTTGTAGTCTCAGATCTTTTGTCTTACAGAATATCACATTCAATTTCTTTGGTCTTTTAATGTACAAGTTGAAAGGTTGTATCTGATCTTAGTTATCTAAATTGTTTCTCTCTGGCTGCCTGCAGTATTTTCTCCTTCACTTGATAGTTCTGGAATTTTGGAATGATATTCCTTAGAGTTTTTTAGTTTGGAGTCCCTTTCAGGAGGTGAATGGTGAATTCTTTAGATAACAATTTTGCCTTCTGGGGTAGTACTTCTGGATAATTTTCCTTGCTTATTTCTTGCATCCTATTATCCAGACTCTTTTTTTCATGATGGCTTTCTGGTAGGCTAATAATGCTTAGATTTTCTCTCCTGGATCTATTTTCCAGGTCAGTTGTATTTCCAATTTACATTTTCTTCTATCTTTTCATTGTTAATATTCTGTTTGACTGATTCTTGATGTCTCATTGATTCATTAGCTTCTACTTCCCTGATTGTATTTTTTATCAAATTGCTTTCTCCAGTTAACTTTTGCATCTCCTTTTCCATCTGTCCAATTGTTCCTTTTAAGGAGTTATTTTAACTAGTTAAGTCTTGTGCTTCCTTTTCCATTTTTCTAATTTTGCCTTATAAGGAGCTGCTGTTCTCTTCAGTGAATTCTTTTTTTCATATTGTAAAAAGTCAGTTGCCAGTTTTTCTTCTATTTCTTTAATTTGGCTTTTAAAATCCTTTCTGAGCTCTTCCAAGAAGGATCTTTGGGTTTCAGACCGGTTCATATACCCTTCTGAAGTTTCAGATGCAAGTACAGTCTCAATGCTAACCTCTTTTGTATTTGTGTTTTGTTCCTTGTCCCCATAGAAAGATTCTATGGTCTTTTCTTTTCTGCTTTACTCCTTACTCATGGTAACAACCCTTTTCCTGGCTTGTAAAGTACATCTCTGTCTGTGGCACAGGGAGCTCTGTCCTAAATCTCTTATGCCTAAAGCTTGAGGCTTTGTGAGTTGTGGACTCTGGTTCTTTCAGCTAAAAATTAAAATTCTACAGCTTACCTGGTGCTGAGCTGGTTAGTGTTTGAAAGCAGAGACCAGGTGGGGGCCTTTTGGGTTTTCCCCACAGTTAACCTGGAGACAGTTGGTTAAGTGTGGGAGAGAGGTGTCCTGGACATGGAATGCTCTTCTGTTGAGTACAGCATAAGTAATCAGAGCAACACCAACCATCTTTAGTGATATTTCTAGCCTCATGGGCTGAGAGTCCATTTACCCCTTCTGCTGCTCCCACTGTTGTAAAGATTTTTGGTGTTTTTGTTTTGGTTTGTTTCCCACAGGGAGATATTGTCTACACTCTTCAAGGAAAACAATGAGGAGGGATATAGCAATTACCAGTCACTTCAAAATCTTGGCTCCCAGAAGCAGAAATCAAATTGAAAATCCCCAAGTAAATAACAAATGAGAAATACTGAAAATCAAAGAAGGGATTAATAAAATTGAAATTAATAAGAAAACAATTGAACAATAAATAAAACCAGGAGTTGGCTTTATTAAAAAACCAATAAAATTGATAAAATTTTGGTCAATTTTATTAAAAAAAGAAAGAAGAAAATCAAATTACCAATATCAAAAATAAAAAGGTTGAATTCACCTCCAATGAGGAGGAAATTAAAATAATAATAGGAAGAAATTATTTTGCTGAACTTTATGCCCATATATTTGGCAATTTAAATGAGATGGATGATTATTTTAAAAGATATAAATTGTCCAGATTAGCAGAAGAGGAAGTTGAACAGTTAAACAATCCCATCTCAGAAAAAGAAATTGAACAAGCCATCAATGAACTCACTAGGAGAAAAATCTCCAGGGCCAGATGAATTCACAAGTGATGTCTATCAAACATTTAAAGAACAGTTAATTCCAATATTATATAGACTATTTGGGAAAATTGGAGAAGAAGGAATCCTCCTAAATTCTCTTTATGATACAAATATGATTTTGATACCTAAACCAGGAACTACCAAAACTAAGAAAATTATAGAAAATTAGAGATCAATTTCTCTAATGTATAAAGATGCAAAAATTGTAAAAAAAAAAAAAAAAGATTTTAGCAAAAAAAAATGCAGCAATTTCTCATGAGAATAATATGTTATGATCACGTAAAATTTATACCAAGATTGCAGGGCTGGTTCAAAACTAGGAAAACAATTAACATTATTGATCATATCAACAATAAAACTAACAGAAACCAAATGATTATCTCCATAGATGCAGAAAAAGTTTTTGACAAAATACAGTACCCATTCATATTGATAACATTGGAGAACAAAGGAATAAATGGAACTTTTCATAAAACAATAACTAAAACCTTCAGGAAGCATTATATGCTATGTGCCTAAGTTATATTCATTTCGAATAAGATCAGAGGTGAAACAAGGATGTCCATTATCACCACTATGATTCAATATGGGACTAGAAGTGTTATCTGTAGCAAAAAGAGAAGAAAACGAAATGGAAAGAATTTAAATAGGCAAAAAAGAATCTAAGTTATCACTCTTTGCCGAGGAAATGATAATATACTTAGAAAATTCCAGAGAATCAAGTAAAAATTACTTAAAATAATAAACAATTTTGGAAAAATTGTAGGTTAAAAAAAGAATTCACACAAATCTTTTGAATTTTTTTTATATTGCTAACAAATCCCAAGAGCAAGTGATAGAAAGCTACAATAGACTGTATAAAATGTTTGGGAGTCTACCAGCCAAAACAAATCCAGGGTTTATATGAACACAATTACAAAACAGTTTTCAAACAAATAAAGTCATATCTATGTTAAGTGGAAAAACATCAGTTGCTAATGGGTGGGCTGAGCCAATACAATGAAAATGACAATTCTGCCTAAGTTAATTTACTTATTCAGTGCCATACCAATCAAACTACCAGATAATTATTTTGTAGAGCTAGGAAAAATGATATTAAATTTCATTTGGAAGAAAAAACGGTGCAGAATATCAAGGGAACTAAAGAAAAGATATGCTAGGGAAGGTGGCCTAGCTCTACCAGATCTCATGTTATATTATAAAGCAGCAATTATCAAGCAGTCTGGTACTGGCTAAGAAACAGAAGCATAGATCAGAGGAATAGGTTGGGTACCCAAGACATGGTAGTCAATTAATATAAAAATCTACTGCTTGATTAACACAAGGACCCCAGTTTCTGGCATAAGAACTCACTGTTTAACCACAATTGCTGAGAAAAATAGAAATCAGTATGGTGGAAACAAGGCATAGACCAATGCCTGACATAGTACAAAAGAATAAAGTCCAAATGAGTACATAATTTAGGTATAAAAATTGATGCCATAAACAAATTAGTGGAGCAAGGAATAGTGTATTTATCAGATTTATGGAGAAGGGAAGAATTTTTGACTAAATGTGAGATAGAAAACATTATGAAGTGCAAAGTGGATAATTTTCAATAAATTAGATTGTAAAGTTTTTGCATTAACAAACCCAATATAACCAAGATTATGTGGGAAGTACAAAACTTGGAAAGATTTTTTGCAATAGTGTCTATGATAAGGGCCTCATTTCTAAAATATATAGAGAACTGAGTCAAATGTATAAAAGGACACATCATTCCCCAACAGATAAATGGTCAAAGGACATGAACAGGCAGTTTTCAGAGGAAAAAGTTAAAAATATCTGTAGTCATATAAGAAAAGCTTCTAAATCATCAGAGAGGTGCAAAATTGAAACAACTGAAATACCACATCACACTTCCCAGATTGCCTAACGTGACAAAACAGAAAAATGATAAATTTTTGAGAAGATGTGAGAGAGTTGGAACACTAATTCATTGTTGGTGGAGCTGTGAGTTGATCCAACCCTTTTGGAGAGTAATTTGGAACTATTCCCAAAGGACTACAAAAATATGCACATCCTTTACCCCAGCAATACATGCTTCCAAGATGGTATCTTCAAGGTCTGATAAAAATGGGAAGGAGTTCCAAATGAACAGAAATATTTATAGCAGCATTTTTTGTGTGGACCAGAAACTGGAAATCATGGGGATGCCCATCAATTGTGGAAAGGCTGTAATGATGTCACCTATCTGATACTGGCTACTAAATGGAAAGGTAGAAGAATCAACAGAGTAGACATGAAATTTATACCAGCAAATAAATATAGTAACCTTGTCTTTGACAAATGTGAAGACAATATTTGGGGATAAAAAATGCATTTTTTAGTAAAAACCGTTGGGAAAACTATAAAACCAGTGTGGCAGAAAATGGGGAAAGACCAATATCTCATACCTTTTACCAAGATAAGGTCAAAAATGGATACATGACCTAGACATAAAGAGAGATATTATAAGAAAACTAGAAGAACATGAAACATCTTATCTGTCAGATTTATGGATGTCTGTGTGTGTTCATCCTTCATTACTGAATAAGACCATGTTATCAGAGAAACAATGACATGACTTACACTTACTTGACTTTGTTTTGAGTGAGGGAGGGCTGTGTAGGTCACCAGCCCACCAGCCTCACTTCTTCTCCAGAGACATCTGAATCCATTGGTCAGATAGTGGTCAGGATGACTACAGATGACCCAGGATGAGGCAATTGGGGTTAAGTGACTTGTCAAAGATCACACAGGTAGCAAGTGTCAAGTGTCTGAGATGAGATTTGTATTCAGATCCTCCTGACTCCTGCACTGGTACTCTTATGGATAGGTGAACAATTTATGAATGAACAAGAGATAGAGAGAAAAATGAGATATAGAGCGAATAATTTTCAATACGTTGAATTAAACAAGTTTTTGTACAAATAAAACAGATGCAGCCAAGTTCAGATAGAAAGCAGAACATTGGAGAAAAAGTTAAAATGATTTCTAGATAAAGATCTCATATCTCAAAAATATGAAGAACTGCCAAATCTATGAAAATATTATTCATTCCTCAATTGAAAAATATTCAAAGGATTTGCATAGGCAATTTTCTGATGAAAAATCAAAACAATTCATAGTTATAAAAAAATTACATAAATCTTTTTGTTTGGAGAAATGCAGATTAAAACAAACTTGATGTGTCATTTTAAGCCTACTAGATGAATAAAATAATTGAAGGGGGAAGTTGCAAACGTCGGATGGAATTTGGAAACATGGGACACTAACTCATTGTTGGTGGAATTGTGAACTGATCCAACCATTTTTGAAAGCGATCTGGAATTATGCTTAAAGAGTTATTTAACAGACCACACACTTTTACCCAGTAATGCCACTACTAGGTCTATTTCCAAAGATGATTAGGGGAAAATGTAAGGAGCCTATCTATTATAAAATATTCCCAGCAAGCCTCCTTCTGGTGGCAAGAAACTGGAAATTAGAGGGAAACCCATCAGTTAGGGAATGGATGAAAAAGGTGTGGTTTATGATTGTGATGGGATATCACTGTACACTAAGAAAGGATGAGCTTGATGATCTTAAAAACATAAATGGGGGGGAGGAGCCAAGATGGTAGAGGAGAAAGATTCACATATGCTAACTTCAAACCCACACCTCATGCATTTCCTGTAAAAAAAACTCCCAACAAATTCTGGAGCAGTGGAAGTCACACAGCAACAGAGTGAAAGAGATTTCCATTGCAGAGAGCCCTGAAAAACCGATCCCAAAAGTCCGTTGCACACCAGATGGGAGCAGAGTCCAGCCATTCCCTTGCCGCACAATCTCCAGTGGCCGCGAAGGTCCCTCCACCCACAGATGCACAGGTCAGTGAGAGAATTCTGGGCTGGCTGAGAGGGGAGCAGGGTGTCTCCATAACTCAGGCCCCCTCAGGAGGCAGCAGTAGAGGCAGCAGTGGCCAGAGGCTCCCAGAGCATGCAGGACCTGGGGTCCATTACAGAAGGTCGCCACATAAACCTCCTGAGGGAACTGAGGCTGGGAGGCAGCCCTGCCCTCACCTGAGCACCATAACTTAAGCTCACACCGAATAGCAGCTAGGCCTGCTGTTGAAAGCCCTGAGGCCGGGGAGAAGCATTTGAATCTCAGACCACAAGCACTAGCTGGGCAGATCTGGGCAGGGGTGAAGAGGAATTTCAGAAGTCAAGTAACTGGCTGGGAAAATGCCCAGAAAAGGGGAAAAAAAATAAGACCATAGAAGGGTAACTTTTTGGTGACCAGATGTTTCCTCCCTGCCTTTCTGATGAGGAAGAATAATGTTTACCATCAGGAAAATACGTAGGAGTCAATGCCTTTGTATCCCAAATATCTGAAATAGATATCCAAAGGGTTCAGGCCATGGAAGAGCTCAGAAAAGATTTTGAAAATCAAGTTAGACAGGTGGAGGAAAAACTGGGAACAGAAATGAGAGAGATGCAAGAAAAGCATGAAAAATGGGTCAATACCTTGCTAAAGGAGTCCCAAAAAAATGCTGAAGAAAATAACACCGAATTATGGGACAACCTGAAAGCCATGATCAAAAAAGAGCCTAGACATCATCTTTCATGAAATTATCAAGCAAAACTGCCCTGATATTC
>CM053771.1:327076517-327092865 GCA_028658325.1 Potorous gilbertii
CTTTTGCCAATTGAATTAGCCTATTTTTCAAGGTGCTATTTTCTTCAGCACTTTTTTGGTCCTCCTTTATTAAGGTATTGACCCATTTTTCACGGTTTTCTTTCATCTCTCTCATTTTTCTTCCCAGTTTTTCTTCCACCTGTCTAACTTGATTTTCAAAATCCTTTTTGAGCTCCTCCATGGCCTGAGCCCATGGGGTATCTATTTCAGATATTTGAGATACAGGGGCTTTGACTCCTATGTCTTTACCTGATGGTAAGCATATCTCTTCGTCGTCGTCAGAGAGGAATGGCGCAATCATCGGGTCACCAAGAAAGTAACTTTCTATGGTCTTAGTTTTTTTCCCTTTTCTGGGCATTTTCCTAGCCAGTTACTTGAGCTCTGTGAGTCCTTTCTACCCCTGCCTAGGTCCGCCCACGGTAGTGCTTGGGGTCTGGCATTCAAGTGCTGCACCCCAGCCTCTGGGCTTTTGGCAGCAGGCCTGACTGCTGTTCAATGGGAGCTTATCTGCTGGTTCTCAGGTGGGGGCAGGGCCGCCTCTCAGGCTCAGTTCCCTCAGGGGGTTTATGCAGAGATCTTTTGTAATGGAGCTGTGGTGGAGCTCCTGCCTGCTCTGGTAGTCTCTGTCCATGCTGCCTCTGCCTCTGGCTGAGCTGCCTCAGCCTCTGCCGCAGCCACTGCCTCCTAGAGGATCCAAGTCCTGGAGATACCCCGCTCCCCTCTCAGCCCGTCTCTCTCACTGACCTGTGGGTGGAGGAACCTAGGCGGCCACAGGAGGTTCGGGTCCCTGAAGAATACTTGGGTCTGCTCGCTCCTCTCAGTGCCCCGTGGCCAGGGCAGTGGAGGGGAGGGCTCCGCTCCTGTCTGGGACTCGATGGATCTCTGGGGTCGGTTTTTCAGGGCTCTCTGCAACAGAAATCTCCTTCAATGTGTTTCTGTGAGGCTTCCACTCTTCCAGAATTTGCCAGGAGTTCTATTTACAGGAAAACCATGGGTTGTAGGTTCCGAGCTATCAAATGTGAGTCTTTCTACTCTGCCATCTTGGCTCCGCCCCTAGCCTATTTTTCAAGGTGTTATTTTCTTCAGCATTTTTTTGGGTCTCCTTTATTAAAGTATTTACCCGTTTTTCATGCTTTTCTTGCATCTCTCTCATTTATTTTCCCAGTTTTTCCTCCACCTGTCTAACTTGATTTTCAAAATCCTTTTTGAGCTCTTCCATGGCCTGAGCCCATTAGATATCTATTTCAGATATTTGGGATACAGAGGCCTTGACTCCTATATCTTTCGTCAGGGAGGAATGGCGCCATCGTCTGTTCCCCAAGAAATAACCTTCTATGGTCTTATTTTTTTTCCCTTTTCTGGGCATTTTCCCAGCCAGTTACTTGATTTCTGAGATTCCTGTCCACCCACACCTAGATCCTTCTGGGTTGTGCTTGGGGTCTGAGATTCAAATGCTGCCCCAGCCTCAGGGCTTTCAGTGGTGGGCAGGGCTGCTATTCAGAGTAAGATTAAATCAGGGTGTCAGGTGGGGCAGGACCACCTCCCAGGCTCAGTTCCCTGAGGGGGTTTACGCAGAGACCTTCTGTAAAGGAGCTCCTGCTGAGCTCCTGCCTGCTCTGGGAGCCTCTGCCTTTGCTGTTACCTCTGCTGCTGCCTCCCGTGGGGGGCCTGAGTCACAGAGACACCCCGCTCCCCTCTCAGCCTGTGCAGACTTCTCTCTCACTGACCTGTGCGTCTGTGGGTAGAGGGGACCCTCACGGCCACTGGAGATTCCATCCCTGAAGCCTGCTAGTATCTGTTCACTTCTCTTGGTGCCACACAGTCAAGGCAGGGCAGGTTTGGGCTCCGCTCCTGTCAGGTGCGCGATGGACCTTTGTGTTAGCTTTTTCAGGGCTCTCTGGAACGGAAATCTCCTTCACTCTGTTGCTGCAGGGCTGTGCTCTTCCAGAATTTGTTGGGAGTTTGTTGGGAGTTCTTTTTGAAGATAATTATGGCCTGTGTGTTCGGAGCTAGCATATGTGAGTCTTTCTATTCTGCCATCTTGACTCCGCCCCCTTTTTTCTGATTTCCAAAGAACATACATCTGTATACATTAATGCACATACAGGCCCAAATATATGTATGTGCATGTAGTTAATAAGTATTTACTAGTGCCTATCGTATGTTTGCTACTATTCTCGATGCTGAGAAGACATAAAACTATGAAAAAGGAAGATAGTTTGTGCTTTCAAGGAGTTTACAATCTAGTGGGGGAAGACTACATATAAAAGAAAGCTAAAAGGGGAAAGGAAGAATATTATATGGAGAATGGTGAAGTTGATTAAAAATCCAAAATGAATGCAATTAGAAAATACAAAGAAAAAGTAATCCAAAATTACAACTTAGAGAAGATAAAGAAGTCCAAAATGAGTGGAACTGATCGGAAAACAGGATGTCTAAGGTAATGTATAACTCCTATATGTGAATACACACACACATAATTATATGTCTGTGTGTCTCTATAAATCTATATAAATATCTATCAATCTTTGGAGTTGGGTGGATGGCTAGGTGTTTGGATCAATAGATAGAGATAAAACCATATTGAAATCATCAATATTAATATGTAGATATACAAGCATATACATATATATATGTGTGTGTGCACGTATATACACACATAAATAAACACATACACATATACACACACATATAGCTCCTGCTTTCAACTTGGCAAAGAAGTGAGAGGTAAAACATGAACAAGGAAGCACTAAGCTTTGATATCTAAGGTGCATGGAAAAGTCTAAATTCCTATTTAAGTTACATATAAATTTAATCAAAATATTTTTCAGTGCTTTCTGTCCATAAATAGTCAATAAAGATTTATACAGCAACTTCAAGGGGCCTGGAAACATACTAAACATTAGGGATATAAAAAGAAGCAAAAGACAATCCTTGTCTTGAAGGAGCTCTCAATCTAATGGGTGAAGCAAGAAGCAAACATATGTATGCAAACCAACTATATACATGATAAGTAGGAAAGCATTAAAAGAGAGAGGGAAGACACTAGAATTAGGAGGGATTGGAAAAATACCTGCTATAGGAGGTAGGACTTTTGTTGATACTTAAATGAAGTCTGAAGGCAGTTAGTAGAGATAATGAATTAGCGAAATGGAGACAAGTGGAACAACCCCCCAAAATGCCTGAAACTAAGTGGTGGGGTATCTTTTCAGGGAAGAGCATGAAGACCCATGTCACTGAATGTGGAAGAAAACACATTATGGTGAAAGACTGTAAATGAAGGAGGGGGTTAGGAAGGGCTTTGGACACCAGAGGATTTTGGATTTGATTTTAGGAGTCACTGGAATTTGTTGACTAGAAAGGGTGACATGGCAGGACATGAGACCTTCAATGAGTGTGATCTAATCAATGTAATTATGCAGATACTCCTTACCACAGAGATTATCACAAACTTTGTAGTCTGTAGAACCTCATTCGTAAGTGTGGCATGTTTTAGTGTAGTTATGGTTATCAAATCATTAGACATTATCCTGATGGATGTCCAGTGCAAAATACAAAAGTAAGGCTTGCTTATAAATATATTTAACACTCATATATAAATATCCATTTGTTTATGGGTAATATTATGTTGATTACTTCTGCATGGAGTTATTTAAAAGTCAAAATGATATCATGATCACTTATATGGTTTTACTTGGATTATCTCTAGAAAGGACAAAAAAAATTAGTGAGATTCCCTATTTTCCATACCCAAAAAATCTTGTCAAAACAAAGGAATCTCTCATATAATTTAACTTCTTCTTCTACTCTACCTCCTATTTCTTCTTTTCCTTTTCCTTCTCCCTCACCTCCTTCTCTTCCTCCTCCTCTTCCTCTTCCTCCTCCTCCTCATTCTTCTTCTTCTTCTTCTTCTTCTTCTTCTTCTTCTTCTTCTTCTTCTTCTTCTTCTTCTTCTACTTCCTCTTCGTTATTCCTCCTAATACTAATTATTCACCAAAACCCAGAAAATGACCAAATGTAATAGGGATAAAATAGAGAGAGAGAAAGAGAGAGAGAGAGAGAGAGAGAGAGAGAGAGAGAGAGAGAGCTTGGAGCACTAATTATTTTAGTAGAAAGAACTTCTGGGTGAAAGAACTTCCTCTTCCAATCAAAATTAACACCTTTTTACCTTCTAGACTTAGAGTTACAAGATACACAGGCTAAATGTCTCATCCCATAAGGAATACCCCTAGGAATATTGTAGTCAAATTACAGAGTTCCTAGGTCAAGGAGGAAATATTCCAAGTTGCCAGTAAGAAACAATTCAAGTATTGTGGAAATACAATCAGGATAACAAAAAATCTATCAGTTTCTACATTAAGGGGTTACAGTGCTTGGAGTATATTTCAGAGATTGGAAGAGCGAGGATTAGAATCAAGAATCACCTACCCAGCAAAACTGAGTGTAATACTTCAGGGGCAAAATGGATAATCAATGAAGCAGAAGACTTTCAAGCATTCTTGTGGAAAAGACCAGAGCTGAATAGAAAATTTAACTTTCAGATACAAGAAAGAAGAGAATCATGAAAATGTAAACAGGAAAGAGAAATCATAGTGGACTTAAGTTGGATTGTTTACATTCCTACATGGAAAGACGAATTTTGCAAGTTATGAAACCTTGTTTAGTACTAGGACAGCAGCATGAGAGAGAGAGAGAGAGAAAGAGAGAGAGAGAGAGAAAGAGATGGCACAGGGTGAGTTGAATCTGAAGGGATGATATCTAAAATTAAAATTAAGTAGTGAAGAGGAATATACTGGGAGACGGAGATAGGGAGATGTAGAATGGGGTAAATTATCTCACGTAAAAGAGGCAAGAAAAAGGTCTTACAATGGAGGGGAAGAGGAGGGACGTGAGAGGGAATGAGTGAACCATACTCTCATTGGATTTTGCTTGAGGAGAGAATAACAAATATACCCAACTGGGTATCTCACCCTAGAGGAATGTAAGGGGGAAGGGAATAAGATGAGGATGTATAGAAGGGAGTGGAGGTTGGGGAACTGGGTAGTCAGAAGCAAATACTTTTGGAAAGGGACAGGGCCAAAGCTGAAACTAGAATAAATGAGGGATGGGATAGGATAGCGGGAAATATAGTTAGTCTTTCCCAGTGTGACTATTTTGGAAGTGTTTTGCATAACTACGTATGCATAACCTATGTTGAATGACTTGCCTTCTCAATGAAGGTGAATAGAGAAGGACGGAGGAAGAGATTTTGGAGCTCAAAATTTTAAGAATGAATTTTAAAAGTGTTTTTATATTCAACTGGAAAATAAGATATATAGACAATGGGTATAGAAATATATATTGCCCTACAAGAAAGTAAGGGTGCAAGGGAATAAGAGGAGAGGGGGGTGATAAAGGGGAGGGTAATAAGGATGCTTGCTATATAAGCAGAGAGATGGGGAAAAATCTGGACCTCAAAGTCTTGTGGAAATGAATGTTGAAAACTAAAAATAAATAAATTAAAGACCTTTTTCTAAAAAAAAAATAGCATATCTTGAATAGATGTTCATTTTATGGAAAAATGAGTCAGTAAGCAACTCAACATTCACAAGCATTTTGCTATCACAGGTTCTTTGATCTGCTTTTCTAAAAGAAAAGGCAACTTTTAAGGGGTTAACAGTCACTTTAATCAAGCACATATATCATTCAGTTCAGCAGAAAAAAGTCAGCACCATGAACTTCAGAAAAAGTACAGAGAAGTCAAAATCAACAGACATGCTCTCAAATGTCTGACAATTAACATGCATATATCTTTATCAGATAAGGAAAGGAAGCACCAACATCTGGGTTGACAAAGCTGGAGCCTGCTTAGTCAGAATCTCCTGTGGCACACAAACCATCTTCCAAGAACTAAGCCCCAAAGTAAAACCTCACCCTCAGAGTATTTTATACCTTTCTTAAAGCCAGGAGGTTTAGCCTTGAGACCCAGTGTCTCATTAACAAAAGGTGTGAGCTTTCCTACAAATCTTCCCTAATCAAGCTCCCTTTAATGGACAGATCCATTAATGGGTGAAGAAGACCTTTAATCATATTAACAATGCAAATATATACACTGTTTCCTGTTTAAAAAAACAGCAACAAACTATTTTTTCTGTACTTTACTCCTAGTAAAGACTCTTGGCTGATAAAGGCAAGATTCAATCAGAGGCACTTGATTATGCTAAAACAAAAACAGCAAATGATACTACTTTGCTTGTCCTTGCAGGAAGTCATTCCCTTTTTACATAAATTGTCACCATCTATGGATGCAGATTCTCTCCCCTTCACAAATGGAAAATACACAAAATTTAGTACTTTCTATTCATAACATTAAAGGATTAAAATTGCTTACAGTCATATTTCTCCATTTAGGAAGCAAGTCAAAATAAAGTGAATGTGTGAAAAAAAACTCAGTATTCTTCACCAGTCTGCAGTTTCATACATTAGAGACAAGAGTTCAACTACTTATCCAATTTTTTTCCCATTATATCTAGGAACTGATGTGTGATAACAATGGATCCAGTGATGTGGATAAATTATTGAAATTTACACTATAGATACTCAGTGGACTGGTGCTAAATAACATATTTTATTTGATTATGATTATAACTTTCAATATGGGAATTCAAATACATGTGACCACTTCATATCATTCATTATTCACACTCCTAATTTTACCTGTTAGCACACAATGATTATTAATTCTAAGCAGTAGCTTTGGACAAGTGAAGTTATATTGGATGCTTTACAAAACAAATTAAACTTGTAATTTTCAGCTTTGAAAATTATCTAAAAGTAAAAAAGAACACGTTTTTGATTTCTAAATAGACAGAGTTTGGCTTGCATATTGTAGATAGCTAATTCAGGATCTGGAGCACCTCACCTTCAAGGGTATATTTTGATTTCATATATGAAGGGAACCTGAGGAGCACAGTTGAATGTTTGCTCTTAACTTCCTGATCTTGTAAATGTTGCAATATAGTACAATGATATCTTTCTGCCTTTCATCATAGTATTTTACTTTAAGATGCTTTTGAGCTCAGGATAAACACCACTTCCTTTCATTTTACTGTTTTAGACAATGCATTTATCACAGCGCATCACACAAAGTAAGCACTTAATACATGCTTATGAATTGTTGACTGTTGACACTGGGATTGTGATTTACCTATTTTTCATTTTTGAAAAATTTTTTCTTCTCTTTGATTCTTTTTCCAAAAAAAAAGACTTGCCAGTTCTACCCTTACAGTAGCTCTTAATTTTTTCCATTGATTCTATTTTTGCTTCTATCACATTAGTACAATCTGTTTCATATAAATATTCCTACTAAACGTCCCATGTAGAAATTCCATGATTTCCTGCCTCTATTTCCTCTCACTGTTCTCTATAAGTAAAATGCCCTCTTTAATTTTCCATTCTACCCACTAAACCCATGCTCTCCCTTTTAAAACTCAATACAAATATCATTTCTTCTATTGATCTATTTAAGGTTCCTCCCATCTTTTAATGAAGCTTCCTTCCATGGGCTTTCCTAATGCAATGACCATTTAACCTAAACTATAAAGGTATTCTTCTGTACTTATATCTTATATAATTTGAGAACAGCCTTTGCCCTTCCTCCCACCACCATCATTAGATAAAGCATTAGAATAGAACAGGGACCTATTATATAAAGTTTGCATTTTGCTCCAGGATCTTGAAACTGTTCTGCACATAGGAGACACATTGAATAGGAATCCTCGGAAAAGTTATTCCATTTAGCTCTCTAGACTTAAAAAGTCTATAGTTAATACTCACATGAAAATCATTCTACTGAATAAAAACAAATAAAATTTTACAAAGAGATGAGCATACATGCAATATTCAGATCATGCACAGAATGCCTTTCAAAATTTCTCTGGATTTCAAGACTCTTTCCCCCTTTAGGCATAATTATTTCATGCTAATCCTCAAGGACTCTCCTTTTTTTCCTATTCCTCTTTTTTCCAAAGAAAAAGCATGCATTTAATATAAAGGGCCTGGAGGAAGCTTCAGGCATTATAATTAAAATTCAATTGTTTTATTTTCAATGCTTAGAATCATTAAACTCAACTGCATATTTCATCTATACCGTAACCAATATTTCAATATTCCTATGCTTTGAACATATTCCTTCCATTGATACTGCATAAGGAGCATGATTTTATCTATACATCTTAATAATTTTAAAGGACATATTTCAAAATATATTTTAAAAATTTTGCGGGTAGAAATGATCAGTAAATATTAAAAGCAGAATGCAAATTGTGTATGGTATCACGAAAAAAATAGAAAATACAATAGAAAGAGTGATTCATTCCATATTATTTGAGGTATATGTGTCATTTTAAAGTATATTACTAGTCCAGTAGTCACAGATGGTTCTGGCAAATTTATCAGGCATTGGACCAGTTTTGTCATTGGTATAGGTAGTTCCAAGGTAAAGAAATTTATTCTACTAAAGTATGTTGGTATCTTCTTCGCAATTTATAGTCTTGGAGAGTTGCTAATTGAGAGAAAAATTAAACAATTTGCCCAAGGTCATACAGTTACCATTCATTAGAAGCTAGACTTATAGCTACATCTTTTGTGTTCAAAAATCAGCGATTCAGTCACTATGATACATTACTTCTCAGAACAATTAAAATTTGTCTTCCACATTATTGCTTCTTTGGGGCTTTCAAGTTGTTGATTGATTCACTACCTTCCCTATCGGCACAACTACTTGTCATTCAATCAGTCTATCAGGTAACTAGAATTTATTAAGTTCCTACTATGTGTCAGACACTGTAATAAATGCTGGTGAGATAAAATAAAGGGAAAAGCAAAAGAAAGTGTGTATACTCTCAAGGTGCCCACTACTCAATGAGAATTGGGGGAGACAACATGCCAACAATTTAAGAAAACAGGAAGAATTGGGGTAAGGGATATCTCTAAGGGAATATATTAAGATTGAGAACAATCAGGAAAGTCTTCTTGCAGAAGGTAGGATTTTAGCTTAAACTTGAGGAAAACCAAGGTAGAGATAAGAAAGGAGAACATTCCTGGCGTGGAAGGCAACCAGTCAAAATGTGTGGAATTGGAAGATGGAATGTCATGTATAAAAAATCTCAAGGAGTCCAATGTCACACATTCAGAGTATATGGAGGGCCATAAAGTGTAAATCTAGAAAGGTAGGTAGGGGTTGAGGTTATGATTGGCTTTAGAAGTCAAAACAAATATTTTATATTTGATCTTGAAGGTGACAGAGAGGCACTGAAGATTATTGAATGGTAGTGATCATGTTGAGGGGGCTGAGAGTCCTGTTCATGGATGTTTGGAGGAGGTTAATATGCTCAGTCTTGCATGTAAGGAAGATCAATTTGACAGGTAATAGAAGATATACAGGAAGGGAGAAGTGAGGAGAGCAGCTAAGATATTCATGAAATATTCCAAGTTTAACATGAATAATGACTTTACCAGGGTGCTGGTAGGAAGGAATGATTTGGAGGGCACAGAGAAAGGGAATGAACTCACTTTTAGTGAAGCTGAGTTTATAGTACCTAGGCAACATCCATTTCAAGGTGACTAATGAGAGATGAAGAAGGAAGACAGGAGCTTAAAGCTGAAAAAGTGGATGACTGAAACCATGAAAGCAGATTAGATCAACAAGTGAAATAATGTAGAATAGTTTGAAAATAATAGTAATCTAACCTGATGAGGTCAGGTAAATCCTTTATTCATCTCAGGCAATGGTGAGAAAACTGTAACAATCTCATGTTGGAATATAGCAGCCCATGTATATATACCATTGTCCATACCTCAGTATGGCATAATTGATAATTTACAAAAAGAACAAAGACAAAGAAACTTATATGTCACGAAAAGAGATTTTTGTCACATTATTAATACATTCATATTTATTTTTTACTTGATAATCATTCCTCATAATACATTTCTCCCACTTTCAAATACTGTTTTGCAAAACCAACAAGACAACAACAACAAAATAGTAGGAATATTTAATCAAAACAACAGAGTATATGTGTATAAAGAATGAAAAATTCCATACTTGTCATCACCTACTTTTTAAGGAAAGGGAATGATTGTTCTCTTTGTATTATGAATGTTCTTGAAAAAAATATCTTCATAGTAATTTTCTTTTAAAATTTTTCCATTTTCTTAAAGCACACATCCAACTATGTCTCTCAATATATCACTCAAAATTTCAGAAACTCTACATATCTGAACCCTTTCTACTTTATCATTCTTATGACTCTTTACTTCCTTTTATATAGACCGCAATCTAGCCATATTGGCTATTTGTAAGTTGGATTTGTCTTATATTTAAGATATTAATTCTCAGAATCTGTGGCCCTAAACAGTCTACCAGTTTCCAGGAGTTCACATCAATCTCACTGAGCTATGTAACCAAGATAATGTAA
Source organism: Potorous gilbertii (assembly GCA_028658325.1). Taxonomy (NCBI): domain Eukaryota; kingdom Metazoa; phylum Chordata; class Mammalia; order Diprotodontia; family Potoroidae; genus Potorous; species Potorous gilbertii. Next base: position 327,086,978 of record CM053771.1, read on the forward strand.
ACATTTGAGTTAAGTTGTTAGCAGCACACTGTGCCAGCACTATGCTGTCACCATGATATTGCTAAAGTTAATGTAAACTTGTGAGGCTGTTGCTGGCCAATTACTTTCCTTGTGTTCTCCTCTATAAATCAAGTGAGCAGCGGTCAGTAAGTATGGAATGTGAATGCTGTGCTTGCCTCAATCGGTCCCATCAAAACTTAGGATATGTTTTAGGAGTTCATACTCCTACTCTTAATGTAGCCCACCCCCCCATGAGAAAAATAATTAGGGGATGCTGTAGGAATAGGTGCTCCCATCAACATTAACCCCATTTAGAAGAATAAATCAAATAACTCTTTATCAAGTCTCTATTGCTATTTGTCTGGCTGCCTGGATCAAGAGTGAACCTGATAGAAGTCAGACTCCAAAAACTACTACGTTACATTGGCTTATTCTTTGCTGCTTTTTCAAACTCCATGCATTTGAAATACCTGTTCCTCTCTTGTCACCTATCATTCCTTGAATGACTTCCTTCCTAAATTCCACCTCAAAGATTCCATAGAATCCTTCAAGATTCAACATTTTGGGGCTCTCCCACCTTTGACAAAACTTTCTCTCAGGAACCGCTTTCAATTTACACATTATATATTAAGTGAGTAAATAATATTTATTTATTCTCTCCCTTTAGAAGGAGAGTTCTCTGAGAAAACAGATTTTTCTTTCTTTATCTATCAACTCTTTGGCACAGTGGAAACACATAATTAGTACATTAATAAACATTTGTTGACATGATAAATGTCCTTTGAAAATTTGTTTCTCCAAGTGGCAGAGCCATAATTATAAAAAGAACATTGGAATTTGCCCAAGCTTTCCCCAGGTAATCTTGGATACAATGTTTAATCTAACATGTAAAAGAATTCTGGAGCAATATAATCAACAAAAGGATGGAGCAAGACCATTTTTTGGAGCAAGACTAATTTTTAGCCCAAGACAACTTAGAAGGACTTCAGGAAATGTCTGTTTCATTTAGGTAAAAGAGGAGTGTAACAGAGCACAGGTGGTGGGTGTCTAAGCAATCCAGCAAAAAGCTTTTTGTCACAGCATAGAACAGCAACCAAAACCCCCAAGTCTGGGATCATTACACCAGTGGCACAGCAAGCCAGCCGTGAGGCCTCCAGGCCCACTGCAGCAAGCAAACTCTCAGTCCTGGAACCCAGGGCACAACAGGTACAACTAGGAAAGGCCACCTTAGTGTAGAGTGCAAGCTTCTGGGTCCCAGAAGTCATAGCTCAGAAAGTCACTTATCATGCCTTGGGCACCTAGTGCAAGAAAATTGAGACAGTTTCCCCTGTACCACAGGAGCAGAGTTCAATTTAAAAAAAATGAGCAAAAATTAAAAAAAAATGAGCAAAAAACAAAAAAGAGCCATGAACATAGAAAACAGGTATAGTGATAGACAAAGTGCAAACAAATCTAGAAGAGGGCAACAGTGTCAAAGTGGCTCTACATGAAGCATCTAAAAGGAATACGAATTGTTGTCAAGCCTAAAAAGTCTCTCAGAGGAGCTTAAAAAGGATTTTTAAAGTGAAGTAAAAGAGGTAGAAGGAAAATTGGAAAAGAAATCAGAGTTTTCGAAGAGAATTATGAAAAAAGAGCCAATAGTTTGGAAAGGAATACACAAAAATTGACTCAAAAAACCAACTCTTTAAAAATGGAATTGGCAGGGAATAAGTCAAAGGATGTGTAGAAGGTTGTTTAGATTTATGGGAATGGGAGGCTAGGGAAGGGATTTCTGAAGGGAGTGGGGTAAAGTAAATAATAGGTGGGCAAAGTAGTGGATAGAAACAAAGTAGAGGATTCAAGAGGGATAGGAAACAAGATAAGCACAAACATAAAAACAATGATCAAGAGAAGAATATGTTAGGGAAAGTATACGTCTCTATATGTACCTATGTGTGTGTGTGTGTGTATATATATATATATATATATATATATATATATATATATATATATATATATATACATACATATATATATATGTGTGTGTGTGTGTGTCTGTGTCTGTGTCTGTGTCTGTGTCTGTGTGTGTATAAATGTATAAATGTGTATGTATATATCTATATGTAAATAAATCTGTAGTTAATTGGAGCCTTTTGGAGTGGTGGAGGAAGAGAAGAAAAAGAACAAAGTGTAAAGTTCGCAGCAGAGAATACAAGAAAACTTACAAAACAGAAAAGAAAAAAATGGACAAGTTACAACACAACATGAACTATTTAAAAACAGGCTTTCTTGAAATGAAACTTTACTGCTATCTATGTAGAATACTCCCTTATGTTCAGCTGTGTACACAATGAACTGTTTTCTTTTCTAACATTGTACTTAAGTATCACTCTTTAAGTTTATGATATGTTACTTTTTCTTTTCTTTATTCTGTATTTGAGTTCTGATGCTGTCTCATAAAATGTAAAAAAATAGGTTTGACTAAATGGGGAAAAATCCACTGAAGAAAAGAACTCCTTTAATGACAGCATTGTGTAAAATGGAAACAGAGGTACAAAAATTAAATGAAGAAAATAATTTCTTAAAAATTTTAATTGGGCAAATGTGCATACTCTTTGACCTAGGAATACTAATTCTAGGGCTGTATTCCTGACAAATCATAAAAATGAGTAAAGTAGTCATATGTATAAAAATCTTTATAACCGTTCTTTTTGTAATGGCCAAGAATTGGAAATAGAGGGAATGACCATTAATTGGAGTATGACTGAACAAGTTATGGTATATGAATGCAATGGAATATTTTTGTGCTATATGAAATGATGACCAGGAAGACTTCCTCAAAACCTGGTAACACTTATATGAACTGATACTAAGTGAAATGGGTAGAAACAAGGGACCATTGTATACCGTAACAGCCACATTGTGCAATGACTAACTTTCATAGACCTAGCTCTTCTCATCAATGCAAGTATTGAAGGCAATCCAAAACACTTATGGTGGAAAATACTATTCACTTCCAGAGAAAGAACTATGGAGTCTCAATGAAAATTGAACCATACTATTTGCCATTTCTTTTTGTTGCAGTTATTGTTATGCGTTCTCTTTCCCATGATTTCTCCCAATGATTCTGAGTTTTCTGTACAACAAGACCAATGTGAAAATATTTAACAAAAAAGCACATGTAGAACTTTTGTCAGATTGCATGCTGTTTTGGGAATGGAGTAGGGGAAAGAGGTAGAGAAAATTTAAAACTCAAAAAACTTATGGAAATGACGATTGGAAACTAAAAGTGAATATATTAATTTAAAAGAAAAATTGAATTGAGAAAATGGAACATAATGACTCTAGGATATATGAAGAAACAGTCAAGCAAATTCAAAAGTATAAATAAAAAGAAAAGAAAAGGTAAAATACCTCTGAATAGCACAGAAAAAATGATCTGGAAAACAGATCCAGAAGTCCTAGTTTAAAATTATAAAACTATCTGAAAGTCATGATCAAGCAAAGATCAAGGACAACACCTTTCAAGAAAGTGTCAAGGAAAACTGCCCTGATATTCTAGAACCAGGGGGTAAAATAGTCATTGAAAGAAATCACTGATCACTTCCTGAAAGAGATAACAAAATGAAAACTCCCAGGAATATTGTAGTGAAATTCCAGAATTATCGGGTCAAGTAGCTACAATGAAACTATTCAAATATCAAGGATCTAGTCAAGATTACACAGGAGTTAGCAGCTCCTACATTAAAGGATCAAGTGAATTTGAAATATGCTATATTGACAATGCATTTTTCCTTATAGTTAATGTAATTTTGCTTCTTAATGGGAAATTCTTTCCCATTCATTAATAGGCCCATGTGACCTGCTTAAATCACATGGAAACCTGAATCGCATGAGCCTAAGTCACACGAAACAGGAAGAGGTGGAGCAGGAAGAATGGAACAGGAAGAGGCAAAGTTAGGGCAGAGCTGAGAGGAAATCAGTCAGAGAGCTGTCAGAGCTTGGAAGAGCAGCAGCTAGCATGAGTTGGGGATCCAGTTTGTGATTTGTTTAAGGAAGCTGTTTTGTGGGAGACTAAAAGAGGGAAGTTTTGGGGATGATAATGCCCCCTGCAATGTTCTTGTGTATGGAATTTTTTTGTTCCTGTGATGGATTTGGCTTTCTGGTGGTTGAATAAATGTTTTGGTCTATGTTCCATGTGGAGAGTCTGTTGTATTTTGCAATTCAGAATTGTGACAGCATATTGATAGCTGCCCTAGGTGTTGTGAATATTACATTTACACTACACGTGCTATTACAGAAGACAGGGACCTTGAATTATTACAAAGAATCAGCAACCTTGCAAAACACCATAATCTTTCAGGGGAAAAGATGAATATTTAATGAAATAGGGGACTTTCAAAGACAGAGTCAAGATGGTGGAGTGAAAGTAGAGTTTTCACCGAGCTCTCCCCTAGACTCCTATCAAAAGACATTTTCTCAATATCACATTAGAAATTCTGAAAACCAAAGGAGAGATTTAAAAATTAAATTTAAGAAATCTATTGAAATAATAAATAAAATTAAGAAATGCTTTTATGAAAAAATAGACAAACTTTTGGTTGATTGGGTTAAAAAGAAAGAAAAAAACACAAATTACTAGTATCAAAAATGAAAAGAGTCAATTGATGACCAAAAAAGAGGAAATTAAAACAATAATTAGGAGCTATTTTACCCAACTGTATGCAAACAAATATAAATCTTAGTGAAATGAATGAATATTTGCAAAAATATATATAAATTTTACAGATTAGCAGAAGAGAAAGCAAAATATTTAGATAACCTCATCGCAGAAAAAAAATCTAAGTAATCATCAATGAATTCTCTAGGAAAAATCTCCAGGGCCAGATGAATGTACAAGTGAATTCTATTAAACATTAAAAAAACAATTAATTATATATTAATTACAATTTTATATAGCCTATTTTGGAAAATAGGCAAAGAAGGATTTTTTAATGATTCTTTTTATGATATAAATATGGTACTGATACCTATACCAAGAAGAGTCAAAACAGAGAAAGAAAACTATTGGTCAATTTCCCTAGTGAATATTGATGCAAAATTTGTAAATAAAATATTTAAATAAAGAGACCATAGCAATTTATCACTATGACAATACACTATGACCAGATTGGATTAATACCAAAAATTAAGAATTGTTCCAATTTTAGGAAAGCTATCCTCATAATAGACCATATCAACAAGTAAACTAACAGGAATCATATGATTATCTCAATAAATGTAGAAAAAAAAACTTTTGACAAAATTCAGTAGCTATTCCTATTAAAAACATTAGAGAGTTAAGAAGAAATTGAGTTTTCCTTGAAATGATAAGTAGTATACATCTAAAATCATTAGCAAGTATTATACGCAATGGGAATAAGCTAGAAGCCTTTCCCACAAAATCAGGGGTGAAATAAGAATACCCATTGTCACCATTGTTGTTCAATACTTCTCTAGAAATGTTAGATCTAGCAATAAGAGAAGAAAAAGAAATTGAAGGAATTAGAATAGGCAATGAAGAGACACTCTTTGCAGATGGTATGATGGCACAATTAGGAAATTTTAGTGAATAAACTAAAAACCTTCTTCACAACTTTAGCAAAGTTGTAGGATTCAAATCAACCCACATAAATCATCTGCATTTCTATATAGTGCCAAGAGCACTCAACAGTAAGACATAGAAAGAGAAATTACTTTTATTTTTTAAATAAATTTATTTAATATTTTACATTCATTTTCACAAGATTTTGGTTTCCAAAACTTTCTCCCCATTTGTCCCCTCCCCCCTCCCTGCTACACTGGACATTCTAATTACCCCTATCACCAATCTGCCCTCTCTTCTATCATCCCTCCCTTCCCTTACCCCA
>CM053771.1:327093365-327132831 GCA_028658325.1 Potorous gilbertii
TGGTCTTATTTTTTCCCTTTTCTGGGCATTTTCCCAGCCAGTTACTTGACTTCTGAGATGCCTGTCCACCCCCATCTAGGTCCGCCCAGCTAGTGCTTGGGGTCTGAGATTCAAATGCTGCCCCCCAGCCTCAGGGCTATCTGTGGCTGGCCTGGTTGCTATTCAGCGTAAGATTGAATCAAATTCTCAGGTGGGTGCAGGGCCACCTCCCTGCTGAATTCCTTCAGGGGATTTATGCAGAGCCCTTCCGTGATGGAGCTGCTGCAGAGCACCTGCCTGCTCTGGGAGCCTCTGGCCACCCGTTGCCTCTGCTGATGCCTCCTGAGGGGGCCCGAGTCATGGAGACACCCCGCTCCCCTATCAGCGTGTCCAGACGTCTCTTTCACTGAGCTGTGCGTCTGTGGGTGGAGGGACATTCGCCACCACTGGAGAGTTTGTCCCTGAAGCCTGTTTGGATCTGCTCGCTCCTCTCAGTGCTGCGTGGCCAGGGCAAGGCTGGGCTCTGCTCCTGCCTGGTGTGCCACGCACCTTTGGGATTGGTTTTTCAAGGCTCTCCAGAATGGAAATCTACTTCACTCTGTTTCTGCGAGACTTCTCCTTCTCCAGAATTTGTTAGCAGTTCTTCTTACAGGAGATTCATAGGCTTTGGGTTCAGAGCTAGCATATTTGATTCTTTCTACGCCGCCATCTTGGCTCCACCCCCCCCCATTCTCCTCTATCTTTAAGATAGTTCCAAACTCCAGTTTTTAATACTGTAATTTGTCCCTTGACTGTCTATTCTCTGGACAGAGTCTTTCCCTGCCGATATTCTCCTATTCTGTTTTGTATTTTTAGCTGCCCTGACTACCATTTGCATTCTTAATATCAGAGTTAGTCTTCTTGGGTTTATTGCCAATGTGACTTCCATTATTTTACATCTGAGCACAACTCTAAGACCTTGTTCTGAGTTGCATTCCAGGTAATATTGAGATAACAAGTCTATGGACCTCTTCGTACTTTGAAGCACTATATAAAAGATGATCATTTTCTTCATCTTATTTTTCTTCTTACTCTTACTCTTCTTGTTCTTTTAATTTTTACTTTTCTTCTTGTTCTTGTTTTTGTTTTTTTCCTTCTCCTCCTCTTTTTCCTTTTTCTCCTCCTCCCCCCCTTTCCATTCCTCCTCCTCTTTCTCGTTATCATTATATGCATTTTTTCCACTAAGTCTTATTGAATACTTGTATAACAACCAGTTTCCATAGATTATGGTGTATTTGAGTCTAGATTCTATGTTGTTTGGTATTTTGTACTTGTACCTTTAGGAGTAATAAATCATGGCGTACTAATTAGAAGGCAAAACTGAATCTGGATTCCAAGATGAGAAGGAAATTCCAGATTATAATAAAACTGATAAAAACCATATGAAAATGAATTTTAAGAGACACTAGTTTGGCCATTTGGGAAATTTTATTACACTGGAAGATGTGAGTGGGTCATAATCCCAGGATATGTTATATTTTAAAGGACATTAGCTTAACTTGTTGTAAATCTGATAAATCAAATAACAGTTCCTACCAGTCGTGTTCTAAAATAAGATAAATTTCAGTGTAAAAATTACACTAGTAAACCAAAGAATGTCAGTCTTTTGATAGGTTTTCTTTCATTCTTTGCCAGGATGCATACCAGCTGTGTACCTGATGGAAAAACACACATATAACATGTTAATTTTGCAGTTGCATGTCATTAAAATTGTGCTACTGGGGTCTGGAGAGAGAGAAAAAGAACTATGAAAAAACCATTAAAATTCTCATTTATTCCTTTTTTCCCCCATGGAGGAGTGAGGTGGGGTTTCTTGAAGGTGGTACCCGGCTCAGTACAAAATCTGCCAAAATAGAAGTGCTTTGAATATAATCCTTATAACACAGGGAGTTTATTGTCCAAGGATATTTTGGCCTCTATTGATACATTATATGATCATTTTTACCTATGAGGATTGAAACAGTTGCCAACAATCCATTAATGCATGAAAATACATTTATTAAATACTTATTATATTCAAGGTGATGGGGTACAGATTTTGGAAACCTCCTTGAACTCTCCTTGAATCTTCCTACTTAATCTTGGCTTTCATATTCAAATCTATTGCCATTATATTCACCTGAGATATTCACATGGACTATCTGTGTCCAACCCGTGGTAGAGTATTCCAAGTTTGTACCGGTCTGATCAATCACAATGAGAAACACTGAAATTTCACTTTATCTTTGTTATGTCATTTTGGTTTTCTTATGGAATGAAGGACAAGAGCCAACCAACCAATCAACCAACCATTTTCATTAACCTGGCTTGGCCCTTCCTTGATTACTTCCCACCCTAGTCCTCTATTGTATGATACCTCCCAAAAGTATCCAGCTGTTTGTCACCCTTGATTATATTACTAGTTACCCCAGTCTTATCAAGATCCTTCTTAGACCCTCTTCCCAGACTACTAAATTACCTCTAGATCTTTCCCAAGGTCTTTCTGTATATAAGTTCCATCTAGTCTCCATGAAGGACCTCAGATTTAATCAAGCTCTGTCTGTCTAGCTTACAGTCTGTCTGGCCCACTTGTCAATAGAAGTGTCACAAATGATGAGGCTCCTTAAGAGTCAACCTAATACGGTGATTCTTTAAAAAATGTTGTTTTACTTTGGCCGGAAGAAGTCTTGAGTCAAATTTACTAAGCTGGTCCCAGTGTGTCAGTATTTGGGGGACCTGAGTACCCCAAATCTCAACATGCTTCAACATACATAAAATTTGAGACAATTTCTGCCCTCAAAGAACTTATATTCCAATAGAAGACCATACAAATGGAGAAGTTGTAGCCAAACCAAAAATGAATAGAAATGTTGTTGCCTCATCAAGTGGTCACCTGATGCAACCTTTCCTCAAATGATGAAAATGTTGATTTGATTTTTGTCCTTAATACAAGAAGCATAGCAGCATAGTAGAGAACTTAAAAAAATAGTATGAGTAACTAATGGATAGGATGTGGAGCATGACCTAGTAGTCTTGGACCCATGTGATAAAGGATGAAGATTTGCTAAGTTTGCAGTCACATGGTATCCAAGCAAGGTAACTCAGCTCTGGGATAAGCAATCAGAAATAGAATATATTGACTTACTGATGTGCAGGTAGTGGCAGGATTGGATTTTTAGTATTGAGTGTGCTGATGCAGGTGAGGAGAAACAATGCCCAATATCATGCTCAAATGTAGTAGTGCTATGTTTCGATCCATTCCCAGGTATTTGTTGGAAGGTAGGTGGATCAATTTTTAGAGGGCTGGACCTGAAGTCAAAAAGATCTCAGTTCAAATCTTGCCTCTGAAACTCTGTGACCCAAGGAAAATCACTTAACCTCTGTCTGCCTAAGTTTCTTCATCTGTTACATGGATATAATGTTTGGAAAGGGTTTTACAAACCTTAAAAGCATTACATAAATGCTAACTATTGTTTGGCTTGCTTAAACAGATCAGTGGACAGATAGGTGGCACAGTAGATAGAATTCTGAACCTTGAGTCAGAAAGACTCATCTTTACATCCAGCATCAGACATTTACTAATTGGGTCACCCTGGGCCAATCAGTTAACCCTGTTTGCCTCAGTTTCCTCAGTTGTAAAATGAGCTGCAGAAAGAAATGTGAAACCAGTCTAATAGTTTTGCCAAGAGAACCCCAAAAGGTATGACAAAGTGTTGGACATAACTGAAAAATGACTAAACAACTATTTTTTATTATTTTTGATGCTACTATAACTATTGTGCTTCAGTAAAAAACAAATGATTTCAGTCAGAAAAGAAACTAATTAGGTACATACATAATATAGCATTTCTTCCATGAGTACAGGTATTTCTGCTGTATCATTTAGAAGTACATAATGGAACAAATTACATAAGGAAAACTAGGGTTTGTTTATGGGGGGTTTTTTTGGTGTTGTTTTCTCTTTCTGTGTCAGTGGTAGAAAAAATGAGATGTTGAGGGGAGAAACACTCAATAGTGTCAAATTACTTGATTTGAAGTTCAGTTCTTCCATTTACTAGCTTTAGGATGTTGAGAAAATGACTTAATCTCTCTGACCCTTAGTTTTTTCATCTGTAAGATCAGGATAATGGTACTTACTTTTTCTTATCTAACAAAATATTTATAAGGAAAGGCTACATGTTATGTAAATGTGATTTAGAATTACTACTAGAAGCAACTATGGTAATTCTTTACCCTTTGGCTTTCCATTAAATGAGTAACTCACCTTTATCTAGTCCTTTCACATTTCAAGAATCCAGTAGCTGACCTCTGTTTCCCTACCTGTGCTTCCCACTAAGGACTTGATCTTCTTGGAAAAAATTCAGAAGGATTGACAGTCACACAGAATTTATGTCTTCACTTCCCACAATCCAAAAATTGAAATCTATTTATCTTGTATGGTATGATATGAAGATAAAAAGATTACTTCATCTGATAAAACAATATGCACTTATCAGTTCTGTCAGGATGCTTCTCATATAATTGCTCACTTTTCTCTCTCTGGGGTTCTTTTAATAGGCTGCTTCTATAAATACTTTCAATCTTAATTTTTGAATCCCTTCATAAATCTAGGGATCTCTCAGAAAGTGTTAAAGAATATAGTAGTTCTGTGAGAAACAGAGAAAGTATTTTAGGGGCAGGTATACATAAGCTCTTTTTGGGTTCTAAATGGTTGTACTCTCTAAAATACAGATCTGACCTTAATCAAAAGGATCCATCTAGTAACTCCCTATTGTCTCTAAGAATTAAATGAAAGCAAACCAAATAAAAGGAAGCAACAACTACAATGATAACTTCATTATTCTAAAGTTTTCATACTCTGGCTCTAGCCTACCTTTTTATTTTTAGTATATGTTATTCCTCTTCAAAAGCCATACCTTGAACCGAACCTGCCCTCCTTACTCTTCTACACATATACTATTCTATTTCTTGTATTTATACCCTTGTCCAGGATAACCCTGATGCAAGATATACAAGCAGAAATTCTGTTTTATAGAATAATTAATTCCTTCAAAATTAAAGTGCCATATTTCCATGAGCTTTTGCTAACCTACTTATTGCTAGTCACCTGGTTTTTTTTAATTGTATTTTAATCTTTGTAAATTCATTTGGGGTTTTCTTGGCAAAGACACATAAATGATTTGCCATTTCATTTTACAGATGGAGAAACTGAGGCAAATAGCATGAAATTATTTGGTCAGTGTCACACACCTAGTAAAATTCTGAGCCCAGATTTTAACTCAAGAAATGAGTCTTCCAAATTCGAGGCATAGCATTCTGTCCAGTGCTCCATTTAGGTGTTCTAACCATTTCTTTACCCCATTGGACATTACCTGCTCCTAATATTTTCTCTTTCCCCCAGATCTAATAGTTGATCTTTTGTTTATCTTGTCCACAACAATGTCTTCACATTGCTTTCTGAAAATCTCCTTATCATTTTGAGTTTCTGTCCTCAGTTCCCTCCTTTCCAGCAGTCCTTCGTAGATCATCTTCACCCATTAGAATGTAAGGTCCTGGAGGGCCAGGGCTGCCTTCCTTGCTTGCCTTTGTATCCTCGGCATTTATCATAGTATCTGGTTCAGAATAAGAATATAATAAATGCTCTGTCTATGGATCTGTCCATATAATCAAACTAATACTTATGCTCACCAGTATTTTTTTATCTAAATTATGTAAATAACTTAATTTCAGGAATAAGTTCCTTTCTCACCACCACCACCTCCACCCTTTCTTTTCTTTTAGAGGATCTCACATGGTATCTGGCAAAGGGTTGAATTCAATTGATTAGTCAACAGGCATTACTATATGGCAGGCATGTTGCTAAACTCTGGGGCTTCAAAGAAAGGTAAAAATGTATTCCCCACAAAATATGCTCTATATGAAAAGAATCTTAGAAAGAAGACACTAGCATGAGGGTGGAGGTGGAAAAGAAATTGAGAAATTCCTCTGGAGAAATGTGGAGTTTTTAGTTGAATCTTGAAAAAGGACAAGAAAGCAAAAATTCAGAGGTAAAGAGGGACAGCATTGCAGACATAGGAGAAAGGCAATAGAAAGATAGAGTAGGTTGATATAGCAATTTGTTTGAGTAACAGAAAGGCCAGTGTTACAGGGTGAAAAGTCATATAAATTTAGGTCTAGATTTCAACATGTATTCATATTTTATTTTGAAATAAAATAACAATGATTATTCTTGCAAGGTTCATAGTTTGTGGGTAATGGTGGTAGACCAGAAAAGCTAGGTTCTTAGAGGAAGAGAATAAAAATAAAGTTTCTTTGTTGGTTCCTCAGAAAGAAAACTAATGCCTGATATTAGTTGAAAGAAAATTAAGCTCTGTTATTTTCTTTTTCTCATTAAATTTGGAGTCATAATGACTCAATACTTTGCCACTTCAGAGCAAAAATGAGAAGGGAAAGAAGAATAAATTATAAAGAATTATTATAAAAATATAAGAAATTCCTCCAATGTCCATCTTAGTCGTTTTGTAATGAAAGCATGTATTATTTCTGTTGTTTATTAAAAAGAAAACATAAAAAAGTAAACAAAAGAAAACAAAATAAACAAGACAAAATCATAATTATACACAAAATGTGACCAGATCATCTTGATATTATTCATATTGGTAGGAACTCTTTGTTTTTAACTCATTGCATGCTAGGAATTTAGTATTTCTACAACTACTTAAAGTTGCTTGAATATTTTTTAACTCACATGCTTTTTTGAATGAAATTTAAGGTATGATCTTGTGCCATTGTAACTTCCAAATTCTACAAATAGCATTTCATCTGATCCTCACCTGGGAGGTAGATGCTATTATTATTCTCATTTTACAGAAGAGGAAATTGACAAATAAAGGATGACTTGTCCAGGATCACACAACTAGTTAATGTCTGAGGTTGAATTTGAACTCCTGTCTTTCTGACTATAAGTCCAATAATGACCTAATCAGTACACTACCTCATGACCTCTATGTTTCTGGATGTATCACACATATACAAACAAATACATGCATTTACATATATTTGATGATCTAGGCTTAACTTTCCCAATAACTAATCGAATCTGAGAAACTGAATCATACTATTTTCCTATAAATCAGGGGGCAATGAATTGTTCTTGCTTTAGCAGAAGATATTGACAGTTACAACACCACTGGGATTGTACTGAAGGAGAACGTTTTCCCCTTCTCCCCCTTACCTTAGAAAGAAAATGACAGTTATTATATCGAAAAGGCTAACAAATGTTTTGTCATCTTGGACACTAAATAAGTATATGATTGACTAGCTACTCTAATTACATTGGAATAAAACATTTTTCTTAAATTGAAATCTTGTAACTCCTACCTTTTGAATGAAATTCATGAACTTTTAACATTTATTGATCAAAAAGAAGTAGAAGTAAAGATTTAACTCTTTGCAAAAAGGTTCTCGAATAGAATGAGTTGTCTGTATGATAGAATTAAACTGAGATAAATCAGGACTGTAAAAAGAAATATTCCTTCACAGGAAGGGCTTAGATATCATGAGGCAAGGAATGGGGCATCATACTACCCTTTAATGCCAAATTCAAAGTGTCAAATCACATCTCACATCTCACATCTCACAGTTTGTAAGTCATCAAGGAGTAGCTGAACCTGTAAGTTTTCCCAAACACATGAGAGGAGGAGTACAGAATAGAAGAAAGAAGGAAGGAAGGAAGAAGACATAGAAAAAAGGGGGAAGGGGAAAAGGGAGGAGGAGAGAGAGAAAGGAAGAACTAAACTAGTGAAAAAAAAACAAAAAGAAGCTTCATGACTTTTTATTTTATTCAGCATCTTCTCCAAATTCCTCTGGGCACAGAAATGTTCAATTCTTTGATTATTTCTTTTCCCAGACCATTTACTACTGTAGAATCTAATAACTGGGTATCAGGTGTTCTTCCACTATAGTAGAGTCCTTCTTAATAGAATTGAAATACTATTATTTTCAAGAGAAAATACTTTATCACAATTTTCAGAGACAGAGACTAACATAGGTCAAATCAAGGAGAACTTAAAAATTCCTGCTGCTAAACTATAATTATTTTCTTAAACTTTATTCACTTGTATTTAGATGGACTTCATTAAATAAATATTGACATTATAGTATCAGAATTTAAGAACACTTCTTATAATATAGGGCATCTTATAAGATTACATTTACAATGCAACCATTATTTAGAGAATTCAGCAGTATAGTGTTTCTTTACTGTGAGCAGGATTCACTGAACTCCTGAGGACTTGCCTATTCCAGAGAGAAGAATTACTACTAGCTTTCAGAATGGTAGCCTCTGGAAGTCAGAAGGTTTGTGGTACTATTTTTTGAGTTGACAGAGCAGTAGCCTCCCATAGGAATTCTTTTGGACTCTTTCCAGGTGTGTAATCAACACCCTTGCGCCTCTAGGCAGACATCCACTCACATAATGTGACTGCTTCATGTGGGTGTAAATTCTTTGATTCACAAGTTCAGAGCTCTGAAAGTGAAGGCAGGTTCAATAAAACTTTCAGCAAATCATTCTTTTTTGGGGGGAATTCAGTCCATATAAAAGGGCAAGATGTTAGGGCCTCTAGTCATCTGAGATGATTTATAGATATTGCCTGGAGTCTTAATTGTAGCTGTATTTGTCATCATCATATTTGATTAATTACTTCTCCCTTAAAGAAGATTTTCCCCTTGTTTATTATCAATAAGATAGGATGAGGGACACCAAAATGATCTTGCTGACCCTGAGAGATAGAGTTTGAATCAGTCAGGAAAATAAATGGGCTTTGCAATGACACAGAAAGACAAGGTGATTGGTTAAAGTATAAAGAGTGAAAAAGAAATTTTACTTTGTTACGTACTGAATGCTGACCAAGAGCAAATATCATTTACCTCTGAATTTAACTTGCCTGTTACTCAAATGTCAGTAAAGGATGTTTCTTATAGTTGAAAAGAACAACTGTATTGGGATATGTCCTCTCAGAAGGCAGAAAACTTCACAAGAAGATGCTCAGTGTTATATAATATAATTATGTCACATTATCAAAAGCTCCAGTTTTGGGAACAATGGCATTTTATTTACCAACTTCGTAATTTCTTTGACCCAAACTGAAATGTACATATTCTTTATATAGAATCTTATGTATGAATATAGATTTGTTGATTTCAAATGTTATCCTTGGCAACAAACTAAATTGCATTTGGTCTATTACTGAACTAACTGACCACTTTGTGTATACATTTCAATCATGTATTCATTCATTCATTCTAAATTTATTTGACCTTTTTTTTTTAAATTACAGTGATAAAATCATTTCCTGAATATCATTCAACTGACCTTAAACTTCAGATGTTTATTCTTGGTTTCATTGCCATCCTGTACTAGAAAGGAAAGTAAGTATATGATTTCTAAGGCTTTGAAGCAGTGATTGTTTTCCTTCTTTTAAATTCAAAAATTGTTATAAAAATAATCACTATCATTTAATACAAAGCTGTCACCTGTCATCAATATGTTACTCTTATCTAAGGTGAAGGAGAAAATTCTACTGAAGGACTTACTCCACTAAAGTGATGGTTTTGACTTGACCTTATTACAAAGTCTTGTCTTCAAGCCCAGTAATCAATCTCTATGACATAGGATTAAATGAAATTCTTTAATGAAACCCATTCTCATCAGCAAAAGTTAGCTATTTTTATTTAAGACATTACAGAGAATACTTTATTTTTTTTAAAAAGTTACTATTTATTTTATTATTATTTTAGTTGTTTATATATGAATACTATCTCCCCTACTAGACAAAATGAAACAACATGGAATAGTTGATAAAAAGTCAACTTTGAAGTCATAAAGACCTAGGTTCTTGAATGATGTCTGAAATGTAATGACTGTATATTCCAGATATGGTTAAGTAATCACCCAGTATTCCAGGCTACTTTCTAAGGCTACATGTGACAAAACTCTGCAAAACTCTAAAACAATCAATTAATCAGCATTTATTAAGCGTTTGCTATTCAAAAATATCATTACCAGAAACACTCATTTATTAAAAGAAGTATAATGTCAGGAATTATGATTATATTTTTTTGTATTCTGAAAAAAACCTCTAGCACAGTATGTAGTAGTAACATAACAACTGATTAATTATATTTGAATTATATCACACATATTATTGTCCTCTAAAGATGGTGAAATTTAAATATATAACTTAGTTTGATTCTCACAACAGTCCTTGTTAAGTACATATTATATGTATTATTATTTCTATTTTACCAATTGTGAAACTGAGGCATGGAAAATTTAATTTGTCCCTGGTCATATACCTAACAAATACCAGAGGTTACAAATCTGCCAAATGTCTACTGAGTCTAAGTTCAATTATCATTCCATAAAATTGTGAGGGAGGCTTCACTGAATTTGTTATATGATATTAAATTATTAAATAATATCAAAGAATCCATTTATGACATTCAGGCTAAGATTGAAGATAAAGGGAAATGTTATCTCAGTGCCCAGCACAGTGCCTAGCAATGTCCTACAGAGTAGTCACTAAATGAATGCTTATAATTGAATGTGAAAACAGGTTAAAGGAACTGGGAGTGTTTATGTTCAAAATAGAAAAATCTTTGTGGCATAGTTTTTGTATCTTCAAGTATCTGAAATGACGACAAGTAGAAGTAGACTTGTTCTGCTTGAGCCATGGTCCCAGAAGATTGAACTAGGAGTAACAGATTGTGGAAGGGCAAATTTTGGTTAAAGAAAACCTCCTATCAATTAGAACTAAGAAATGCGGGAATGAGTTACTTTGTGAGTCATCAGAGACTCTGTTACAGAAACTTTGAAGCAAAGGTTAAAGGCTTGCTTATGCTGTAGGTTTGCAAGATCCTTGTTCAGGTAAATACACACACACACACACACACACACACATATATATATATATATATATATATATATATATATATATATATATATATATATAGAGAGAGAGAGAGAGAGAGAGAGAGATAAAATCTGACTTTGCATCTGACTGCAATTCTGTGATAATGGGGATGGAAAGAGGTGAGAGACTGGGGGGCATACGTAAAATAAAATGATTGCATCAGAGGGAGATTTTGAGATAATGTTGTATAAGTAAAAAAGAAAATTGCAGATTTAGATTATTATTATTGAGGTTATTATTAAGTCTCAAAGTTTTGTCTGGAATTCAGGTCTTCTTCAATTCCACTGCTCTGTCCACTATGCTGCATGTCTCTTAGCTTCCCTGGACTATAGTTCAGACATTTTCAGTCCTTGTAACTCCATTTGTGGTTTTATTGGCAAAGGTACTATATCGGTCTGCCATTTCCTTCTCTAACTCATTTTAACAGATGAGGAAACTGGAGCAAACACAACTAAGTGACTTGCCCAGGGTCACACAACCAAGAAGTGCTTGAGGCCAGATTTGAACTCAGGAAGATGGATCTTTCTGACTTCAAGACTGGCACTCTAACTAGGTATTATCACTTAGTTGCTCAAGCACTTTGGTTACCTTAATTGTAAAAGAAGGGGCTAATTGAAAAATATTTCCCAAGCCTCTTCAGTTCTCAAACTCTTAGAAACTCAGAATTTACCCATGTCAACACTTATGGTAAACAGCTTTAAGTACATATGAAATCTGAGGAACTTGAAAAGGCCTCACTTTCTATGTAACATCTGACTCGCCTTCACAACATTCAGTCACATTTCCTCAGTGCCCTCACTCCTATCTCTGAGTTTTTCCTTCAGTTGTGCTATGCCTTTGAAATGGCATCTCATTTTTTTTTATTAAATAAATTTATTTATTTAACATTTTACGTTCATTTTGCCAAAATTTTAGGTTCCAAATTTTCTCCCCATTTATCCCCTCATACCTCCCCAATACACTAAGCATTCTAATTACCCATATCACCACTCTGCCCTCTCTTCTTTCATCCCTCCCTTCCCTTACCCCATCTTCTCTTTTGTCCTGTAGGGCCAGATAACTTTCTATTCCCCATTACCTGTATTTCTTATTTCCTAGTAGCAGGAAGAATACTCAATGGTTGTTCCTTAAACTTTGAGATCCAACCTCTTCCCATCCCTCCCTCCCCACCCATTCCCTTTAGGAAGGCAGGCAATTCAATACAGGCCATATCTGTGCAGTGTTGCAAGTGACTTCCATAATAGTCGTATTGTATAAGACTATCTATATTTCCCTCCATCATATCCTGCCCGCCATTGTTCCTATTCTCTCTTTTGATCCTGTCCCTCCCTGAGTGTTGACTTTAACATTTCTCCCTCCTCCCATTGTCCTCCCTTCCATCATCCCCCGCCCCAGCTTATCCCAATCTCCCCCACTTTCCTGCATTGTAAGATAGGTTTTCATACCAAAATGAGTGTGCATTTTATTCCTTCCTTGGTCAAATGTGATGAGAGTAAATTTCATGTTTTTCTCTCACCTCCCCTCTTTTCCTCTCCACTAAAAACTCTCCTTCTTGCCTCTTCTGTGAGAGATAATTTGCCCCATTCCATTTCTCCTCTCTCCTCCCAATATATTTCTCTCTCATTGCTTAACTTCTTTTTCTAAAGGTATTATCCCTTCCTACTCAATTCACTCTGTTCTCTCAGTCTCTGTATGTGAGTGCATGTGTGTGTGCGTGTGTGTGTGTGTGTGTGTGTGTGTGATCCTTCCAACTACCCAGATACTGAAAAATTTCAAGAGTTACAGATATTGTCTTTCCATATAGGAATGTAAACAGGTAAACTTTAGTAAGTCCCTTAAGACTTCTCTTTGCTGTTTACTTTTTCATGCTTCTCTTCATTCTTGTGTTTGAAAGTCAAATTTTCTTTTCAACTCTGGTCTTTTCACCAAGAATGCTTGAAAGTCCTCTATTTCATTGAGAGACCATATTTTCCCCTGAAGTAGTATAGTCAGTTTGGCTGTGTACGTGATTCTTGGTTTTAGACCTAGTTCCTTTGACTTCTGGAATATCCTATTCCACGTACTTCCATCCCCTAATGTAGAAGCTGCTAGATCTTGTGTTATCCTGATTGTATTTCCACAATACTGGAATTGTTTCTTTCTAGCTACTTGCAATATTTTCTCCTTGACCTGGGAACTCTGGAATTTGGCCACAATGTTCCTCTTTTTGGATCTCTTTCAGGCAGTGATTGGTGCATTCCTTGAATACTTATTTTGCCCTCTGGTTCTAGAATATCAGGGCAGTTTTCCTTGATAATTTCATGAATGATGATGTCTAGGCTCTTTTTCTGATCATGGCATTCAGATAGTCCCATAAATTTTAAATTGTCTCTCCTGGATCTATTTTCCAGGTCAGTTGTTTTTCCAATGAGATATTTCACATTCTCTTCCATTTCTTCATTCTTTTGGTTTTGTTTTGTGATTTCTTGGTTTCTCAGAAAGTCATTAGCCTCCATCTGTTCCATTCTAATTTTGAGAGAAGTAATTTCTTCAGTGAGCTTTAGAACCTCTTTTTCCATTTGACTAATTCTACTTTTGAGAACATTCTTCTCCTCATTGGCTTTTTGAACCTCTTTTGCCATTTGAGTTAGCCTATTTTTCAAGGTGTTATTTTCTTCAGCATTTTTTTGGGTCTCCTTTATCAAGGTATTGACCCATTTATCATGCTTTTCTTGCATCTCTCTCATTTCTCTTACCAGTTTTTCCTCCACCTGTCTAACTTGATTTTCAAAATCCTTTTTGAGCTCTTCCAAGGCCTGAGCTCATTGGACATCTACTTCAGACATTTGGGATACAGAGGCCTTGACTCCTATGTCTTTAACTGATGATAAGCATTGTTCCTCCTTCTCAGAAAGGAAAGGAGCTAACATCTGTTCACCAAGAAAGTAACTTTCTATGGTCTTATTTTTTTTCCCCTTTTCTCGGCATTTTCCCAGCAAGTTACTTGACTTCTGCGATTACTCTCCACCCCCACCTAGATCCATCCAGCTGGTGCTAGGGATCTGAGTTTCAAAAGCTGCTCCCCAGCCTCAGGGCTTTCAGCAGCAGGGCCAGACTGCTATTCAGGGTAGGATTAAATCAGGTTCTCAAGTGGGGGCAGAGCTGCCTCCCAGGCTCAATTCCCTCAGTGGGTTTATGAAGAGACCTTCTGTAATGGAGCTCCTGCCAAGCTCCTGCCTTCTCTGGGAGCCTCTGGCCACCTGCTGCCTCTGCTGCTGCCTCCCGAGGGGCCTGCTCCCCTCTCGGCCAGCCCGGAAGTCTTTCTCACTGACCTGCAGCGCCTGTTGGTGGAGTGAACCCTACGGTCATCAGAGATTCTGTCCCTGAAGCCTGCTCAGATCTTTTCCTCCCGGAGCTGCGTGGACAATGTAGGGCTAGGTTCTGCTCTGGTCCCCTGTGCGGTGGACCTTTGGTGAGGGCTTTTCAGGTCTTTCGGGAACAGATATCTCCTCCTCTGTATTGTTCTGTAGCTTCCACCGCTCCAGAATTTGTTAGGAGTTCTTCTTTTCAGATATTTTATAGGCTGTGGTTTCAGAGCTAGCATAAGTGTGTCTTTCTGCCATCTTGACTTCTCCCCGTGGCATCTAAGTTTTTTAGTTTTATGTATTCCTCTTATTCAAGTGTATTCTACAGTATGAAAAGGGGAAATAAACATCCTTATGTGGAAAAAGAAGATAGATTCCAATGTCAATAATCACAAACTTCCTAAAAGCATATTTATCTTGGTGACTTTGATATACTTGGCTTTAAAATAAATCCATAATTCTAAATATTTTCTAATCCATGATCTTGAGGATTTAAAAAATATTTTTATAATTTCAACTACCTAAGTCTTGCATTCTTATCACTTCTATTTAAAGCTATATTTAAACACATGAAGCTCTTCCTAGAGCACATAGTTTCAATGAAACTTATTATATCATAATTCTGATGCAGAAATGTAGCTCAAAACCATTCCAATGGATAGAAAAAGGTACAATTGTATGATGTGAGAATCCTCTGTGATGATCAATCATAGATGAGCTGTGTCTGCCAAAGAATTCTGTATTAATGCTCCATTGATATGATGTTCTTTATTAGCAGGGTTCATGTGAAATAATAAATGACTCTGAAGATGCACTAATCTATAAAAGTGGAGTTCAGGTTGTTTCTGGATTAATCATAATTGAAGCACAATATTATTTTATTTATTACTAAGTAACTTTTTTAATATAACACTATGAACGAAAGGTAGTTTGATGATTAAAGATAATGGTTAGATCACTCTAAATTTTATAGTTCTCCTATTTTTGTATGGAAAAGTCTAACAAGACTTTCATTTTTTTAGCATTTTCCTAAATATTTATTCATCAATATCAATTGATTGGCTACTATGCTCATGGTATTAGTGTAAGTGCTGTAAGAGATTCCAAAGAAAAGAAAGAAAAGAATAAAATATATTTCCCCAACTTCACAGGGTCTATAGATTAATAATAAATAAAAATGGACTATTTCTTGTGTATTTTTAAATCATATTCTAGTTAATGGAACCTGAGGGGTTACAAGAATGTCATTGTGTTTTTGAACTCTTCTCTTAAGCATATTGAAGGCAGGTTGATGAAGTGGGGAAAAAGTGCTTAATGTAGAGTTAGAGTTTGAATCTGGATACTTCTAATTAATAACTGTGAACTTGGAAAATTTCCTTACCCTTTCTCAACCGTAGTGTCCTCACACATAAAATAAGGAACTTAGACTAGGTAGTCTTTGAGACTTCCTCCAATTCTAAATCTCTGATAGATATAGAATATATACACATTCATACACATTAACAAACACAAGATGAGCATTATATATACATACATGTGTGTATGTATGTATACATATATCATGCATGTACTTACATATTTATACACCCAGATTGATATAGTTGGAAATACCTCAAAGGGTTTTTTTCTTTGCTCAATACACATTGATTGAAAATAAGGCATAACTAGTATATAACTTGCATATCAGGAAGGATTAGTCATAACATGTTGGATATACCCCAAGTGAAAAACATATGGTGGAAGGTGAAAAATATTCAAACAAGATGATTAGACGTGGATGATTTGCAAACTGCACCATTAGATACAGTATATACATTGAACAAATCACAGATTCATTGAAATATCAAAGTAAGTACACATGAAAATATTTTGGACAAATTCTATTTGTATAATTTAAATTTTGAGGACTATTTTATTAACTTTATTATATGTACTTAATGTTTATTGATTTGATTGACCCGTATTACCTGTAAGATCTTTTTGCACTACAAAATTTTATTTGTCACCTCAAATGAAGCTGTGGAAAAGTAGTATAATGTAGAGCAGAATTTTTTAATCATTTTGAGTCATAAACCCCTTTAGCAGTCTGGTAAATCCTTGCAGACACATGTTTATTTTAATGAAGATAATGTTTTAAATATATAAAGTAAAATACATAAGGTTACTAAGTAAATCATTTTTTTAAAAAAGTACTATAATTAGTTATTGTTATCACTATAGTTGCAAATTATTTTTGTCATGAAAATTCATAGACTACTATCATAGGTGTCCATGATCACGTAGGGGAATATGAACCTCAGACTAAAAACTTCTGTTGCAGGCAAAGGAGAACTTTGAATAGGAACACTTGAATTCAAATCCTAATTGTAAAACTAGCTGAGTAACAGTAAAGGACTCGTTTCATCTCAGTGGCCTGAGTTTTCCCATCTATAAAGTACGTGTTGCCATATTATGGCAGACATTTGTATAGGCATACAATGAACATGAATGCATACAATATCCATATGTGTAGAGAAACATATGTGAAAGTATACTTAACAGTTTCTAATATACTTTCCTGTATAGTCTGGTTTTCCTACCTCCAAGTTCAAATATACATATGCAAATGTGTGTATGCATGTGCATACATATATACACACATTTTCACACATGTATTCAATAGATGTGTGCACATGTATAATGCATATATGCATGTATGTTATCTGTGTGTATATACATATATATGTATGTGTGCATATTTGTATATATGCAAATGTGTCTTTTATACTGTTTCTTGTCTCCTCTCCAAAAAACATCTTCTACTAATATACTAAAATTATACAAAATTCTTTGAAGTTCATAGCAAATTTTAACTTTATAAATTCATGTGAATGTATATCATCTATACATATGTGTCAGTAAGTACTGCCCCCTAAATCAAGTATATTTCATCCCTCTCCAGTGATTATCTCCCATACTATGTATAATAAGTTTGCATTGTATCCAGTCTCTCTTACCCTGGTTCATGCCATCATCATTGGTTTTTCCAAAAATTTAGTACCCCTTGCGTATTATTTCCATTTACCCACTCAGCAATCACATTGACTTTTACACAAGAATATTTATTTGAAAAGTAGAGCAAGAATACACAGATACCATTTCCTCTAACACCTAGAGAACATCCATTGTAATACCTCAGTCTCCAGGTCCAGAAACTTCATTTCTTGCTCCTATAACTAAAAAGGACAAAGTAAATAGACCAAAATTTCAAACCCATTTTTCAAGACCATGGCTTTCAATGGGGGAGGGAAAAGTAGCTTTTCTTCCCCCATTCAACTTAGATAATGATGCCTCTCCTGTGAGTTAACAGGACTTGTGGATCTGACAGATAGAAAAGAAATGACAGAGACACAGAGATATTAACAGAGACACAGACATTCAGAGAGACAGATAGAGACAGAGTGATATAAATAAAGACAAAAATAGGGATATGGAAGGGCAGAGACATCCCAATCTGATCTCAATCTGGGGGTTTTAAAGATCTAACGTTGTTTATCCTTAGTTCTCAGAGGGGCCCGGTGATATGAGGATGATGTCATGACTTGCAAGTGAATTGGACTTCAGTGAGACAGAGTTGTGCAAAGGCATCAGATTCACTCTCTCCTCTACAGTTGTCAAAATCCAGCAGCAACACAAAGGTCAACATGACTAGTGATGGCCTAGAATTCAGTGGGTGACCTTGACCTTTCTAAACTAAGGTCTTCCCCAGATCTCAGTTTGTCTGAGGAAATTTTCATTCAATGACTAAGGGCTAAGTAAGAGTAGAGATAAAAGGCAATATAATTTACCATTACAAAGATATCATTCTAGAAGGGGAGGAACCTTGGAATTTCTGACCAGAAGAGAAAACAATTGCTATTTGCCCTCTTTTTAAGCCATTAAAATCTAAGTAATGAGCCACATAAGTTGAGCCTATTATTGGTCATTAATGAAAGGCAAAATGATTTGAGTTTAAAGGTGTAGTTAAGTAGATCCATTTAGTGGGCTTCTTAAAAGCTTTTCTTTTTTAGAGATATATTTCAAGAAACCAAAATTAAAACTCTAGGACAAAAAAGTAAATTATCACAGTTTTTTTAAAAAAATAATTCAACTTCAAATTTTATAAATGTTAAAACTTGAGGTCCAAAGATGCACAGTATTTTGAACAAACACTGGAAAGAGACTGCCCCCACTCAAGGGATAAAAGAAAACAGGATGGTTTTCTTTGCCCAGTAGAAATCTTCACAGTCTCACACCCATTTGCCTCTGTGATATAGTCATGCCATAGGTGATATGGATGCTTACATCTCTATTCACATTCTATAGTTTATTATCTGTGTGCTTTTCTCATTATGGACATCCTGAAAAGATCCTCTCATGTTTCAAAGTATCATATTATCAACATGTCATACTTGAAAAACAATTATTTCCATTCCTACATAATTTACACTGTGTCAGAAAACTAGCAAATTTTGTAAAAATAAATAAATAAACAAAGTGGTGTTATTTAAACCCAGTGCTCTCCCTCTATATTTCTATTTCAGGTAACATGTTGTAGAATTTAGAGTCTCAAAGAAACTTAAATGACAATGTAATAAGGTTATTAAAATAATTATTAAACAATTCATAGCATTTAAGTATTGATAACTTTTCTCTAAAATACTTTCTCATATATATTTTTGTTGCTAGAAACAATCTGTGATCTGATCAATATAAATAACTTTTCTTCAATACAAATCATGACCCTTCCATCGTATCATCCTATAAAAATAAAACCTATCTCCCAGGGTTGTTACTAGGATAAAAATGATATAATATTTGTGAAGACCTTAGCAAAGTTCCTTGCAAATGGTAGGTACTTAATTAAATGTTTATTTTTTCCCTCCTATTTTTATAGTTCAACCAAATTGGCCTTCTTGATCCTCTTCACATGTGATAATTGATCTTCCATCTCTGTGCATTTATGAAATGTGCCTTTATACAATACAAAATTAGAACATCTATTTGTTTCTACTTCTTAGTGTTCCCATTTTCCTCTACAAATTTACCCC
Organism: Potorous gilbertii; assembly: GCA_028658325.1. NCBI lineage: Eukaryota > Metazoa > Chordata > Mammalia > Diprotodontia > Potoroidae > Potorous > Potorous gilbertii. Next base: position 327,112,749 of record CM053771.1, read on the forward strand.
AAAGCCATATACTATATGATGACTTTCTTGAAATCCTAGTTACCAGAGCCTTGCTGCTCAAAAAATGATTTTGCATTAGTTTTATATTGTAAATATGCTCATTTATATATATGTTGTATCACCTAATAAAAGATCCCCAAAGGTAGGGACTGAATCATTGAACTCCTTAGATGGTCATTGCCCTACATAGTATTTGACTTTTAGTGAGCACTATATAAATGTTTGTTGATATAGATAGCTATGTAGAGACCAATTGCCTGTGAGGGTTGTCTATATACAAGTCAGACTGCCAAAACTTGAAGAAAGACTAAAAATGAGGGGATCTATAGGATGTTCACTTCAAAGAATTCAAAATTCATCAACTCCAGTCTTGATGACCAAAGGGAAGAACAGAGAACTAGAAAAATGGAGGAGGGGAGGGAGGGATGGGAGAAGGGGAGGGAGGGACGGAAGGAGGGAGGGAGAGAGAGACAGAGACAGAGAGAGACAGAGAGAGAGGAGAAATGGATGCAAATTTTCCATTTCCTAAAGAAGTTTAACAAAGAGATGAATTTCCATAAGACGGAGTCTAAAAGAGTCCAGAAAAGTCTTAGTCTGCAAGCACTCAATCTTCTCACCAAGGGAGAGATGTTAAAATATAAACACAGTTGTAAAAATTTAAGGAGGAGGGTAGTGGAAGGTTATGACCAGTATTGCATCATAAAACAGGGAGAAGCAATGGAGTGAAAAGTGAAATGCAGCAAAAGTTTGTTGAGAAATCTAACTAAGCAAAGTCACCTTGAGGTATTACATTATGAAAGAGGATGAACAACAAACATGAAAAAATTAAGAGAATTTTGATTTTATTTTTAAAGTAACGAGACCTTTTCACCCTCAAGGAAAGTGGAACCATTAAATGCTAAAATCAATAGTCCCATATAAACTTAATAAGGAGGGCAAATTGACATTGGAAGAAAACAAAGATGGGAAGAGCTGCTCTTCTACACTTAGAATACACAAGGAGGACTGAGCCAGTGGTGACATAACTTTGACTATTCTGAGGAAAGAGAAGATACTAAAGGGAGAGGAAAAAAATTCTTAGATTATCATTGTCTAAAAAGTTAACTAAACATAGACAATGGCCTTGCCCTGCTAGACTTAGCTCCTGAATGAGTTTTTTCTTACTTATTCATCTAAGAAGGACAAGAGAAGAGATTTAGAGTGTAGAATGTAGGGGAACTAAGTATTCCATTGCTATTTGGTAAACATTAGTCCTGTCACCATTATCTGCCTTCTAGTCTTGAAATGCAAGACAAGAGTTTTATAAGTTTCTGAATAATAATAATAAATTAAGTTGAGGTGTTCTGGACTAGCAAAAGAAGTAGGAAAGAAAGTAAAAATAGTACTAAGAACGTGATAGATAAACTTATTTTCTTTTTTTCTAAAGAGTTTTGCATTTAGGGATGAAAACCTGGTGCAAAGATTTCCAGCTTCAGAGCTTACAATCTGAAGGAAGACAGGGGAGCCTTTCTGTTGATGCTAGGACAAGTTCAGGGCAGCTTCCCCCTTCTATCCTAAAAGATCAGGATGGTGGGGAGGGTGTGCTGAGTCACCATGTGTAGGCTTTAAGTCAAAATAGGAAAAGCATCCAGGAGAGACTGCATATACAGTGGAGCAGCACCCTGCAGAAAGTGCATGACCAGGAAGATGCAGGGCTTTATAGTAGAGACTATAAGACCCATTTCAATGGAACCTGTTCAGTGGTATCAGTAGCCTTGTATCATAAGAGATGTGTGTTTCCTTCATGAAAGCCCCTACATGATCCTGTCCAAGTCAAATGAAATAAGTTTTAGAAAACTTGTAACAGGAAGCATTGCTAACATAAAATTCCTGGATTTATGTGATAGTAATGTAACAGAATTTCCTTCCTTATTTTCGTCCTCTTTCTCTCCCTTCTTTCCTTTATTCCTCTGTCCTTTTTTCCTTCCCTTTACTTCCTTCCTCTTTTCCTTCCTCCTTTCCTTTCTCCTTTCTTTCCTCCTTTCTTTCTTTCCTTCCTAATTCTTTCTTTCTTTTTCTTTCCTTCCTTCCTTCCTTTCTTCCTTTCCTCCCTCTTTCCTTCCCTTCCTCTCTTTCTAGAACATCTTAAGACTAGATAATAATAGAGTTTTGCTATGTGAGTGTATACATGTAAGAGAGAAATTTCTTTCTTTTTAAAAGATACACATACAGACAGAAAAACAGAGAGGCACAAGCAGAAGGAAAGAAAAAATAGAAACCAATACAAGAGAGAATTGTTTCCATTTTATTGACTTTGAATATAACAGACAAAATAAACTATCTCCATCATCATTCTTTGGAAAGGTCAAGAAATGATACCTATCCCTGAAGTCTATCTGATAAGGTAAGTAAATTTTAGATAACTGAAGTCTCAGCTAGCTTGCTCGTTAATACTACTATTATTGAAAACAAAGAAAAAAAAAACAATGCCTTCAGTGATAGTCCATCGTTATGGCAATTTTTGATCTAGTTCTTATCTTCTTTTTTCCTTTCTATTAAGATATTTAAAGAATAGTAGTGAAGAGCTGAAACAATTACCTGAATAGTTGAAATAAAAAAAAATAATTCTTCATTTTATTTATCTGTATATTTCAGGTGAAGATGGTCTCTTAATCTCTCACTACAAATTAACTGGATAAGTGAGCAATTCTCTTCATTTCACCAAAGAAGAAAAAAATTTCCTTTTCAATACATTTTTTATTTTTTTTCAAGACTAGACCTTGGTCTTCTTATGGGTCAATAATGAGCTCTTGTTTATATACTCACTAATTTTCAATATTTCATATAGAAGATTTTTTATGTTTTTTCTCCCACCTCTCAATAATCATGCTGTTCTAATACTTCAGCTTTACTGAGTTCTCAGCTCCCTTCCGCCATTGAATCAGATTCGTCAGCTTTCTTCAGCATGGTGAAATACAAAATTGACTTGACTCAAGCAGCTTGCTGTCTTGCAAAGGTACATTTGAGATATCTAAATTACATAACCAAATGAACAGTGCTAATATTGTGGTTCTCCTAATACCTGCCACCCTGATCTTTGGAGAATTGATGCATGACTTTGGACAAGAATCGCTGTAAGAAGTTTCTGAAATAAACTCCTGCATCATGAAAATTAAATAAAGTCTATATTTGTGCCAAAAATATCTGACAAAAATACCTTGAAAAGGATTAAAAGTATTAATTAAGGCTTCCACCAGTGCAAAATGCAATAGTATGCTGTGAATTGGAAGAAGTCTATAGTTGGAAAAGCCTATGTTTGACACTTTTAATAATATAATTTCCAAAATTAATTCTTATACAGAAAAAAAAAAGTTGGCTTATAGGCTGCAGGGTTAATGAGCATCTGGTTCTCAGTCTTTAATTTCTGAGTGAAAATTTTCATTTCCCATCAGTTAAGCTCTTTGCATTTCACTCCACCACTATCACTATGCCCTTGGCTGGGTACCTTCTTAACTCTTTTCATTATATTCTAAGTTTCTTGAGAGCAAGAAATGTCTTTCTTTTTTTCTTATTTGTACCTCAGAGTTTAGTACAATGCATGAGGTATAGTAGGTGATAAATAAATGTTTATTATATTTTATCTTGAGAATCAATCATGCTAAATTATGCTTCTACATTCCTCAGTCATTAAATTTGAATATTATTACTGAATCATTAAGAAAGAAAGCATGGCATAAGGGAAAACTGTGGTAGGAAAAAATGTGTGTTTAAATTTCTCTCTGACTCATACTATCTTTCCTAGATCTGGGCAAGTGTTATAATCTCCAAGTGATCCACACAAGTATTTACCCTCTAAATTTTATCCAGATTTTCTTTATCCCTATGAAATCAGAAGTTCAGACTAAGAGACTAATAAGTAAATAAATTTTTCTGTCAGGAACTTAAAAAATAATTGTTAAGCACCTATACTGTTCCAGTCACTGTGCAAATTATCAAAGATATGAAAAGAAGCAAAAGATAGTCTTTGCCCTCAAGAATCTCACAAACTAATGGGGGAATAAAACAAGCAAGCATGTGAATACAAACTTTACACAAGAAAAAGTAGGAAATAAGAGCAGGAAAGTGATAGAATTAAGTGGGGTTGGGAAAGGTTCCCTATAGAAAACTGTATTTTAATTGGGATTAAAAAAAACAGGGAAGGCAGCAGGTGGAGAGGGGGAGAGAAAGCATTCCTAAAATGGGCAAAAGCTAGCAAAAATTCCTCCAGTTGAGTTGGAATGTCTTGTTCTTGAAATGTCAAAGTGACTAGCATCAGTGCCTTGAAGACTATCAGGGAGTAAGGTATATGGAGGAACGAGAGGAAGAGGTTAGGTGATGAAGGGCTTTAGATCCAGAAGATTTTGTTTTATTTGTTCTTAGAAATGATTGGAAGCCACTAGAGTTTGTTAAACAAAGGACTGGAGAGTTGACTCCCCCTAATTGATGGGTTCAACATGCTTAGGAAAATCACTTTAAGGGACAAATTGAGCATGGATTGTAGTGAGGAGAGACTTTAAATAGGCAGATGATTGCTATAATCTAGGTGGGAGAGCCTGCCAAAGAGTGATGCCAGAGTCAGAAGAGAGAAGGATACATATTGGAGACATGTTGTAAAGGCAAAATCACTAGGCTTGTGTAATATTTTTGATTTGGTGGAGGGAGATAGAGTATAGGGAGAAGGATGATTTTCCTTTTAGATATATTGAAATTAAGATGCTTACTAGATATCCATTCTGAGATATCTAAAAAGTTGTTGGAGACGTGAGATTGGAGGTCATCTAAGAGGCTGGTATATTTGAGAAATGTCATGAAAATCTCTACCTATGGAAATTTCTATAGGAGGTGAAAAAGTTCACCACATAAGATGATGTTGCAATGGAGGGGGGAAGAAGAGGGTGTAGGAAGAAAAATGTAAGGAACTTATGGTTAAAGGGCATGATCTGAATGAGGATCCAGCAGAAGAAACTGAAGAAGATCAGTCAGAGAGGTAGGAAAAGAAAAGGGGAAATGGTATCTCAAAAAACTAGTAAAAAGAGAGTACCAAGGAAGAGGTGAACAACAGTGTCAAAGGCTACATCAACGTCAAAAAGGATGAATATTTAGGAAAAAAACATCAGATTTGACAATTAGATCACTGGTAACTATGGAGAGAACTATTACACTGGAATGATAGGGTTGGAAATCTTATTGTAAGGGGTTAAGAAGAGAGTAAAAGGAGAAAACAAGGAAGGGTCCTACTCTAGATAACTTTTCAATGAGTTTATTCAAAGGGCAGAAGGGATATACTATGGTAATAGGGATAGAAAGACCAAACAAGGTTTATTTGCAACATGAAGAGACATGGGCATATGTGTTGGCAATAGAGAATAAGACAAGAGACATGGAGAGATTGAAAATAATTGATATTCTGACGATAATTGAGTGGACTATGTATTGGCAGAGACATGATGGCATTGGATGACTTGTGCAGTTAGAGAAGACAAAAGTGAAGGAAGAGTATTAGTTGAAGGTATACAAGCAATATGAGATGAGGAAGAAAGAAGAAGCAACTCACCATGAATGGTGCCACTTTTTTCCTCTATATAATATGAGGCAAGTTTCTAAACTGGGCTAGTTGGGGGAGAAGAGATATAGGAGTTTTGTAGAGGGAAGAAAAGATTTGGAAGAGTAGCTGTGGATAAAGAGGAAGTGAGCTGATATGATAGGCACAACAGAATTGTCTATCACCAATGAAGGCCCAGAAAAACTTGTGTCCTTAGGTAGAGAGCAAATCTAAACTGAACAGTTACATGATTCTTCGTTCTGCAGCATGTGTATAGAGAAGAAAGCGATAAATGTTCAGAACGATCTAAGGTATCAGGGTGCAATTGCTGAAATGATAACGGGACAAGGGACTCAAGTGAACAGTGTAGAATTGAATTAGTTCACCAAAAGTCAAGATAAGCAAAAGAAAAAATGATAATGCAGGGGTGATGCCCTAGGAGAAAATTGAAGGGCCAAAAGATTTGAAATTATGGGGTGGACAAAGAGTAGGGTTTGGTAAGAGAAGTTAGAGGGAGAGGTGAAGTACAATATGTGGATTTGGGAATTTGTGAACTTGAAGGTGATACAATAGTATGCAATAGCAAAACAAAGGAAATGAAAATCTTTGTGGATAAGATACAGTCAAGGAGTAGGTCATGGGAAGTGAGTAGGTAGAGGAACTGAGAACTTAAAATGCTTAAGGAAGTGTGTGTACATGTATATATATATATATATATATATATATATATATATATATATATAGCATGTATATATGTATGTATACATATATATGCATGTATATATGTATGTGTATGTGTGTGCATATGTATTTACCCATATACATGTGTGTATGTATTCCCACAATATGAGGCAAAATTTGGAGTGGAAAGAAAAAACTGTAAGCCATGTACCGAACTAACTGAGGAAAAAAGGGAAATGACTTAGACATCTGTGTAGAACTGCTACCATGATTAAGTATTAGACGCAAATGCCATCAACCTTAAAGGAAGAGAGATTACTTACTGACACAGGTAAGGAGAGAATTTGGAAGCAGTTACTGGGAACAATTAGTATCCACAGCCTTAGAAACTGATAAAAGGAAAATGAGTAAGGGTGTTGCCAGTCCTGGAAAGGGTGGTCAGGAGAACTTTATCTGCGAGGCAGAGATCCAGGTTTCAATAATGGCTATTACAAAGAAATAATGGGAAAAAAACAGACTCAGGATGAAGAGATTTTTTGACTGTGGAACAGACAATCCAGAGAGCGTAGTGGTAGGGCTGAGTGACATTTGTTCGGACTTTTGGGATGGGAGGTTTAAGGTAGATTGAAATAAGAAATCAATTCGTGGGGATGAAGAATGGCATTTGAATGATGACCTACAGGTTCAAGGGAGAAAGATGGGGGTAAAAAAGAACACCAATATGAATATGACATAAAAACAACAATATATTATGAAAACTATAAAGTAAAATGCTTATTTTACTCTCACTTTGACTTTTGAAGTTGTTAGATATAGAATTGACTTTCATACACTGATAAAAGTAAGTGATTTGAAAAGACTTGATTAGGAAAAAAAATTAAAAACTTGAAATTAAAATTGTTGTTCTTGTGTTCATCCCTCATTGCTGAAGAAGACCACACCATCAGAGAAATGATGACATAATTTGCATTTGACTTTATTTTGAGTGAAGGGGAGCTGTTCAGGGTCACCAGTCTCACTTCTCCTCCAGAGTCATCTGAATCCAGTGGCCAGATATTTATCAGGATGACTGGAGATGACCCAGGGTGCACTGGGAGACTTTGGCCCCTTTAGGCCAAAATCTATTTAGGTACTCACTTAAGAAAGCCAACTCCCTAACTCAAAACAAAGTCAAGCAAAATTCAAATTATTATAATAATAAAAACCAGCATTCTCTATGTCTTTTTTAAGAGTTTTCTTCTTTATAAGGTAACCTTGGACAATATGTAATTCTAATTCAGTTTTTTTAAAGTAAAAGAAAAAAAAAGGTATGTTTACTTTGTGAAGTGTAATGCATTAAGTGTCAGGACTGTGATGATCCAAATGAATGGGACATTGCACTGAAAGATATTACATTCTACTATAATTTTACATATTATTTCTTATTTCCTTTTTCCATCTAAAATCATTTTTACCTGTAATATAACAGCATCTTTACCAGAATTAGGAAGTATAGTGGTATGCAAATTATTTAGGACAAACAATAATTTTTGGGTCATTTCCTTTTGTGACAGTTCTGGTCATGAATAGGTGCTTCTGCTCCTTTGCACAGTGCCTGACATATAATAAGCACCATATAAATTATTATTTCCTTTCATTCCTCTACTAAGATGACTCAGAATATCCTACCATGACCATTAGAAACTGAATTTAGTTGCTTTTCCCACCTCTAGATAGTTCCTTACTAGTTGAACTCTAGAATCTATACCATATCTGTGTTCCTTTGTTTTCTTTTTTTCAAATTTTTTATTCTGTGTTCTTGTTGTTTTTAAAATGATTATTACTCCAAATGCTCCACTGCTGGAGCTCTTCATAAGAACACTTCAAGGAGTGGTAGAAATATTGCCACAAGTGTTTGTGTGGAATGTGATGTATTTCAAGGAACTGAGGTGACAGTTAATGTACTTACAAAAGGAGTAAATCTAAAAAGGGAAAGCTTGCCTTTCCAATATTGCCAATTTATGCAGGTTAAATCCTCAATAATGAGACTACTCTCAAAGAACACAAAATTGATGAAAATCTTTGTAGTGATTATGGTGATGAAACTCAAAGTAATAGAAATTTCAACACTGTCACCAGTTACATCTCAACAACTATACGTATCCAGTACAGTACTATGGTGAAACTATAGTAATAATATTATAAGTTTATGTGTGAAAGCAGTTATAGATCAAATTCAAAACTTTTTCCCATGCCTTGGTTCCCATTGCAATCCTAATACCCATCATTTCAACATTATCTTCACTAGCCTGTGAAACTACACATACAAGTCAATCTAAAAGAAATCAGGAATTATTACCCCTATTTTTTAGATAGGAATGTGAAGCAGGCAGAGACCAAAAAAAAACTTATATGAAGTAACACAACTGTCAATCTCTGGAGCTAAATTTGAATGAAAATCTTCCTGACTTCACATCTAGCACTCCTGATCACCTTGTTGAATATTCTGTGATCTTTTATAGTTTGCAAAATATTATTTTCACCACCATCTTATGAAGTAAATTAAATGAATGATAATTAAATCCATTCTATAGATAAGGATACTAAAAAGTGAAGCAAATTGTGCCTGATCACTCAGTTAATAACGACTGCACCAGAACTTGAACCATACTTATCAGACTCCAACTTCACTACACCATAACGCTATGCTCCTCTCCTTCCAGTCACCACAAGGATAGTGACATGTTATATTGGGATATACCCATTATTCAGTCCTTAAACCACCAAGATGGTTTCTTGTTCTATTACTAGATAGATTTGTGATTTTGGAAATCTTGGATTTTGTCTCTCTTGGTTTCAATTTTATCTCTGAAATGAAATGGGTGAAATTGGTAATTTTTGTAGTCCACTGTAGGTCTAGAATTCTCTTTCTATTTTTCCTTTATATCTTTTTTCTGCTTCATTTTTATTTTTAACTTTTGGTCTGTTTGGTTATTGGCACTTAGCTGTCCAAGGAAGCATTTGCTGTTGCTTTTCCTTCCAATAATAATTTCCATTCCTCTAAAACTTTAAGGTCTATACACATATATTCCTGACAAATCTTTGAAGTAGGGGGTATGGATAAAAATAATTACTTCCATTTTACAGATGAAGACACTGAAACTCAAGGGAAGTAAAGCTAACAAATACTACATCTGGGACTTGATTATATGACTTCTGAATTTGGGTATATTTTTGCTACATTTCCTAGGAAAGTGAAAAATTTAGATTATAAAGAATATCTACAAGTACAAACATAAAAAATAAACTTGAATCATTGAATACATTCTACATTCTATATGTTGCAAAAGTATTGATACTCAGTTTTCATAAAGTGGTTAAAAATGATTGCTCCTCTTTTGCACTACACAGAACATGCAATTCTACTTAATCATTCTCCTTTTAGATAAGTGACTTTGCATATTTATAGCGGTGAGCTATGTCCAGATTACAGCAGCTAAATCTATTGTCTTTTAAGGCATCAAATACATACTGAATATTTCTAATGGCAGATAATTTAAACAAAAATGCAATGTAGCTTCAAGGCTTGAAATCATGCAAATGTAAACTCATGTTAATACTTACACGTAGATGTACTTATGGTACCCAGATCAAGATTGCCTTGCTCTCCAGTCTTGAAGAGAAAAATTTCTTGAATCAGTATCTAATTGTTTCACTGAGTGACAGTCCTAGTAAATGAATATTTTAAACCAGTTTGCATGAATGAGCTAGAACACCAAACTTTTAATAGATTTTAAAGGAATGAATCATCAATTGCATTACATTCCAGTATATTGTGCACCTGCTCAGCTTAAATTATTGCTCTAAGACATTGTAGAAGATTTAAAGATAAGACCAGGCTTCTACCCTCAAGGGATCTACAATCAAGTTAGGGAAATCAGAAAGAGAATTTGAGAACAGGAAAGAACTGGTTATCATATTTCTTTGGACTACAGGACAATAGTACAGAGTTGGAATATTAGTGATCAACTAATCATAATACAGAAAGATCATGGATATAGAACTCAATAGGATTTTAGAAGAAATCAATTCCAACTTACTAATTTTACATATGTTAAAACTTGAGGCCAGGAGATATTAAGTAACTTAACTATGGTCATGAAAGTATTGACTGGTATGGGTAGAATTTGAACTCAGATTCTTTGACTACAAATAGAGCAGGCTCATTTCTGACACGCTGGATCTCTAGGTTTCTTTTAGAAATTTATACACACACACATATATATACATATATATATATATATATGTATATATATGTGTGTGTGTATGTATATATATACATACATATATATGTATGTATGTATATATATGTATATAAAACATGTAACTAAGGTTTCCACAGTATAAGGGAATTCTAAGATCTTGACTTTATTCACAATGAGAATTTTGAAGTTTAGATAAGGAAATTTTGGGTACTTTTGTATGGGATGATTGAAGAAAATTTTCTAGTAGAAGTAGTACTTTATATGATTCATTAGTAACGGTAAAGATTTTAGTAAGTAGACTATTAACATTTTTCTCTACCATGTATCTTCTGTTGTCCTCCCCCAAACTCCACAGTATTGGACCAGGCCATCCATCCCACACTTTTTCCCCTTTGCATATTTCCAACTTCACCAGTGACTAAAGACAGGACAACATAAGGAAAAGACGATCAGAGATAACTAAGGATTGAAGAAGTCCATAAATTGAATCTTAGAAATTTAAAACTAATATAGAGAGTTCTTAAGCTACGCTATCCTATTTCTGAAGGTCTTATACACACAATGATTTGCCCAGGAGCACACAGCCAGTTATTAGAAGGGTTCAGCCTAGGAAACAAATCAAATACTGTTTCCATTACACATTATTTCCTCTTATTCAATATAATTCTTTCTTACGTACCCTTTTAAAGTCAGTACTAAGACAATTTTCATTTTTCCCTCTATCCACATGCTAGAAGCTGTCTACTTCTAATTCTCTTGAGAAAAACCAATATTTTGTATCAACAAATATGTAAGACATAAACTTTTGTTTGAACTTCTACAAAAATGGCTAAACGTTAACTATTATAGTGGGCAGGTAGGTGCCAAAATCAGTAGAGTGCTAGATCTGGAATCAGGAAGACTCATCTTCCTGAGTTCAAATCTTGCCTTAGAAAAATACTAGCTGTTTGACCCTAGGCAAGTCACTTAACCTTGTTTGCTCATCTCTAAAATGATCTGGAGAAGGAAACAGCAAAGCACATCAATGTCTTTGCCAAGAAAATCTCAAATAGAGTCACAAAGATTTGGACATGACTGAACATCATCATCATCATCATCATCATCATCTCTGTTATACTACTTGGTTAATAATTATACTTTCTGCTACAGAACAAAAGAAAGTGTCTTAATTCTAAGTTTCCTTATGGCTTGTTTTGGGTTAATTTTCTAATTAAATGATTCTTTTAGGTCAGTCACTAAATAATTGATTAAACTTTAGCAAGTTAAATATTGTTAAATGTAAAATACAGCTAAGAAGAAACAGTGAAACACCAATTATAATCAGAGCAATACTGGTGAAATGCTAATGAGGTATTTTCATTTTGAATGCGTGACCTTTCTTGCTCCTTTTCTACAACATAATGTGAAGCTTTTATAGTTGGTCTTTTTTTAGCTAACCTTCGAGTGTAAAAGAAAATCTATTTTTTCAAATGTTGCTTTTATATTTAATTCTTGTTAATGCTTCAACCTCCTTTCTTTGTTTTACTTGAAGTTTATTCCTTTATAAAATATATAAACTTCAAAGAGAACAGAAGTTTTGATTTTTTGTTGTCAAATAGCCAAAAGAGTTTGTTTATCACTATTCCACATGGTTAGAAATACAGAGGAAATAATAATTCTGGCCTTTTAGTGTACAGGAAACCACATGGTTTTCGCTATTCTCAAACCTCATCCCTATACTTTATTTAGTCATAGTACCAAGGGATCAGAAAACCAGATGATTACTTGCTCTTGCTATGGAGACTATAGAATTATAATTAATTCATTTCCTTTTGGGTCTTTTAACATGAATTGTAGCTGAAATCTCTTATCTCTGCTGTGTCCTCCCTTTAGAAGATGAACTCCCGGAAAAGTAGTTCTTTTTCCTTCTATCTATATTCTTCGTGTTTGGACACAGTAAGTATTTGCATATTCATTCATTCATCCAATTTTTTTCACTCATTCATTCATCCTTGTTTAAATTCACACCCTAAATTCCTACTTAGTATCACTAGGGTACATTATTTCCCCCCATGCAATTTTTTCTATCATCCTGTGAGTTTAGAAAGCAACATTTTGTTGCTATATACATGTGTCACCTAATGCACTTGAATAAGGTGGTTTACGTGAACCATTATTACTGGGGGAGAAGAATAGACAAGAAGTTAGTGAAACTGTCATAATGTAGCAATTTATTTCTTTCTAAAAAGTATTAATTTGCTATAGATCCAACAGGATTATAGATTTTTATATCAAATAGTTTTTGTCTTCAATTATCTTTTACATTTTCATGTATATAATTGTGTTTATGATCCTTTTTTTCTCCTTATATGTGTGTTAATATTTCAAGTTAAACTTCATTGAACAAAAAGAAATCATTTGAACTCAGAGAAGGACATCCAGAATCAATTATAAACAGAATTAAAATATGGAGTAAGGTAGGGCAAATATTTACTTTTCTTTTTCCAAGAGAGTGTTCATGTGGTCATAATGTTGGTTATTAAGGTGAAATCGATTATATAACTCGATTATAGAAATTAAATTATTGATTTCTACTAAGTTATAGACAATAAAATCATGTGGATAAGAATATTGTTCCTTGGGGTTATAACAGTATGAAATTAACAAGTTTCATTAGTATTTCAGTAAAAAAAGTCAATAACATTTGCCATTTTATGTATCTTCCTTTACTTATTTTGATTCTGTATTTCTGACAGACCTTCAAATGGGGATTTTTGATTTAATCTAATAATTTTATTCTTTTAAAATACAATAATGAAACAGATTATAATTTTCTTACAAAATTTCCTACTTTTCCATATGAATATAGTTAAGGTGAAAATATTAAATTGTAAGATATCAGAATATCTAAAAATAATAAATCAAGAAATAGTATTTCATTGATTATTAAAAGTCTAAATGTACATTTTGCAATGTGGTACATTTTTGGTCTTTCTGCTTCCTAATTATTAGTACACTGAAGACTGTCAAGAAAGTCACTAGGATGAAGAAGAGAGCCAAAATGGAGAAGTAATAGGAACTCACTTGAACTCTCCCAAATTTCTCTCTAAATAACTTTATAATAGTGAATCAAATCAATTTCTGGAGTGGCAGAACTAAGAAAAGGTCAGGGAGAAAGATATTTTCCACCCAAGAAAACTTAGGAACTATGCAGGGAAGGTCTTTCTCACACAGTGGTGATGGGCCATAGAAGAAAACTGGGATGTTGGTCTTTGGGGTGGCTGCACCCAGCACACAGAGGGAACGGAGTAAGGGGTTGGAAAAATGGTCCTAGCTTTTGGATCAAGAATTCATTACTTAACAAATATTGCTGTGAAAACTGGACAGTAGTTTGGCAACAACTGTATATAGAATAACTAGATATAGATCAACACCATATACTAAGATAAGGTCAAAAGGGATACATGATTTATAAATAAAAGCTTATATCATAAGCAAATTAGAAAAGTTTAGAATACCTCTCCTTTCAGATCTATGAGAAAAGAATATATTTATGATCAAAGAAGAGATAGAAGGAATTATGAGATGTAATAAGTAATTGTGTTTACATTAATTTAAAAGTTTTGTACAAACAAAAACAATGCAGCCAAGATTAAATATAAAACAGAAAGCAGGGGAAGAAAATTTACATCAAGTTTCTCTGATAACAGCCTCATTTCTCAAATATAATAGAGAACTGATTTCTAAATTTAATTTTAAATTCAAATTTCTAAAAAATATGTCACTCTCTAATTGATAAATGTTCTAAAGAGGCACTTTTCAGATAAAGAAACACAAATTCTGTATAATCATATGGAAAAGAAAATTCTCAAAATCACTATTAATTAGAGAAAGGTGAATTAAAACAACTCTGACTTACCTACCTGACATATGTCAGATTATCTAATATGACAGAAAAGGAAAATGGCACATATTGGAGGAGATGCAGAAAACTGGGACACTGATATACTCTAGATGGAATTGCAAATAATCCAATCATTTTGGAGATTAATTTGGAACTATCCCCAAATGAATATCAAATTTTATATACTCTTTAACCCAGCAATAGCACTACTAGGTCTTTATTCCAATGAGATCAAAGAAAAAGAAAAAGGTCTCATATGTAGAAAAGTATTTAGAGCAACTTTTTTGTGGTTGAAAAAGAATTGGAAATTTAAAGGATGCTAATCAGTTATGAAATACATGAACAAGTTGTGCTGTATGAATGTAATAGAATACAATTTTACTATAAGAAATGCCCAGCAGGATGGTTTAAGAAAAACCAGAGTAGTCTTCTACAAAATGATCCCTAATGAAGTAAGCAAAGGTAGGAGATCACTGTACCTGGTAACAGTTATGTATTAAGATGATCAATAGTGAATGACAGCTATTCCCAATGATGTAATGATCCAAGACTATTCCGAAGGAATTATGATGAAAAATGCTATTTATTCCCAGAGAAAGGCATAGTGTAGTCTGAAAGCAGATCAAAGCATACTTTTTTCTTTACTTTTCTTCTTTTTCATTTTTCTCTGTGTCCTCTTTTGCAATGTGTCTAATATGAAAAGATATCTTGCATAACTGCACATATATAATCTGTATATCAGAGTGCTTGTCTTCTCAAGTAGTGAGAAGGAAGATGGGGATAAAAGGAACTTGGAACTCAAACATTATATAAAAGATATACTTGGTTTGGTTTTTCTCATGGTTTCTTCTATTCATTTAAATTTTTTAAAATTTATTTTAAAAATGTATTTATTTTTAATTTTCAACATTCATTTCCACAAGATTTTGAGTTCCAAGTTGTCTCCCCATCTCACCTCTCTCCCATGCCACGATATCATGCATTCTAAATGCCCTTTCTCTTAATTAGCCCTCCCTTCTATCACACCCCCTCCCTTCTCTTATCCCCATCTCCTCTATTATTTTGTAGAGCAAGATAAATTTCTATACCCCATTATCTGTATTTCTTATTTTCCAGTTGCGTATTAAAACAATTGTTAACACTTGTTTTTAAAACTTTGAGTTCCAACTTTTCTCCCTTCCTCCCTCCCCAACCATCCCCACTGAGAAGGCAAGCAATTCAATACAGGCTATACATGTGTAGTTATGCAAAAGGTTTCCATAAGTCATGTTGTGAAAGACATTTCCCTCCATCCTATACTGTACTCCATTTATTCTATTCTCTCTTTTGACCTTGTCCCTCCCCAAAGGTGTTAACTTCTAATTACCCATCCTTCCATTTGTCCTCCCTTCTATCTTTCCCCCACACCCTACTTATCCCCTTCTCCTCTACTTTCATGTAGTGTAAGATAGATTTTCATAGCAAGTTGAGTGTGCATGTTATTCCCTCCTTAAGCCAAATGTGATAAGAGTAAGCTTCACTTTTTCCCTCTTACCTATCCCCTTTTTGCCTCCATTGAAAAAGCTTTATCTTGCCTCTTTTATGCCCCATTCCATTTCTCCCTTTCTTCTCCCAATACATTCCTCTCACCACTTAATTTTATTATTTTAAACATCATCCATTTCTATTCAACTCACCCTGTGCCCTCTGTCTGTATGTATGTAATCCTTCCAACTACATAAATACTGAGAAAAGTCTCAAGGTTTATCAACATGATCTTTCCATGTGGGAATGTAAACAGTTCAACTTTAATAAGTCCCTTATGATTTCTCTTTCCTATTTACATTTTCATGCTTCTCTTGATTCAGGTTTGAAAGTCAAATTTTCTTTTCAGCTCTTGTCTTTGCAGCAAGAATGCTTGGAATTCCTCTCTTTCAATGAATGACCATTTTTTCCCTAAAGAATTATACTCAGTTTTGCTGGGTAGATTAATCTTGGTTTTAATCCTAGCTACTTTGACTTCTGGAATATCATATTGCAAACCCTTCAATCTCTTAATACAGAAGCTGCTATATCTTGTGGTATCCCGATTGTATCACAATACTTGAATTGTTTCTTTCTGACTGCTTGCGATATTTTCTCCTTGAACTGGAAACTCTGGAATTTGGCTACAATATTCCTAGGAGTTTTCCTTTCTGGATTTCTTTCAGTAGGTGATCTGTGGATTCTTTAAATTTTTATTTTACCCTCTGGTTCCACAATATCAGGGCAGATCTCCTTGATAATTTCAAGAAATATGCTATCTAGGCTCTTTTTTTGATCATAGCTTTCAGGTAGTCTCATAATTTTCAAATTGTCTCTCCTAGATCTATTTTCTAGGTCAGTTGTTTTTCCAATGAGAAATTTCACATTGTCTGCTACTTTTTCATTCCTTTCATTACGTTTTATAATTTCTTGATTTTTCATAAAGTCATTAGCTTCCATCTGCTCCATTCCAATCTTTAAGGAATTACTTTCTTCAGTGAGTTTTTGGATCTCTTTTTTCCATATGCTTTTTCCAATTCAGCTTTTTAAGGCATTCTTCTCCTCACGGACTTTTTGGATCTCTTTTACCATTTGACTTAGTCTATTTTTAACACGTTTATTTTCCTCAGCCTTTTTTTGGGGTCTCCTTTAGCAAGCAGTTGATTTGTTTTTTGAGATGTTCTTTCATCACTCTCATTTCTCTTACCAATTTTTGCTCTACTTCTCTTACTTGATTTTCAAAATCCTTTTTAAGTCCTTCGATGGCCTGAGATCAATTCATATTTTTCTTGGAGGCTTTGGATGGAGGATATTTGAAGTTGTGATCTTGTGTTTTCATGTTTTTGTCTTCCTTTACATCACAGTAAGATTCTAGAGTCTGATTCTTTTTCTGGTTTTTGATCATTTCTCGAGCCATTTATCTGACTTCTGAGCTCTTTGTCAAGGCAGTTCTCTGCTTTCAGTGGGAGTAGGGAGTGTACTGTCAGCTGATTGATCCTCTCGCAACCTGTGGTCCTAGAGCTCCAGAAGCAGTGACTGCAGCTGCTTCTGTTGCTGCTGTGGCTGCAGCGTGTTCCTCTGCCCCCTTCCCCCTCAGGTGCCCAGGGATCTTTCCACCCTCCTGCACTGGTCCCACAGACTTTTCCCACTGGCTTTTCAATTTATACTCAGTGTTTTGGAGTCTTGAAGTCTGGAAACCACCACATGTGTGAGAGATTCAGTCTCCCCTAGGCCTGCTCAGGTCCTGTGTGAGCCAGCATAGCCCATGCTGGACTGTGCTCTGCTTCCAATGATAAACATTTGCTGGAGACCTTCCAGTCTGTCTTGTGCTGGAGATTTGCTTCACTCCATCGTTCTGTGGATTCTGCAATTCCAGAACTTATTTAGAGACATTTTTTACCGATATTTGATGGGGTTTGGGGGCAGTGCTCTAGAAAATTCATGCTGTTGCTCTGCCATCTTGGCTGCACCCTCCATTTAAAATCTTCTATACAACATGACTAATGTGAAAATGTGTTTCATAAGGACGTATGTGTAGAACACATATAAGATTCTACACCATCTTTGGGAGGGAGAGGGAAGGAAGGAGAAGAAAATTTAAGGCTTATGGAAGTAATTGTTGAAAACTGAAAGCAAATAAATTAATTTTCAAAAATAAGAAGCAAAAAAAAGGAGTAAAAAAAGACTAGAATTATTTCAATTAAAAAGAGATTTGGAAGCATGGGCCATAAATGTCTATCTACAGAAAGAAAAAAATATGAGCACAAACAAGAGGAATTAGATACCTTGAATTAGGGAAGTTAATATGACCACATATACATTAACTTTTAGTAGGAGGCTAGTAAGTTGATTTAATTGCATTTGAGAAAGTATTCAGTTGCACTCAGTAAATATTAAATGCCAGCTATATGACATGCCTTTTGCTAGATATAGGGAATACAACAGCAGTAACAACAGCGAAACAAATCATAACTTGCCCACAGGGACATTACTCAAGATTTTCTTCCACACCTTTCAGATCCACATGTTCATCCAATGTGAGAATGATCTTTAAATTCCATAGATCTATAATCTGTAGATTTCATGCATCTGCTCTGAAATCTTCTGGGCCTCTCTATTGACTCAAGTGAAGGTCACACTTCTTCTACTGCCATTAAATATCCCCTGCAATCTGGTGCAACCTCTTTGACCTCTTCTTATATTACTTGCCTCCATATACTCTACATTCTAGCCCAATTGCTTTGCTCTTTGACCAACCACAAAAATGTACATAGAGCTTTTTACCTCCTCAATTTTACTTGCACTGTTTTCTCTTTTTGGAATCCTTTCCTTACCTCTCTATTTGCTTTTTCCACTTATTTATCCTTTAAAGCCTAAACCAAATATCATCATCTTATGTGAAACTTCTCTTCCTTGGTCTTCAGGGTTCTCATAACTTCATAAGGGTTCTTTCCCTGCTACCATTGGTAATGAGAAAGAAAATTCCCCAATGAACATCTAAATTGTTGATTAACTTTAGTGAAGCTACAGCTAAAATATTCTTTACATGTGCAAGACAGACACTAAGAGTGCTCATATTAAGGAAAGCAAAGCACATTTCGATTAGTTTGTAAAAATTGTTTCATTCCTTATAAAACTAGCTCTTATAATGAAGCATATTTTACACTCTAAGATGTCATCCATATAAAAGCAGTTATTATTACTGTGGTATAGAGACTATGGTTGGAAGTCTATGTTGTTGATGTTGTTTGTCCTTCGTTCTTGAAAAGGACCATGACATCAGGGAGATGGGAGAAATACAGGAAGGATGGAAGGAAGGAAGGAAGAAAGAAAGAGAGAGACAGAGAAAGAAAGAAAGAAAGAAAGAAAGAAAGAAAGAGAAGAAAAGAAAGAAAGAAAGAAGCTGTGTTGTTTAAATGGTCAGTTCTAGTTGGGTTCCTTAACCACTAAATATACAAAATGTAACTTTGGAAGAGGAAGAAGCTCTAAAAGAGAGAGAAACAAGAGGAATAACAAGAAGGTTAAGAGAAGGAGCTGATAGACAAAAAGCAAAGGAAGTCCCAGTAGCACAGATTCTTATCTCAGGAGCTAGCACAATATCCTACTGTGTAGTTTTGCTAATAGAAATATGAATTCAAAGGGATTTTGTTTGTCCTAATGACCTGCTTTGTCCTACATTCTGAAAAAGGATTGTGACATCAAGATGATGATATGAACTGATGATGACATGACTTGTACTCGACTTTGATTTGAATGAGTGAGGACTGCGAAAGGTCAACAAACTCACTTTCTTCTCCTGATCTATTTTGGTCCAATTGCCTGATATTCATCAGGGCAACTGGAGAACACCCAGGATGCAATGTGACACCTTGGCCCTGTCAGATTGAGGCCTTCTCACATTCTCACTTTGAGTGAGATTCATCCATTCAGTGAATAGATTTCTTTCAGGAGTTACTCAAGAAATGACCCCTTTAATCAAAAACAAAACAAAATTAAACCAGGAGAGGAAGACCCTGAGCGTTCTTGGGCAAAAGAGAAAAAAATTACTATTTATTAAACTATTGAACACGTTTAAATTTTTCATTGATAATATTTTTTTCCATCAACTTTATCTCTTAATGTGTTCTTTTTTTTTATATTTTAAATACATTTATTTAACTTTTTACATTCATTTTCACAAGATTTTGGGTTCCAAAATTTTCTCCCCATTTG
>CM053771.1:327133331-327156855 GCA_028658325.1 Potorous gilbertii
ATCTGGCCCTACAGGACAAAAGAGAAGGTGGGGTAAGGGAAGGGAGGGATGATATAAGAAATGGCAGATTGGTGATATGGGTAATTAGAATGTCCAGTGTATCGGGGATGGGGGAGGGGACAAATGGGGAGAAAATTTTGGAACCCAAAATTTTGTGAAAATGAATGTAAAAAGTTAAATAAATTTATTTAATAAAAAAAAATGTTCCCCTCAAAAAAAATATGAAAGAAAAAGAATCTTTAAATTCTGCTCATTGAAAAATGAATTCTGGTAGAGAGGAAATATGTCTCATGTTCTCTTTTATAGTAAATTGATAACTTAGAAATTATTCACACTTATATCTGTCTTCTCTCTCTCATACCATTCCATAAATATTTCTGTAATGAATTGAGGCATATAAAATCAAGGCTTAATGGGCTGCTCCTTCTCCCAGGGGCCAAAATATGTATACTTCAAATATTTTTAGTACAATTCTTTCTGATATATTTTTATGCCATGCACAAAACCCTCAGAACTTTCAAAATATAACTGATTTTACACTAAAAGTAAATGCAGTATGAACATAAGATGAAGACTTTCCTCTCCTCTATCACAAATTGGCTAAAATTTCCCCCAAGGTTCCCATCATTTCTACCTCAACAACCAGTTGTTCTTTATGAATTTCCCTTGTCACTTCTTTCATATCCTAGAGGATTAAATTATCGAAAAATCAAGTTGGAAATTTGTCAGCATGTTAGCTTTTGGAACAGATAGAGCATCAGCATATGTCCGAATAGTTCATCTCCTATCACAGTTACACCATATTTCTATGCCTAGTTTATAGTGTCTTTTCCTAAGCCTTAGTATCTCTTCCTTCTATTAAATAGAATATTTCCAGGGCAATATTTCTTTTATTTGTCCCTGTTGACATTTGTTTTTGACCTTGTACCTCCATATCTCTCCCAGGCTTGAAGAACAGAGACCATTCATGGCTCTGATCCCATTAATGATTGGTACAGAAGCTTTGATGTGCTCCTTTTCTGACCTGAGGCAGTTCGCTTCCCCGAAGGCATCCTGTTGTCCCTTTGTTCTTGGATAGCACCATATTGATGCCAGATTTAGCACTGACACCTAAACATCATTAGCTGAATACACTTTTGAATTCATGAATTGAAGTGATCCATCATAAGCTTAAGTTTTGAGCCTTCTCATTAGTGAGGTTTTATAGGTATACATTATGATGCTGAGCTATCCGTTAATTTTATTGAAGTAACTTATGTATTATATCTAGTTCCTGGATTTTCTCACAATGATGTAGTTTTAATATATAGAAACTGCTTTATTCCTTCATTTATGTTTTAAATGTTTCTCCTTTTGTGAGCTGTATTCTAGTGATGAGCCCTAAGCCACCATTTGTCAGTGAAAACAATGAAATGCAGAATGCATTTTTTTTTTTAGAATTTAATAATTTCCTAATCCATTAAGATTTTTTTCGGCTAATGACTAACACATAGTAGGTATTTAATAAATGTTTTGTAATTACCTAAACATTGAGCAATTTCATAGAGATATTTGATGCCATCAATTTTTTATTGGGTTTCCTTTTTGAATTTTTATCTCTTGTGAATTATTTATTTTCTCTTCTATGACTTTTCTTCAAATGGTAAAGCTATTACTATCTGTTATATTAGACTTTATAAGTATGTGTGTAGTCAGTTTTCTTATCCCAGCCCTCTTACATTTCTAGCTGAAAGTCTTCTTGGTAATAACATTTAAATTATTTATTTCTTGATAATATTTGACAGCAAACAAAACTGTAGATCTATTATATATAACTTGCTATTACTTTTAAATACATAATAAACTTGTCACATACATTTCTTTTTCCTTTTTTCCTTTTTTCCCCCTGTCCCCCAGCCTGAGATGGCTACCATTAGACGCAAATATGTTATGTGTGTGTATATAATGCTATACAGATTCTGTTTGTCAGTTCTCTGAATGCCGATAGCACAATCTCTCATATGTCCCTTGTTAATTTGGGTATTTGTAATAGTCAAAATGACTTATTTGATCAAAGTAGTACTGTGTACAATGTTCTCTTGGCTTTGTTTGTTTCACTATTTATGATTTCATTCAAGTCTATTCATTTTTTTTCTAAAATCATTGAACTCATCATTTCTTATAGCACAGTAGTATTCCATCATAATCATATATGACAAATTTTTCAGTCATTTCCTAACTGATGAGCATCCCTCCAATTTCTAGTTCTTTGCACTACAAAGAGAGCTGCTATAAATATTTTAGAACATATAGATTCTTTTCCTTTTTCCATAATCATCTTTGCAAATAGATCTAATAGATTCCTTTCTATTTGGCTCCAGATCAGAAAGTGAAACAATCAAAATGTTCTATGTGTCTTAGATACTTTGATTAGTTACATTGATATATTCTCAACTCTCTGATAATGAATATTAATTTGGGGTTTCGGCTGAATATTTAGCATTTTACTATTTTCTTGAATAATAGGACAGACCTCCCCTTCCTGCTTTTAGAGGACCACATGTTGAGCAAAATTATTTTGAGAATGAATAATTTCTTGATTGCTTCTTGCATCTACTTTCAAGAATTATATCTTATTTTTGGGAGGGTTTGCATAGATGATCCATAGAGAGCTATTATATTCAAATAAAAACAGTACCTATCTCCAAATTGCTCACAACTGAATATATTGACTCAAGTGTCCTTCTAGGCTAGTCCTGTAACTACTTCTAATATTGTAACTTAGGAGTTCCAACTGATAAAGTTTCCACTAACAATTAGCTAATAGACTTTTCTTTAATTATCATTTACTAAGATTGCATAATATGAGATGTTCATTGGAAATATTTCTTCCCAAAAGTCCAGAGTGCCTTGTTCAATACATACATATAAATATGGGGATTACATATTCAAAGATAATGTATAGTACAATGATAAGACAGGTACTTATATAGGGAATATGGCAGCAAAAGACTAACACAAGTCTTGATGCTGGAAATACTTTATGTAGTAGAATCCTTATTTTCGTCACTTTTAAGCATCACCATGATGAATGGGTCGCTCAGATGCTAGGCTGAAGACTCTTCCTGTTTCACCCTTCCTGTTCCACCCTTCCTGTTCCACCAATTCAACAAACTCCTTCCACCACAGGCTACATGAGATACAGACTTCCGTGTTTCCCAGGCAGGTCATAAGGGCCTATTAATGAATAGGAATTAATAAATGAGAAAGTTATCCCCATTTAAATTACCATTACAGCTTGGAGTATAAAATTTAGAATGCTAGATGCAGAGTGGAGTTCAGATTCGTCTCAGACACCCGCTGTGTGTTCCTTAGGAAGTCTCCAGTCTAGTACTCTATCTACCTAAGTTTCATTACCTATAAAATGAAGGTATTTATACCACCTAGGTTTGCTGTGAAGTAAAAATAATATATTTATAAAGTGTTTTACAGACTTTACAAGTCTATCTAAATGGTAGCTATCATACCTAATACCCTCAATTGACTTTGATATTCTAAGGGTTCATGATTTAATCAGGGTAGGAACTCTACCTACAAATACAGATCTTACAACCTCTCTGAAACTTAATCTTTCAGAGTTTACCAAAGGATTTGCCACCCAGTTACAGTGGTTAGTAGTGAGCAACATTGATATGAACTAAACTGATGCCCCAGTTAATATGTGTTCTGAGTGTTTATTCATGATCTTTCCATCTTTGCTGAGTCTTCATAGCTTTTGTTTCTCAGGTGTAGTCTTTGAGATCCTGGAATCACATCTGCATACCCTCATTGAAGCACAGGACTTAGTGAAAGAACAGGGCTAGGGAGCTAAAGCTAGCTGTTAATCTGGACAACCTATTCATTTCCCAAATGATTAGAATACATTCAAAACAACACAGAAGGTGAATGATATTATTTGAAGAAGTACATATTTAAAAAGAGATTTCATTCAGTGATTAAGTAGTAGGTATATTGAGCACTATTTTACTTACTAATTCTTGCTGAATTTCAGAATTGGGGCAGAATATGTTACAGAGGAGACATGTTAACTTTGAAAACAAAGCAAATCCCATATCTACCATCTATATTGTGTGAGCTTAGGTGGGTCACTTTACTCAGATAACTTTTAAGATGAAGATTTAGAAAATTATAAGGAATTTTGCTTTTAAAATTGATCAGATTCAAAAAACTACTACTTAAACAGTTTTAAATGAATAATTACTTGAAAATACAAACTTACAAAGAAAAAGCATATTACTTCTTTTTGTTGTTTTGTTTTGAAATTGGGGCATGCTTGAGTACCCCTAATATACCATATATCTGCACATATGAATGGGTATAAGGTGTAAAGCAGTTATCCACCTAAGACATCTTGAGAGGACTCAGAAAAGACTCCAGGTGCTGAGGTTTCTCTGAGTGAAGTGTAAACACTTCTAGGATGTCTCAATTGAATCAACAAATAGTAGGTTGGACTGGCTAGAAGCTGACCAGAGCTCAAGAAATTTTACCACAAGAACTCTTGTCTCACATCCTCAGGAGTTTTGACCTCAGAAATTTTTACCTCACAGACTTTTGTCTAAGGAACAGTAGAAGGAAAAGTTAGAGAAGATTGCAGGACCTGCTGCTATTTTAGGAAGCCAGGTTCAGCTGCACTGACCAGACCTGATCCCAAGATGTGATGTATGTGGTACCCCAGGGAGAAAGAAGATTTTTGGATCAGTATGGCTGGGACTTAGCGAAAGGAGAGAGGAGTCTTTAAAGTTGAGCATCTGAGCAGAATTCAGAAAGCAAGAGAGACTTGGGGACTAGGGAAACATCAACCCAAACAATGGATTAAAACTCTATCATTATAACATTAAACTGCTAAAAGGAAAATGAAACAGAAAGAAAAGTTAGTAAGGAAAGAATAATATTTTAAAAAATTGTACTGTTACAGAATGCTTATTTTATCCCATAAATTAAAGATACATTCTGAAATTTAATAAAAATGTTGGACATCATAGAACTATGGAAAATGTTGAATTGGAATATAAAGGAGCATATCTATTTCTCAATTGTGCATGGGAACTTCACAAAAATGGATTACATGTTAGGAAATAAAATATCAAAAAATGCAGAAAAACAGAAATATTAAATGCACCCTTTCAAAACCATAAAACAATAAAATTACATTCAATAAGTGGCCTTTGAGTCACAAACGTAGAATTCAAATATATATGATATATTAATTAAAAATTAATCTAATTATAAATAATGAGTCCAAGAATATAGAAACAATCAATAATTTCATTAAAGATAATTACAACAATGAGACAAATGAAAAGAAGTTAAACATAATTAAACGCAAATTAAAATTTTTGACATCAAAGGAGAGATTAACAAAATTAAAAGTGAAGTAATGAATAAAACTAGTAATACATTTTATGAGAAAGTAGATAAACTACTGGATAATTTGGTTTTGAATAGGAAAAAATAAAATCAAATTTTCAGAATCAAAGTTGAAAAAAAATTGCCTGCATAAAAATAGAATATAAAATAAAAGGAATTATTAGGCAATATTTGGCACAATTTTATGCTAATAAAAGCGAAAATCTAAATGAAGCAAAGAAATTGACACAATTCTAAGTTGCCCAGAATAGGTGCTCCATTGGGCAGAAGGCTAAGCCTGGATTCAGGAAGACTCACTAGAGAAGGAAATAGCAAGCTATTCCATTATCTCTGCTAAGAAAATGCCAAAAGTGCTCATGAAGAAGTGGGCATGTCTGAAAACTATTGAATAGGACAAATGGAATAATTGAACAACACTATATTATAAAATAAAATAAGTCATAAATGAGCTCCTTTGGGGGGAAATCTTAGGACCTAATGGATCTGGGAGTGGGTTCTACCAAAGATTTAAATAACTATATATATATATATATATATATATATATATATATAGTTATGTATATATACACACACATGCACATATATACAGATACCTACACATGTGTATGTGCATATATATGTGTATGTATATACAGCATAAAAGCGTGTGTATATATACATGTGTCCTTCTATGGGCATATAATTGTGCATGTGTATATGTGTGTATATATACACATATGTGTATGCAAGTAGATATTTGTATATATGTGCATACATACATAGACACATGTATGTTTATATGCATGTATATGTGTATGCATACAAGTATTTCTGTGTATGTGCATATATGTGTGCATATGTATGTGTATGTAAATACATATCCATCTATCTACCTATCTATCCATCTATCTGTCAATATCTCTCTGTCTCTCTATATACACACTTACACATATACATATACACACATAAGTACATATGCACATACATATACATATATGCATATATAATATATATTTATAGATATACATACATATATACTTATGCACACATATACACACATACACATATACATACACACATATACACATATACACGTATACATACACACATACATACATAATACACACATACATACATGCATACATACATATTGTGTAAGTAATCACCCCAACATACACAAGGGGGCCTATCACAGGTTGTTAAATCTGCATTCATAAAAGAAAAGGCAAATTTGAAGGGGATAAAAATCACTTTAATGAGACGTGTATCAATCCTCTAGTCAAGCACATATATCATTCACCTATTTCAGGGGAGTCAGCACCCTGAATCCCAAAATAATGAAAAGACACAGCTTCCTCTGATCATAAGTTAATAGACAGGTCCAACTGTCTGTGCCATGGCCAGAGAGGGAAGCACGACATTTGGATTCTCAAAGCCAGGAGTCTCTTTAGGGCTTTCCAGAGTACTCATCTGACCCAATAAACACTCTAACAAAAAAATGAGCCCCCAAATAAAACCTCACCTTCAGAATATTTAGACACTTTTTAGAGTCAGAGAGCATAACCCTCTGATCCAGTGCCTCAATTGAAAAAACAAAAGGTACTTGGGACCCTCCTACAAAACAGCTTCCATAAATGGGCAGGTCCATCAATGAATGGGAAAGAGTCTGCCAAATCACATTATTCAATCAGAGGCACTTTTAGTAAAACAAAAACAGCCAAAAATTCTAATTTGATTTGCATTACATATACATATATACATGCAGACATATACATACACACATACACATATCCATATATGCATACATATGCATACACACATACATATACATATGCACATAAGCATATATACATATAGGTACACATATGCA
Source organism: Potorous gilbertii (assembly GCA_028658325.1). NCBI lineage: Eukaryota > Metazoa > Chordata > Mammalia > Diprotodontia > Potoroidae > Potorous > Potorous gilbertii. The sequence continues at coordinate 327,140,587 of CM053771.1, forward strand.
CATACATAAACACACTGCATGTGTGTATACATGAACACACTCATATGCACACATGTGTATGTAAATATGTATATCAGCACGCACATGTTGCATATTAATGCATACGCATCACACACATGTGCACTCACGACTCATACTTGTGCGCGCGCATGTTAATATGTACACATATATTCATATACCTATGCATATATACATGTGCACACATATGTATAATATACACATATATATGCAGAGGGAGAGAGAGAGAGAACATGTATAAAACCTGCTAGGAAAATATGTAAAGAGACCATTCTATCAAATTTCTTCTATGACACAAATGTGGTTTTGAGAGCTAAACCAAAAAGTATAAAAACAGAGAAAAAAATATATACCAAGTTCCTTAGTTCATAGTGATGCTAAAATTTTAAATAAACTATTATTAAGGAGACTGCAGAAATACATCATAAAGTTCAGAACTTAACATCACATGGGGTTTATAATAGGAATGTAAAGCTGATTCAATATTAGTAAAGTTATTAGCATAACAGACAATATTAATAACCACAAATATGTAACATAATATTAATATATATAAACACTTTTGCTAAAATATCACACACATTCCTATTAAAAACACTAGAATGCATAGGAATAGATTTTTAATGATAAGAAGTATCTATCTAAAACCAGGAGTAAGTATTATCTGTAATAGGAATAAATTGGAAGCCTTTTCAGTAAGATTTAGGGCTAAGCAAGGATATCCACTATCATCATTATTATCCAATATTGTACACTAATGTTGCCTCTTGCAATGACAAGAAAAAAAGAAGTGAAAGGAATACATGTAGGTACAAAAGAAACCAACAGATCCCTTTTTGCAGATGACATTACGGCATGCTTAGAGAATTCTGTAGAATTAACTCAAAAACTAGTTAAAACCATTAACAACGTTAATGGAGTTTCCAGATTTTGAATAAATCCACACAACTCATAAACATTTCTATATATTAACAACAAAGCCCACCAGGGAAAAACAGAAAAAAGAAAGTCGTTTAATATGAGCATAGACCATATAAATACTTGGGATTCTATCTGCCAAGATACACATAGGATCTATATGAAAACAATTACAAAATATTCTTCACACAAATAAAGACAAATCAAAACAATAAGAGAATTATCAATTGCTCATGGATAAACTGAAGCAATATAATAAAAAATTAGGTAGTATAACAATACTATTTAAGTTAATGTACTTATTTAATGCTATGCAAATCAAACTACAAAAACTTACTGTATAGAGCCATAAATAAATAATCATAACATTAATATGTAGGAACAAATGATCAAGCATATCAAGGCAATCAATGAAACAAAATAATGAAGGAAGGAAATCTCAGATTACTTTTCTCAAACTCTACTACAAAGCAATACTTATCAAAACAATTTGGTACTGGATAACCAACAAAGTAATTGATCAAAAGAACAAGGTATAGACTCATCGAATGATCCACCAACTCACAACAGGTATTTGAAAAAAAGAATTAGACGAAAACTGAAAAGCATTTTCCTAGAAACTACATGAAGACCAACATCTCACATCATAGACTAACATAAACTCAGAATGGGCACATGACTTAGGCATGGATATCATAAGTGAAACATGGGAGCATGAAATAAATTATAAGTGTCATACATATGGATAGGGGAGGAGTTCATGAGCAAATTAGATATAGAGGATATGAGGCAAAATAGATAATTTTGATTCTACCAAATTTAAAATGACTTTGTTTAAACTTTTTAGCCGTCATTTGAGATACAGTGGAAACTCAGGTAATTTTTACAATTAATTTCTTTTATCAAGGCTTCATTTCTCACATGAGACGCAAGTTGCATTTATTTTTTTTTAAAGTTATTTCCCTAATTATAAATTGTCACAGTTAGCTTTCAGAAGAAAAAAATATCGAAACTATCCATAGTGTTCAGAAAAGTAGAAATATTTCTAAATCTTTAATAGAAAAATGAAAATTAAAACAATTCTGAGGCACCGCTTCATACTGATCAGTTCAGCTAAGATGACAGAAAAAAAACATGACAAGTGTGGACAGACATGTGGAAAACTGTTATGAGAATACATTAATGTTAAAACTATGGACTGATCTAACCATTTGTAGAACAATTTGGAACTCTGCCCAGAACGCCACAAAACTGTGCACACCACATTTGACCCAGTAAGAAGTAAATCTGTATCCCAAAGATATCAAAGAAAATAAGATCCATGTGTACAAAGGTATTTATAGCAACTTTGTGTGTGGATGTTGTTTGAGATACAAATGGAAACTGAAAAGATAAACATCATCTAGAAAATGACTGAAAAGTTAAGGTATATGAATGTAATAGAATTAAATTTTGCTATATCAAAAGATGAGGAGGATGGTTTCATAAAAAAAAAAACAAAAAAAAACAAAAAAGAAAACTTGCTCTGCCTGCCCTCTCCTCGACCCCTCCCGCCTTTCCCCTCTCCTCCCCTTTTTCCTCTCCTCACTTCACCTCCCCCTCCCTCCCCACCAAACACCTCTTCCCCCCAGCTTCTCGCCCCTTGCCTCTTCCTTCCTCCCCGCCCTCTTCCCACCTGCTCTTCTGGTGTCCCTTGCGAGAAACTATCTGTGGGCTACACCCCGCTTCTGCTCCTGCGCCTAGACACCGTTCAAGCCCGGCTCTCTGGCTCCTCAGGTCCTCTTCTAGCCTGCCCCCTGTAGCGCTAACCCTCAAACAGTTCATGACGAGGCAACAAATGCTCCTACACAGAAAGATTTTATAAGCAATTCGCCAGGTACCAAATGAACGAGACCGCAATATCTACAGAACTGGGCAAGGGAAGAATTCCAAAGTCATAAAAGTTCTGCAGAAAAGGATAAGATCCGAATGAAGATTACTCAAGGAAACCTGCAACTGAAAACATTGGAGTAAACATTAAACTTAGCAAAAGCTTAACTTCATAACTTCCCCAAGGGGTTTTCAAAATCTGTGCTGGAGTACTACAAGATACACGGAGTTTTAAACTCATTGCAAGGAGTAGAAAGCTACGATGTTTGTAACAACCCTTGCCTAGTGATGATCCCACCGCAAAGTCAAAGAACACGTTACATTTGTGCAGAATAGCCTGACCTGGACCCTGACTTGTTATTAAGAACAAATTAAAGAGCATCTTGGGAGTTGCCTTAGCAGTGAAAAATAAATGCCAAAGACGTCTTTTATTATTTTGGATATGCTGTCAGTTTTCGTGAGAAATAACACTAACCCAAAATTAACATATTGATAAAAAAAATTAAAAATGTGTTTTCTTGCAAGTTACAAAAACAAAAGCAACTTGGTAAAGGTGACATGATATAATCCAAAGTGCAGTGAGCAGAGGCAGGACAGCAATGTGCATAGTAATAAGAATATTGTAGTGATAATCAACTGTGAACGATATTGCCTCTGGTCAATATAATGATGTACAATGATTACAAAAGACTCATGATTAAAAATTCTCTCCACCTCCAGAGAACTAATGAATGATGAGTGGTGCAGAAGGCATAATGAAATATAAAAATGTACATGCACATATGCATGTGTGTACACACATAGATATACACACGTATGTATTCACATGTATGTACACGCAGATCTATATATGAATGTAAATAGCTGTGTGTGCATATGCACACATACATGTATTGCATATGTACATATATACACATATCTATTGTACATATATGTACACACATATTTGTGTGAATATATACATATATAATCGTACACATACATACACATTCTCTTTATTTTTTCTTGTTCCTTTTAAAAAACTGTAAGACTTTTTCTTATATTTCAGTTATGTTCACTGAAATGATACTGTTTTCAAATGAATAAAACTGTTATTCACCCCAAGATTTTGTTTTTATTCCATTTTTTTCTAAATTAGAGCAAGAATAGGCATAGTTTTAGGATAAAAGTACTGGATATTGCCTTACTGATTTTTCCTCCAACGTAATCATTTAATGTTTTGAATAAAAACTACATACTTAAGAAGAATATCTGTATATATCTATCTATATAGATAGATAGACATAGATATTTGTGTGTAAATATGTTTATTATATGTGTACATACATACGTACATACACACCGAGTGTGGACAAATACAAAATCACTGATTTTTTATAGCAAAATTTTGTCTTTGTAAACAGCTAAATTGAGGCTTAGCTGTTCTCAACAATATGGTGACTATGTTCAACTTTTGAAAATGGATATTTCTGTTGTATAAAAGTAAAATTGAAGCTTACAGCATTAAAATTGGCATTGCATGGTATGAAATTGCAATTTCAGATCTGTTTTTCTCAGGTGTAGTTGTGTTTATGTATCCCCAATAGAGATGTGTATGAAAAATTAACGTCAAATAATTATTGTTAAAGCAATAGACCTTCTTGGGTTGTTGAAAGAATGTGACATCATATGATTCAGTTGAATTGATTTTAAAATATTTTGCTTCCTGAGTCATTTTACCTGAAATATTAAATAAAGGGATCAAAATTTGGATCATCTATATACATATACACACATGTAAATATGTACACACATATATGCATGTATGCACATGTATATGAACATGTGTGTGGATATACGTATGTATATATGTATTTGTGTATTTGCTGCTAAGAAAGCTATATGACCTTCAACAACAGAATATTATGAAAGTGGAAGCTCATTGAGGAGATACTTTGTATGTTTCAATTTTGTCATTTTCTTCTAATAATCATGGAATACCTCCGAGAAATTTTTGAAGATGGAGTGAAGCCAAGATGGCGGAGTCAAAAGAGGTATGTTCTCTAGAGATTCCCCCACAGTCCACAAAGTACCTGTAAAAATGACTCTCAACAAATTCTAGAGCAGCAGAAGTCACAGAACCACAGAGTGAGAGATTTGTAGCCAAAGATAACACGGAAGGTCGACAGGAAAGGTCTATCCCATGCTATGCTGAGCTGACCAGAACCTAGCTCTGGCCACACAGCATGGGGAGGAACAGGACCACAACAGGCCTCCAGGGCAGAATCCCCAGCAGGAAGGGTCCCAGATCCCTCAACCCACAAGAGACAAAGAAAATTTCAGAGATCAGTGTGGGAGGGCTTTTCCATCTGGGCAAGAAGGGAAAAGGATCCCCCCACCACCAGTCCCAGGCTGTGGCAGCGACAGTGGCAGCAGCAGCAGCAGCAGCATAACTGGTTAGCAGGTGGCTACAGTGGATGTGGAAGCAGCCTGGGTCCATTTTTCAAGCAGCTCAGCTTAAAGCCTTTGGGGGAATTGAGCAGCTGATCTGAAACTCAGTCCTGAATATGGTCCTAGGGGGAGGAGGAACACTAGAACCCTCCTCTGGAAAAAGGATTCAGAAGTCAAGTAACTGGCTGGGAAAATGCCCCAAAAAGGGAAAAAAAATATGACCATAGGAGGTTATTTTCTTGGTGAACAGGTGTCTTCTTCCATCCTTTCACGTGAGGAAGAACAATGCATACTGTCAGAGGAAGTCAAGACTTGTGCTCCCAGTACCTCCAAAATGAATGTGAAATGGGATTAAAAGAGAGCCAGCAGCTTGGTAAAAGAGAAGCAAAAAAAAAATGCTGAGGAAAATGACACCTTTAAAAATAGGCTAACTCAATTGGAAAAATTGGTCCAAAAAGCCAATGAGAAGAAGACCTTAATAAATAGAATTAGCCAAATGGAAAAGGAAGTTCAAAAGCTAACTGAACAAAATAGTTCTTTAAAGATAAGAGTAGATAAGAGTGGAGTTCAGGGAAGCTAATGATTATATGATAAACCAAGAAGTTACAAAACAAAACCAAAAGATTGAAAAAAATAGAAGATAATATGAAATAACTTGTTGGAAAAAAAAACTGACCTAGAAAATAAATCCAGGAGAGACAATTTAAAAATTGTGGGATTACCTGAAAGGAAAATCATGATAAAAAAAAAACCTAGATGTTATCTTTCATGAAATTATCAAGGAAAACTGCCCTGATATTCTAGAACCAGGGGGCAAAATAAATATTGAGAGAATCCAATGATCAACTCCTGAAAGAGATCCAAAAAGAGAAATTCCTAGGAATGTTGTGGCCAAATTTCAGAGTTTTCATGTCAAGAAGAAAATATTGCAAGCAGATAGAAGAAACAATTTAAGTATTTTGGAAATAAAATCAGGATAACACAAGATCTAGAACCTTCCACACTAAGGTATCGAAGGGCTTGGAATACGGTATTCCAGAAGTCAAAGAAACTGTGATTAAAAACAAGAATCATCTACCCAGCAAAACTGAGTAAAATAGTTCAAGGGAAAAAAATGGTCACTCAGAGTTTTTTCAAGCATTCATGATGAAAACACCAGAACTGAATAGAAAATTTGACTTTCAAACACAAGAATCAAGAGAAGCATGAAAAGATAAGGTTGAAAGAGAAATCATAAAAGACTTTCAAAAGCTGAATTGTTTATATTCCTACATGGAAAGATAATATTTGTAATTCTTGAAACTTTTGTCAGTATTTGTGTAGGTAGAGGGATTAGTCACACACACACACGCACACGTAGAGAGAATAAGTTGAGTTCAATCAGAAGAAATAATATCTGTAAAGAATAAAATTAAATTAAGAGATGAAAGAGGAAAACATTTGGGGGAGAAAGGGAGAAATGGAATGGGCTGGACTATCACTCATAAAAGAGACAAGAAAAATCTTTTTCAATGGAGGAAAAAGGGAGGAAATGAGAGGGGAAAAGTGAAGTTTACTCTCTTCACATAGGATTTAAGGAGGGAACAACATGCTCACTAAATTTGTTATGAGAGCCTATCTTACACTACAGGAAAGAAGGTGGGAAGGGGACAAGTGGGTTGAGGGGGATGATAGAAAGGAGGGTAAATGGGAGAAGGTAGTAACTAGAAATAAACACTTATGGGAAGGGACAAGGTCAAATGAGAAAATAGAAAAAAAGGGGGCACAAGATAGGATGGAGGGCAGTATAGTTAGTCTTACATAACATGACTCTTATGGATATCTTTTTGCAAAATGACACATGTATAGCCTATATTGAATTGCTTGCCTTCTCAGTGGGGATGGGTGGGGAGAGAGGGAGGGAGAGAAGTTGGAAATCAAAGTATTAGAAAAGAATATTGAGAATTGTTATTGCATATATCTGGGAAATACGAAATACTGGTAATGAGGTATAGAAATTTATTTTGCCCTACTAGAAAAGAGAGAAGATGAGAATAAGGGAAGGATGGGGTGTGATAAAAGGGACAGCACATTGAGGGAATGGGGTAATCAGAATGCAAGGTGTTTTGAGGCGGGGAAGGGGAGAGATGGGGAGAAAAATTGGAACTCAAAATTTTGTGGAAGTGAATGTCAAAATCCAAAAATAAATAAATAAAACTACTAAAAAAGAAATTTTTGAGGATTTCAAAATGACATGTGGTAGTCTAGAACTTATTAATGATGGTTATATAAATGGGTGTGGAAATGAATCTTGTAATTCTAGCTCTCATGGTTATTTTAAGACACATTTCCTCCTATGTTTAGTTTAAAAATGGAAGGAATGTAACCTGTGCTGAAAAATGTCAGGGATGTTTTGTGCTGAATAGTCCATTGGTCCCAATCTGTCCTCTAAATAAGTTCTTTTGTTCCTTCTTTCCTTCCTTTTTTATTCCTTCCTTTCTCTTTTTCCTTTCATCCCTTTCTTTCTCTCTTCCTTGCTTTATTTTTCTTTTCCTTTTTTCATTTCTTTCTTTCTTTAATTTTCTTGTCATCTGTTAAAATGAGCATTCTTTCATTAAATGCTTATTTAGGAAACTACTTGCTCCTCTAAAATAGTGTTTAGTCACACTACTAAACGTTTTTTTTTTTTGATAAATCAGTCATAAATGTCCATATGGGTGAAAAAATCTTTATTTCCTTTAACTGTGCAATTGTTTAAAACTCTTAGGTAAATAAAATTTTGGGGTGGAGAGAATAGGTACTTGAAGTGATCACTACAATGAAATTGCAATGTTCATTCAAAGATATTATCACACAACAAAGACATTAATAGGTTATTAGAAATCCCAAATCTGTATTTTGATTAAAAAATGGTATTTGGTGATTATTCTAATCAATCAATTTGACCCTTAAACAAATGTTAATGTGTACTCTGGGCAGCTTATCATTATCATGTTATTTCATACATTGAGATGCCCGGTCAGGTGAGTAAATATTAGTTATATGCTTGTTATTTTCCTGTAAAGACTAGCTATCCCTTATTTTTATTAACCATAATGTAAGAATTGCTTCCAAGTATAGCTGTGGAGTTTTACAGCTAATACAGAGCACAATAAACTCTAGTATAATCTCTAAAAAACATATCAGGCAATACTGTATACAGACAGTATTCCAAATTAAACATCTCTCTCTTGAAATGATAAACTATATGGAATACAGTCATTATAATCTTGACCAGCTTCATATACCAGTACCTGCTTACAGACAGTAAACTGAATGTAGAGTAGTTCATTCTGATGCCTGCGTTGCAGTGAAATACCATTTATTCCTTGGGAAATCTTACTGTATTGAAACCTCCCTGCCACACAACAAGCCAGTTGTCAGAGAATCATATCATTCATTTCTCATGCCATTCGCCAGAGACAAACAATTACCGTCAGTGCTCACTGCTGCAGTTTCTATCATCTTCTGGAACAAAAGACGTGCTTTTTTGAGCGAGGAAGACAGAGAGTGCTTTGTCATCTCTTTTGGCCATGAACCTTAAAGAACTCACTCAGTTTAACAGCTCTAATATCTTTGCAGCACTATAAATAAGGATCTGTTTTCCCAAGGTAGATGGAAATTCTGTGGTAGACACAAAGACAGGGGAAGGGAAAAAGAGGAAGAAGGGAATAGACACAAATAAGGCAGTGAGCATTCACTATCCTGACCTTTTTGACATTGAAGCCAGGAATTACAATTACTATTCCTCTGAAGAAGCCTCTTGAATTTGATATGTGCCAGCATAATTTAGAAAGAGGAATTGCATGCCACACTTTCTAGTTGAACAGGTGACCTGTATGCTTAGGGAAGCTGGTATTTTCTCAGCAGTAGTCCATCCTTTTTGATTTCCAACTATCAAAGTAGGCCAAAACTTAGAGCTTCAACTTCTATCATCAATTTACTTGACACAATCCTGATCATAACAACAACGACAGTTGATGTAACCTGGGCCTGACTGGGCATACCAGATGGCCATACATGTAGATATTCTGAAGGGGCACCAGAGCATGGTCAGATTGTCAGATATGAAAATCTCTCAGTTCCCCAGCATGTGGTTGTCAGTACAGCCTCTTTGATCAGTTAGCAAGACTGAGGTAGTTAATTTTTTTCTGCTGCACTTTTAGCCATTAAAAAAAAAACTGACCATGAAAATTCCAGCTCATCCATAGTTCAGGCATGCCATGAACTGAACTGATAAGAGGGGAACCCTGGCTCTAAGAAATGGGGACAGGGGTATTTTTTTTTGGTTCTGAGCTGGTTGTCCTCCTCAACTTCAGCTACCTGGTGGGGATCCCCATGTGACCTCATTGTTTGTACTGTAATAATGGGCATGGAGATGGGATTGCACTCCTGATGGCACAGCTAGCCAGTCCTGTCTGGGAATTGTGCCCAAGATGGGGTTTGGACATGATACTTAAATTGTGCTCAAGAGGAGCTGAGCAAAGCTATGAATGAACTTAATCCCCTTTCCTTTCCCAGAGAATGATAGAAAGAAGGGGTTGGAGGATTATGTCTTCCACATATTGGGAGAGTAAGTTTTTATATTTATGAGTAGAACTTTTGAAGTAAATATTCTCTTGCAAAAACCTAATCTGACTGGTAAAGGCTAAATGGAACTGGGTTAGAAGGGATCATCCCCTGCAATAGAGGGAACATACTTAATTTAGATTGAAACCATTGCAGAGGGCTTCAACACTCTTACATCCATCCCCTTAAGGAATTTAAAGAAACCAACATAAATATAACAAATTATTCTTTGTGCAACGGAGGCCAAAGTGTCTAGTGTTATATTGATATTTCTACTGCACTGTAAATGTACTGAGATTACTTCCTCATTTACCAGAATAAGAAATCAAGGCACAAAAGTGAGATGTAAATTGAGGTCTCCCCTGATACTATGAAATGAAGAAAAAGTGAAGTGTAAAAAAGGATGCAATCTTAGTTCAATACTTTAAAAATATAATTTCACAGGTTACATATTGCTTCAACAAAGTATAGGACAAATCCTTTGCACTTTATCAAAATGTCTAAATGAGTTTTAAAGGCTGTGAGTGGAGTGAGGGTAAGCTATTAATTCATGGATAAGTATAAGCTGACCCAAATTATCTAGGCTGTTTCACAGACAGTAGAAGAAAAGAGGAAAAGGGAAGAAAAGTAGTAGATTTAAAGCATGAATATTTATATATATATATATATATATATATATATATATATATATATATATATATATTGCATTATTTATATATATACACACTTGCATGTGAATATATACATAATTTTGTTAAATATTTTCCAATTAGATTTTTAAATGTCATTCATTTTTAAAAATTTTAAAAGACAAATTCTCCTGCCCCTCCCCCACCACTTTAAAAAGAACCAATATATCGATTATACACGTGAAGTCACGCAAAACATAGTTCTATATTAACTATGCTGCTAAAGAAAACCAAACACAGAAAAAAGAAAGTAAAAAAAAGAGTGAAATGAAGTACGCTTCAATCTTCATCACTTCTCTCCCTGGATATGGATAGTATTTTCATTACTAGCCTTTTAGAATTATCTTATATCATTATCTTGATCAGAGTAGCTGAGTCTTTCAATAGTTCATCATTCTTATAATATTGCCCTTATTATGTACAATGTTCTCCTTGTTCAGTTCATTTCACTTTACATCAATTCATATAAGACTTCTCAGGTTAGAATTTTATCCTTAAAATAATTGAATAGGTCATGTAGTAACTTCGATCAATTTATCACCAAGCATTTATTAAGTGCCACACACCTTGCTAATTTCTGAAAATACACAGGAAAAGAAATGAAGCTATGTCTTCCCTCAAGGAACTTGATTTTTTATTAAGAATAAAAATGAGTACAAATCTAGGACGATGTAGAATATATACTAAATAATTCATGACAAAAGTTCTAATAGTTCAATAAATAATTATTAAACACCTACTATGTGCCAGACACTAAGTGCTGAAGATACAATTAATTATAAAAAAGGCAAGTCCTGCCCTCCCAAAGCTCCTATCTAACAGAGAGATATAATATGAAAAGAAGTAGGAGAGTTGGGTGGAGATCCTAGGAAATACCCTGCCTATGGAGTCGAAACCAAGTAGAACAGCATATGCAAAATAAAGTCAACTGAAAGTCTTCTGCCTTCTATTAAAAAATAAATGTCTGGGCAATCAGGAACATATTATTTTAGCTTGTCCATTGTTTTTGAAGATGACCAATGGCATCGCAAGTTTATACCTTGACTCCTGTTTTGTTTTAAGTGAGTCACAATTGCACAAAGGCATCAACCTCTGTTTCTCTTCCAGAGACATCAAAGTCCAATGGCACATCAAAAGTCAAGACCATAAGGGATGGCCCAGCATGCACTGGTTAACTTTGGCATCTTCAATCTCTGATAAAGCTCTAAGCACTGTACAGTGCCTGCTTCAGTTGCCTTCCTGATAACTGCAATAAATTATTCTCATTCACCTTTTCTGCTGGGGGAAGTCTTCACATGCTTGCCTCTGGAAAAAAACTTGGGACACTAAGGATAGCTGGGAGGCTGCATGTTAGGGGTAAAATATAGTCTGTACAAAGGCGGTGGTATGGAATTCCCAGTATGAGAAACAGCTATAATGCTAATTAGCTGCGCCATAGAATATGTAGAGAGTACTATATAATAAGGCAAGGAAAGAAGATTGGAGCAATTTTATGAAAATGCTATAAATTTAAATCTATTGCCATGAGATTTTTATGATGTATTTGCAATAATACTTCACACATCTTGAAGTACACAGAATAAAATTTAGTTAATCTAGTATCATGGTGGAATAAAGAAACCAGAAGTTTACTTCTTTTTCACAAGTGTGAAGGAAGGAAGGAAGAAAAGACAGAAGGAAGGAAGGAAAAAACAAAGAAAGGAAGGAAAGAAAGTATAAAGGAAGGGAGGGTGGTGAAAAATAAACTAGATAGGGGAAAAGTTAAATAGGTCAAGATATCGATAGGAACAAAGACAGATAAGTCATTTATTAAACTTGACCTTTAATAAAGTTAGTGCTGAGAATAGAAATACCATCCAAAAGACTGTCCCTACTTTCAAGGAGCTTACAACCTAATGAAAGAAGATAACATAAAAGGGAGCTGAAAGGCTTTGGGGCAAGAGAAGTACATAGAAAATTGGGGACAAGATGATGTCCATTATTAGGAGAACTAAAAAAGAAATGGGCATGAATAGGTTAGGTCCTTCTTCAAATGAAGACTGTGAAGGTGGAGTGGCTAATCCATCAGAGGAGGGGCTTAGAAAGGTAGGGAGAAGGCTACTGAAGCAGAGTCATATTTAAGGATATGAATGGTTCTGAAATGAAAGTTGTAAAGTCCAGAGAGTCAGGTGTAGAGTCAGAAAAGGAATAAGTATGAAGGGAGCATGAATGACTTGGGAATATTGTCAAATGGAGGTTCTGAGTGGGGTGGGGATGGGGAATCAAATCAATCAAAGAAGGGAGTCTGGGGACTCAACATGTTCCAAGATGAGAAGATTGCTAAGAAGGATGCATCTGTCGGGTTTAGAACAATAGTGAAAATAAACATCATAGGTTCAGCATATGTCTTAAAATAAAAGGCATATGTATGCTCTTATATATATTATCTAAGTTAGACAGCAAAGCTTCTAATATTCACTCTAAAAACTTCCTGCAGTTCCTTCACTCTGTTTCCTAATGAAATCACTTAGGCTCTCCATTTTCACCTTTTAGTTGACCATTAAGGTTGGTTAGAAATACATATTCCTGCTTTTGAGCACATCCAATCTTTTCTTCCAGGAAAATATCTCTGCTTAATGTCAATAGGGGTTAAGTGGCACCATGGCAAACTTTGCAATGTCAAGTGCAATCATATTCTCCTGAAGTCAGCTAACTTGGTCCTTGGAACCACTTCTCAACTTCCTTTTTAACTTTCCCTCCCTTTTATTTAGCATTAAGGATGAATTTCATGGCACATTTCCAAACTACTTACTAGCCATACCAGAAACTGAAAAGTATCCTGAATTTAGCTGGTTCCATACACAGCTGAGAACCCTTATGTGACCAATGGACTGTGAGACTTCAGTCATTTTGCTCCAAATATAGTGTTTATGAATGTGAAAGCAGGAATTGTGCACTTTGAGCAATTTTCCTCGATGTGTAATAAAACTAGTTGCAGCGTTTTCCATAACATAGAAGAAACAAATAGTTAAAGGTGTAGGTAAAACTTCTTCTGAGGACTGAAGATACTTGTTACATAAAGAAACAGAAATGTGTTCATAGTTATACTCTGATATTTAAAAGAAGTAGAATTTTAAGTAGCATCCCTTTAAAATCTTATATTAGTCTTGGTTAATTTATTGTTGAAAAACAAAGACTCATTTATGAATCAATGCCTTGGCCTGAAACCAAACTTGATTCCCTAAACAGGACAGAGCTATTAGCAAATTGAGAAAGGTTTTCATCAAAGTTCTATTATAAAGAATAATCATTTATTAACTTAAGTAGCACCTTATGCCATTCCCAGAGTTGTCAATGTATGACAAATATTGACTGAATATAGTTCTGTGCTAGGAAGTTAAAAAAAAAAAACCTTCCAATTCAAATGTATTTAGAAAATTCAAAAGCTTGAACACTCTTAGGCAGTTGTAATAAATTAGGAGACTTTAGTTCTAGTAAACATGTATTTTGTTTGACATTTGATATATTCCAATTAAAAATGATTGAATGCTTCCTAGATTAATATTCCATTCATAGATAACAGTCTAAATTTTTTCATTCATTAAAAATTTTTGTGTCTCTATCTCTCTTCATTCACTTATCATAGCATCAGCCTGTGCATACATGCAATGTTGGCCTGTGAAGGCCCAAGTTTTAGGACATTCACATATTTTTTTCCCTTGTTGCTTGATTATAAAGAGGACATGCATTAATGTCTAATCTAATCGATGGCCAGTTGGTGGTTTCTGCCACCAACTTTTTATTTTAAGGGGAATTTTATTGGTGACTTGATGAGGACTCACAAGGTCATGATCTCTTCAATTCTATCTATAGATACTTAACTAACATCATGAAAGAAAAAAAACAAGGAAAACAGATATGACATGTACTCACAGAGAGCGGCTAGGTAGAATATAGGATCTGCTTCTTTTCCCCAAATGATCATGTTACAGCTTTCTTTCTCACTCAAAATGTTCTAGGGAAGATAGCAAGATAATCATTTGTATATTTCCTCAATTTTGGCTCTTCATTCACTCAGAGGTTCACTTTAAATTTTGACTAACTCACCAAAAAAGTAAATATATTCATTTTCTATAAACTGGGCATTCATTGGCCAGTATCTTCATCATATAAGCTAATATGCAAATATGTTAAATTTGTCTCATAAATTGAATTTCTTGATTTGCAGTTTTAAAAATGAAAACTTGATGAAATTTAAAACATCCCTGAGATTAAAAAAAATAACCTTAAAAACCAAATTATAATACATTATAATAACTTCCTTTTTAGATTATTATTTATAACAAGTTCTACATAATTAGAATATATTGGATGCTTTGTTTTATCTTGGGGAAAACTATTTTTCAGTTTTACTATTAAATTTTGTTTTTCAAAGATATTTTATTGGTAACTTAGATTTTTCCATCACCTACATTATTCAACATACGTTTTTACCTGAAAAGACAAAAAGAGCCTCATAACTACAACCATAAAGAATCCATGGATGATTCAAGATGGCAGAGTGGAAAGATTCACATGTGCTAGCTCCGAACTCACAGCCCATGAATTTCCTGTAAAAAGAACTCCCAACAAATTCTGGAGCAGTGGGAGCTACACAGAAACGGAGTGAAGATTTCTGTTCCAGAGAGCCACAAAAAACCGATCCCAAGCATCCACCGCATAACAGACAGGAGCAGAGCCCAGCCCTTACCTGTCTGTACAGCATTGAGAGGAGCAGATCAGAGCAGGCTTCAGGGACAGAATCTCTGCTAGCCACGAAGTTCCCTCCACCCAAGGGCACACAGGTCAGTGAGAGAGACTTCTGGGCTGGCCAAGAAGGGAGAAGGGTGTCTCCATAACTCAGGTCCCTCGGGAGGCAGCAGGCAACCAGAGGCTCCCAGAGCATGCAGGAGCTCAGGAACATTACTGAAGGTCTCCACATAAACCCCCTGATGGAACTGAGGCTGGGAGGTGGCCCTGCCCCCACCTAAGCACTAGAACTTAAGCTAACATTGAATAGCAGCCAGACCTGTCCCTGAAAGCCCTGAGGATGTGAAACAACATTTGAATCTCAGACCCCAAGCACCAGCTGGATGGATCTAGGTGGGGATGGAGAGGAATCTCAGAAGTCAAGTAACTGGTTGGGAAAATGCCCAGAAAAGAGAAAAGATATAAGACAATAGAAAGTTACTTTCTTGGTGACCAAACGTTTCCTACTTTCCTTTTTGATGACGAAGAACAATGCTTAACAACAGGGAAAGACATAGGAGTCAAGGCCTCTGTATCCCAAACATCTGAAATAGATATCCAATGGGCTCAGGCCTTGGAAGAGTTCAAAAAGGATTTTGAAAATCAAGTTGGACAGGTGGAGGAAAAACTGGGAAGAGAAATGAGAGAGATACAAGAAAAGCATGAAAAATGGGTCAATACCTTGCTAAAGGAAACCCCAAAAATGCTGAAGAAAATAACACCTTGAAAAATAGGCTAACTCAATTGGCAAAGGAGGTTCAAAAAGACAATGAGGAGAAGAATGTTTTCAAAAGTAAAATTAGCCAAGTGAAAAAAGAGCTTGAAAAGCTCACTGAAGAAAATAGTTCTCTCAAAATTAGAATGGAACAGATGGAGGCTAATGACTTTCTGAGAAACCAAGAAATCACAAAACAAAACCAAAACAATGAAAAAATAGAAGATAATGTGAAATATCTCACTGGAAAAACAATTAACCTGGAAAATAGATCCA
>CM053771.1:327157355-327177268 GCA_028658325.1 Potorous gilbertii
GATATTCCAGAAGTCAATGGAACTAGGACTAAAACCAAGAATCACCTACCCAGCAAAACTGAGTATAATACTTCAGGGGAAAATACGATCTTTCAATGAAATAGAGAACTTTCAAGCATTCTTGATGAAAAGATCAGAGCTGAAAAGAAAATTTGACTTTCAAACACATGAATGAGAAGCAAGAAAAAGTAAACAGCAAAGAGAAATCATAAGGGACTTACCAAAGTTGAACTGTTTACATTCCTACATGGAAAGACAATATTTGTAACTCTTGAAACTTTTCAGTATCTTTGTAGTTGGTGGGATTACACATAAATATACACACATGCACACACACATGTACATGCATGTGTACACATACAGATATGCACACACATGGAGACAGACAGCACAGAGTGAACTGAATAGCATGGGATCATATCTTAAAAGAAATCAAGGTAAACGGTGAGAGAGAAATGTAGTGGGAGGAGATAGGGTGAAATGGAATGGGGTAAACTGTCTCTCATAGAAGAGGCAAGCAGGAGACTGTGTAGTGGAGGGGAAAAGAGGAGAGCTGAGGAAAAAAAACATGAAATTTACTCTCATCGCATTCGACTAAAGGAAGGAATAAAATGCACACTCATTTTGGTATGAAAACCTATGTCAGAATACAGGAAAGTGGGGGAGAAGGAGAAAAGTAGGGTGGCAGGATGATGGAAGGAAGGGCAATGGGAGAAGGAAGCAATTTGAATCAAACCTCGGGGAGGAAGAAGATGAAAAGAGAGAATAGAAATAATGGGGAGCAGGATAGAACTGAGGGAAATATAGTTAATCTTACACAACACGATTATTATGGAAGTCATTTGCAAAACTACACAGATATGGCCTATATTGAATTGCCTGCCTTCCCAAAGGGAATGGGTGGGGAGGGATGGATGGGGACAAATTGGAACTCAAAGTTTTAGGAACAACTGTTGAGTATTGTTCTTGCTGCTAGGAAAGAAGAAATAGAGGTAATGGGGAATAGAAAGTTATCTGGCCCTACAGGACAAAAGAGAAGATGGGGACAAGACATGGGAGGGATGATAGAAGAGAGGGCAGATAGGTCGTAGGGGAAATTAGAATGCTTGGTGTATTGGGGTGGGGCAAGTGGACAAATGGTGAGAAAATTTGGAACCCAAAATTTTGTGAAAATGAATGTAAAAAGTTAAATAAATAAATTTGTATTTTAAAAAAATATCCCTGCTGGGTCTAGAAAAGCTAGGGTATTCATTTTCTTCCTATATAAAGAGCTGTAGCTTTGAGTTCATGTACCCAGACCAGATTCACTACTGGGAGACATGGTCCCTAAAGAGAGATATTTGGTTCTTTCCCCCCCAAACTCTCAGTTTCTTTCTTTGCCCTTATTTCGGGCCATGGGAAATGTCAATTAAGCTAAATTTTGGCTCATTCTTGGATCTTTCCAGAAGAGAATTGAAAAACACCCTATTCACAATGTGATTCATTTATGACAGGTAATTATAAACTAGATGGAGAGTAGTTAGAGTTGCTGGGCCAGGATTAAGGAAGTCATCCTATCTCATACATTTATTTTGTGAACCTGGGCCAGTAGTTTAATGGCTCTCTTAGTTCCCTAATCTATAAAATGGGCATAGTACGTACCTTTGAATGGTTATTGTGAAACAATATTTGAAATGTGCTGAGAAAACATTAAAATATCATACAAGTGCTAGTGATTATCAATATTTATTTCGTCTAAACAAAAACATAATTAAAAAGCATGTCTCAGAAACATGTATTGACAAAGAGTTAATCATGAAATACTAATGTAATTTTTTCTTATACTCCAGTTAAAACAGAAAATAGAAAATATTTTTTAGATCAGATTTTGTAGAGAACATCAATTCCTTGTGAATGCAGACGGTTTATTTTATATATTGGTATATATAGCTACTGGCACATAATTGGCTGATAATAAATGCTTGCTGATGAATAACTAAGTTTTTGCTATATTGTGATCATGTTAATAATTATATTAATAATACTTCTATTATTA
Source organism: Potorous gilbertii (assembly GCA_028658325.1). Lineage (NCBI taxonomy): Eukaryota > Metazoa > Chordata > Mammalia > Diprotodontia > Potoroidae > Potorous > Potorous gilbertii. The sequence goes on from CM053771.1 coordinate 327,159,391, forward strand.
TTATTACAAGAAGATTGATCTGAGTCAGACTCTGTCTTGAAAAAGATTATTACTTTGGGGAGATTTTATATTCAGTTAGATTTAAGCATAACCTTTTAAGTGTAGCATGTCATTTTCATCACATTGCAAACAGCAAACAAAATTCTATATTTTATTTGAAAAATTTCACAGAAATTCTGGATTATTTTACCTGAAAACTATAAATATTTTAATGAAAAATTATCTTTTGGTCTATGTATGTATACACACACACACACTTACCTATATGTGTATATATGTGTGTATATATATGTTTGTGTGTGTTTATATATCTATTTATAAATAGATAGATGGATATATATTACTTCTAACTAATACTGAGAAAGGTCTCATGAACTACAAATATCATCTTTCCATATAAGAATGTAACTAGTTCAACCTTAATAAATAAGGTTTTCTCTTTCCTGTTTACTTTTTTGTGCTTCTCTTGATTCTTTATTTGAAAATCAGATATTCTATTCAGCTCTTGTCTTTTCATCAAGAAAGGTTAAAAATCCTCTCTTTCATTGAATATCCATCTTTTTTCTCTTGAAGGATTATATTCAGTTTTGTTGGATAGGTTATTGTTGGTTTTAATCCTAGTTGCTTTGACCTACATCATATTCCAAGTACTCTAATCCCTTAGTGTAGAAGCTGCTAAATTTCGCATTATTTTTATTGCGTTTCCATAATATTTAAATTATTTCTTTCTGGCCTCTTGCAATATTTTCTCCTTCACCTAGGAATTCTGGATTTGCCTATGATATTCTTAGGAGTTTTCCTTTTGGGATCTCTCTTTTAGGAGGTGACAGGTGTTCTCCCTCAATTTCTATTTTACTCTCTGGTTTCAGAACATCAGGGAAGTTTTCCTTAATAATTTCCTAAAAAATGATGTGTAGGCTCTTTTTTTGATCATGGTTTTCAGATAGGCCAACAATTTTTAAATTATCTCTTTTGAATCTATTTTCCAGGTCAGTTGTTTTTTCAATGAGGTATTTTATATTGTCTTCATTTTTTCATTCTTTTCATTTTGCTTTTTAATTTCTTGATTTCTCTTGGTGCCATTAGCTTCTATTTGCTTCATTCTAATTTTGAAAGAATGATTTTCTTCATTGTGCTTTTGGACCTCCTTTTGCATTTGGCTAGTTCCACTTTTTAAAGCATTCTTCTCCTCATTGACTTTTTGGACCTCCTTTGACATTTGGGTTAGTTTGTTTTGGGTCTCCTTTAGCAAGCTGTTGTCTCATTTTTCATGACTTTCTTATATCACTCTCATTTCTCTTCCAAATTTTCCCTTTCTTTTTCTTACAAAAATCCTTTTTGTGCTCTTCCATGGCCTGATACCAATTCTTAATTTTATTGGAGGCTTTAGATGTAGGAACTTTGTCGTTGTTGTTCTTCTGGTTGTATGTTTTGATCTTCATTGTCACCAGAGTGTGACCCTATAGTCTAAAGTTATTCTCCACCATTTGGTCATTTTCCCTATCAATTACTTGACTATTAACTTTTAGCTAATACATGGCCGTGCTTCCAATGTGGGGAGTGTACTGTCTTAAATTTCAAGTGTTTTTTGGAGTTGTTTTTAGAAATATTTCTAGGGACCTGTAAATTTTCAGCTTTTCCAAGAAGGTATGATCAAAGGAGTGGTTTTTACTCCTCACCTGGCCTGTGTTCTGATTTATGAGTGATCATAAGCACTCTTTTATGCCTTGTAACTATGAGGAGGACTCCCCTTCAACACACATGACAAAATTTGCCACTATAGAGCTCTTTTTCACCCCAGGATTGCCACCCAGGACTTAGACCCAGATCCAAGCATGGGCAAAGCAAGAGAATCTTATCTCAGAGCTAACAAAGAGATACCTTCAATCTCCCTCTTACCAGTTGCTCTATTTCCCCTCTGTCTGTGAGTCAAGAACTCTAGAAGCAGCCACATTGGCTTCTGCTGCTGCAGCCAGTAAAACTCCAGGACTGTTCTGGGTCTGGGGCTGGTCTGTGCTCCTGTCTCACAGAGGTCCATCAGACCTTTCCCACTGATCTTACAAATTGTATTTGGTGTTTATAGGTTGGGAAGTCTGCAAACTACCCCAGTTGCCAGTGTCCCCTGAGGCCCTCTCTGTGTTTGCTGAGGCCCAGTCTATGCTAGCACATTTTGTTCTGGAGTGCACTCCTTTCTCAGCGTGGTCCAATAGACTTTTTCTTTCTACCTTACAGTTTGTCTTGGCCTGGAAATTAATTTCACTCTGACATTTCATGGGTTCTGCTTCTCTAAAATTTGTTTAGAGTCAATTTTCAGACATTTAGAAAGGTTTGGGGAGAGCTCAAGTAAATCTCTGCTCTCAGTGTGCCATCTTGGCTCCATTTCCTCTAGATTCTTAAGATTAAAAATAATAGTGATAAAATGCCAGAATTTTACCTTTCTCCCTGACTTCATCTCTATCTCCATCCATCCATTTTTCAGAAAAGAAATTAGAAGAGGACTGGGGATGATTTCTAATGTAATCTTATTTGGTTGAACTAATTAATGAAAAGATCATTCAGTACTAGTGAGAAGTAAAATTTGTATAATCACAAAAATAAAATAAAGTTATATTATACCTATGTGTACAAGTCTAACTAAGATAACAAAACTGCTTAGTTATTTAGATATATAGTTTAGGGGAACCAGAAGTAATAGATTCATATAATATTTTGTAATAAAAATACTGCCCTTAGTAATTTAATTTATGTATTGAGTTTTAAACTTTCTTCTAATTTTGACAAACAGACTCTAAACCTCCTGAAAAAAGGGGACTCTGGATAACAACAATAATTAACATTTATATTAAGGGAGGGCACCTGTGAGAGTTCATAAAAAGCAAAGATAAATAGAGGTTCCAAGAAAGAGATGTTGAAAGATAATGGGAAAAGTCTATAGATGGAAAAATAAGCATTCTTCTCGTAGGGTAAGAAGTGTGAAAATATTCATTGAATATGAAGAGGCTGGGAAGATAATGAATTTATCTCTAAGTCACTGGCTGCATTCACACCTTTTTTTCCCTAGCCACTCATCTACATAAGATCCCCCAAAGAGAATGGGAGGTGAGAAATTGAATAATCACTCTAAAAATCCATGCAGTTGTGTAAGGAGCAAGGGATTTTTGTGAGAGAAAAATGAAGAAATGCTTAGGGTCATTATCCTACCTAAAATAAAATGAGACTCGAGAGTTTGTTCAGGTGAAATTCTGATTAGGAGTAGAAACCTTAATTGAGACAACAATCTTGAAGAATCATGTACTTTGAAGGTGGCCAGCCCTGCAATGAAGAATTATAACTGAACAGTGAGGTGATTTATAGTGAATTTTGTGAAGATCCTTTCAAAAGAATTATAAGTTGTCTTGATATTGTTAACCCTTGTTTCACAAATAATGCACAGGAGGCAATGGCATTTTGCACTCCAGCTTTTCACAGGTTCACTGGATGGGAAGACAGTTTCAGAGGGGTTAATAACCTTTCTTTGTTCTAATCTCATCTTCCCAAAGTGGTTGCTGAAGGATTCTAGGAATTACTATCTAGGATCCTTGGAGCTATTCTGAGAGTTATTATTTAATACCTGGAAACTAGAGATTTCCATGGCCATGGATCCTGGGAAATTAAACTCTAAGAAGGATAAGAAAATTCTCCTTATTTACAACCCGTTACATGTGTTTCCAATTGTATTTTAAACTTGCACTCACTCTCCCCCTCTTCTCTGACTTTCTTGTTGCTTAGCTGCTTTTCAGTCTTGTCTGATTCTTCATGACCTCTGACTCTTCATGATCTTTTTTTAGGATTTTCCTGGCAAAGATACAGAAGTGCTTTGTCATTTACTTCCCCAGATAATTTTACAGAGGGCAAAACTGAGGCAAACAGGGTTAAGAAACTTGCTTTTAGTCACAAAGCTAATAAGTGTCTGAGGTCAGATTTGAACTCAGGAAGATGAGTCTTCTTGACTCCAATCTGGCACAATATCCGCTGAACCACCTAACTAGTCTAAACAACAATAACAATCCCTCTGGAAACCCCTACTTCTAGTAGCAATGTGACTTAGGGAATGAATGTGGAGGAGAGTGATATATCTCTATTATTTATATCTCTATCTTCCTATTCTCTCTGTCTCTTTCTCTCTGTCTCTCTGTGTGTGTCTGTGTGTTTATGTGTGTGCATGTATCTCTATAACTTATCTAGGTAGCAATCACTTTAAGATTAATGATGTACTTTGTACATATTATCTCATTTGGTCCTCAGAAATACTCTATGAAGTAGTTACCAGTATTTTAATTCCTACTATGTACATTAACAAATGCACTGAGGTTCAGAGTGGCTAATAAAGTTGCCCAGGGACACACAGTTAAATATGGGATACGATTTGGAAATTGATTTTCCTGATTCTATCTTCATTTTATCCATTATGAAAACCAGTACCATTACATAGCAGAAAAATATTGTACTTGGAGTAGTGAGTCATGGGATCAGAATCTGATATATTTACTATGTGCACTTAGTTAAATCATTTTTATGAAGTCCAGTATTCTCATCAATACAATGGAGATAATAATGATATTATTTGCTTCATAATGTTATTATGAGGAAAGAGAGTTGGAAACCTTTCATTCCTATATAAATACATGCAATTAGTATTTTTCTATTTATTTGTTTATAGTACAAAATATGATATGTACTTTGTATATAGAGCAAATATTTTGCTAAAAATCTAGCACAGTTTTACATCATGAAAGCACTTAATGTTGAACATTTCAAGCATTTCTAGTATTTTAATTATTTTATTATTAATTTTTACAACCTCAATGGATGAATGGACAGAATTACTAATCAAAATAGAATATGTGCCGAATTTTGCCTGAATAATTATTCAGTGACCATATCAAAACACTCCAGATTATCTTCAAGTTTAACATTGTGGAGAACATGGGGGTAATGAATTATCTATCTAGGTTTTTGTTGTTGTTGTTGTTCTGTATCACTTTAAAATATCATGAATTTCTCATTTACATTTGGCTTAAGCATTAAGTTCTTCACCAAGATAATTGGTCCTGGCAAAGAATACTATAGAAACAGTAAGACTGTTATTTAGCAAAGAAATAAATAGTAACACCACTGACAATAATCTTAATTCATATTTCCAGTGAGTTTTTAGTCATAGTCTTTCACATATTACTTTAGGTTGAATTACTCCCAAAACTTCAGAAAAATGATGGCCTTTTGGAGGAAAAATTAGAAATGTCTACCATGTGGCATTGAAATCTCTGCTGGTATTGTATATAGTCTCCTCAGCTTATATTTCAGTATTTTTTCCCTTTCTATCCTTTGTGGAGACTCAAGAAAAGTTGCAGGTTTCCTAAAGGACTATTGGGGTGTCCAAACTTCTTCTATGACCTTACTTAATGCTTTTAGTCCCATTAAGTCTCTCTCCACAGATCAACTGTTGCACCGAAGGTACTTGGCTTGATGAGAAACAAAGTTTTTATTCTCAAATGAATGAATGCACTTTGAGTTGAGGCATCCTGGGAATTGGACTTCCTATTCTAACTTGGATATTGCTGTTAAATTCACAAATTTTGATTCATTAGATTATTTTATTTTATTGGAGGGGAAGAGTCAATGGGCAATCAGGGTTAAATGACTTGCCCAGCATCAAACAGTTAGTAAGGGTCTGAGCCCAGATTTGAATTCAGGTGCTCCTGATGTCAGGGCCATATCCATTGCACCATCTAGTTGTCCCTGGATTTTTGATTTACTCATTTTATTTTAAGTAATTATATAGCCTTTTCTAGTTTCCACTAAGTACTACTTCTAATGCTGAACTGAAGAGGTTTCAGTATGGGTTCTCAATGTGGGAAATGGTAGAAATAAAGAAAATAAGCATTTTTAAAGTGCTTTCTATATTACAGGTGTCTGATGTAGTTTATAAATATTATCTCATTTAGTATTGAAACAAATCTTGTGAGATAAATGCACCATTTCACAGATGAGGTTATAAAGGCATACAGGTTAAATGACTGCTTAGGGTCTCATAGTAAGTGTCTGAGGCTAGATTTGAACTTGGTTCTTGGTTTGTTGGTAATCTATATTGACTCCAATTATTTCATTTGGAATGACAAAATTCTAAAAGAAACTAATTCATTAAAAACCCAAAATATGTGTTATATATTAAAGATTTGAAAACTTAAACAAAGTTGAATAGCCCATGCAGGGTACCATACGGTGAAAAATTGTCAGATCAATTAAATTGGTTCAGTTGAGTTGTTTCACTGATTCTACTTGATTCCTGTAGGACTAGAGTAACCAGTTCTATATTGAAGAAAACTGAATATCTGAAGTAGCTACCCAGAATAATCCATGCTTCGTTGGGAATAATTTGAGTATATCTACTTTCCCTAGCCTGGATTCCATGTGTGTACTACCACATATCTAAAGATAGCTTCTTTTGCTTGTCTGCCTGTGTCTTTAAAACTAGTGAGGCTTAGCCTTTTACTCTTCTTGCACTCCCATCTGTTGCATCTGGCATTGACTTTATAAACTGAATATATGAGAGGATAAGGAACATTCTTCCCCCATTCTGCTTCTTTTAGCTTTATTCTAAGAAATGATTATTTTTCTTCTATCTTTGTTTTCAGTTTCAGTGATGGATATTATCCTCATGGGATCCAGGAAGAGGTTGAGACATGACAACCTTGGAGCCAGTGTTGCTGACAGGGTAGTGCAGCCAGTCAGTCTGCTGCTAGTGCCTGGGAAGTAAGCTCCAGGCAGATTTGTAAATCGGTGGAAGTGAGGTGAACTATCACCCCAATACTCTTCTCTGGGCAGGAGTGATTAAAAAAGAATGGAGGGTGAATTATGCTTCTTAATTGTAGAAGGTAGTAAGTTTGTATATTTTGTATTACATCGTTTGATGAAAATATTCCTTTGTAAAACCTCTACTCTATTACTTTACATAAAGTACCAGAAAGAGAAGCATCCACTTCCAAAACACTATCCCTTTGCTTAATGTTGATGCTTAGAGGCCATGATTGTTCAGCAGTCATGATTTTGAAAGTAGGATTGGTAATTGTGCTGCTCTGTTTCCTTCGGGGTTGCCAATCAGCAACTTTCATTGTAGGTTTTGAGAAATATAAATTGGAAAGAAAACATAGAATTTTATCCCACTGTCTCATTTAACAAGTGAGGAAACATGGCCCTAGACAGGTTAAGAAGCTGAACACGGGCTCTGTAATAACTATGCTAATCAATTAAATATGCTAGAGTTTCACTTTTTCACAGGGAAGCCAGACAATTGAGCAGCACAAAAACTAGCTAATGAGGAGGACTTCTGAAGCAGGGCTGCCTGAGATAACAGTGATCCTTTGTGAATAAACTCTGGCTGAACGTGGAAATGTCTGCAACTGCTGAAACCAATCTCAACCAGCTCAGAAAAGCAAACATCTTGGTTCCTAACTTATCTAAAGAACAACAAATATCTTGTTTTTGACTTATCTAAAGAGCAGAAAACATTCTACTTCCTGATTTACTATGTTTGTAAATACCTTTTTCCTAGACTCCTACTTCCTACCTGACTTTCCAGTTCTTTGCGTTTCCACCGAAACCCTCAGTCACAAATACCTTAAGTATGTATAAATACCTCATGGTTTTCTTACTCCCTTTTTAGTCATTGAGAACTAATCTCTCTTTTACAGCTTCTAGGACAACATGTGTGTATATATGTACATATATACATATATATGTATATATACATACATATATACATGTATATATACATATATATACATACATATGTTTCTTCATATATATATATATTTGTGAACAGTGAAAGGACTCTGGTTCCTTACAGGTCTCCATTTTTGGACCTGGGATTTCTTCCATTTTAACAGTTAATGAGATATTCTTAGTTTAACAAGAAATTTTCCTAAAGTTACATAAGCAGTAAAGTATTAGGCAGGTATTTTTACCTTTCTAGTGACACTAAAATTACTCAAGAACATACTCTTGTGAGATGAAAGGTCATGTAGAAACTATGAGAAGTAGAAAATCATCAAGAGAAAGAATGTAAAGGGACTATCAGAAAAAGTGAGAATATTAAGAAATCTAATAGGTAACAAAGAAATCATAATGTTTCAGAGAGAATGAAAAAATGTAATTTCTCTTTGTCTTTTCCAAATGCCAAAATGAGTTCTGTGTCTTTGTCTTAGTTTTCTCTGTTTCTTCATCTTTCTCTGTTTCTCTCTGCCTCTTTCTTCCCTTCCTTTTCAGTATTTAATCTGTTATCTGAAAATAGAGAATTGAATTCTTCACACTTTATATTTCATACTCCTTGGATAAAATATACTATCAATCATACATTGCATTTATATGCTTGTCTCAAGGTTTCCTGAGGTCTGAAATTATGTGTTATTCTTCATTTGTATCTTACAAAATGACTTTATATTATAGAAGTGATGGATAACTGGCTATTGAATATTGGACTTGAGCTGACATTCCAATCTTTTAGTTAGTTTTCTATAATCTGAATACTGGATTTCACAACATATATGTTACATTACTCTCTTACATTTTGGATTCTGATGTTTTCCAAGAAAAGGTGCATAATTTATATCTCTTAAATAGTATACTTTAATGACTGTTATAGATATTGCAGAATTTGTTGGTTTGGGTAAGTCAAGAGTAGGAACATCATTCAAATGACAATAGAACAATATCAGTTTCCTTAAAGCACAAGAGAAAGTGAATGAGAATAGGGAAAAATTGTGCTGCAAAACAATCTAATCAGTTCTAAGAAAATAAGCAGAGACTTCAGATGTACCTGCTTATTCTAGTAGTGTTATTGATTTCTCTACAGAGCAGCATTAATTGTTATACTGGGAAGAAAAAAGAGAAGACTGGTTTTAACAAACATAATAATAACTACTTTTTACAGAAACGTTTTTATGATGGGCAAGACAAATATAAAGATTACACTACTGGAGACTGAGTAAGATATTTTTAATTGAAAAAAGTCATTTTTCCATTCAAGGCTATACCAAAATTAGTGTCAAAAGGTCAGGTAAAACCAACATGATGTAAGTATTTTCATCAGATTCCAAAATCACTTAGAAAACGTTTTGGTATTTTTTGCCCTAAAAACCCTGTGCCAAGGTAATTTTAATAAAAGTATTGATATCCCACTAATTGTTCCCAAATTGTAGAAATATACAAATGTTTGCAAATGAATAATGAAAGATAATTTCAACAATAAGGACAGCTTCTGTAGATCCCTGTCTTAGACCACATCAAGTGATATGTTGTCCAACTCAAAGCCCTCTTTCGTGTTGATGTAAAGATCCTTTTATATTGAATGGCCCTGGTAGAAAGCTGGTTCACTAGGATCTGGTTTTATGCCCTTCTATATAATTGGTTCTTTTCTCCATTTTAAGGGATTTTGTTCTGCGAGGTTCCTCCCTCTTTTAATGGCTATTTCTTTGTTGCTAGATCTTTCTAGAGTGTGTCTCTGTTTGCTTCAAACTATTAAACTGATCAACTCTCTCTTTAGACAAATCATTGTAAGCCACCATGGCCAACGTGATGAGGAGAGGAAAGGAGAGAGAAATGCTGTCCTTCTCTGCAGATCCCTCTTCAAATGCCTCCTTTCCAGAAAGGATATTCTGGAAATGTATTCAGTAGATTGGAATGGAATATTTTTCCTTAGGATTTAATATTTAAAATGCTGTTCTTTTAATTCAGTACAAGAAAGGTATCTACACATCACAAACTGATCAGGATGTATAGCTATCTTTACAGTTAGTTTCACACCTCATTAACATCTTGTGATTACATTCTGGGCTGTTTAGACTGAGAGGAAATGGTTGTCAAAGATCCACTACCTTACCAATAAATGGACAAACATTAATGGCATACCATGTGCTGAACATGGGACATCTAGGTGGCACAGTTATGTGTTCATCCTTCATTTTCAAAGAGGACCATGACATCAGAGAAATGATGACATGACTTGCACTGGACTTTGTTTTGAGTGAGGGAGGGCTGTGCAAGGTCACCAGCCTCACTGTCTCCTAAGCCATCTGTATCCAGTGACCAGATATTCATCAGAATGATTGGAGATGACCCAGGATTCAATGGGAGACCTTGGTTATTTAGGATAAGGCAGAATGTCAATAATGCTTGACTCAAGCCAAAACCTGAGAGAGAAAGAGATATGCATCCAAGCTCTAGGGACCTGACTCTTCAGTGGGAGTAGAAGTTGTATTGGAGACTCTGAAGCCTGAAATCAGAAAGACTTGAGTTCAAATCTGGCCTCAGATATTTACTGTTACCCTGGGGAAATCACTTAAACTAATATGCCTCAGTTTCTTCATCTTTAAAATGGCCTAGAGAAAAAAAATATCAAGCTATTCTATATCTTCACCAAGAAAACTTAAAACTGAGTCACAAGGAGTCAAACATGACTGAACAACAACAAAATGTGCTAAATGCTATGCTAAGCACAATGGGTACAAAGACAAAAAGTGTGTTACATTTTCTTGTAGAAGATAATATAATCTGGTAGAGGTGTGAAAAGGTGTGAAAAAGAAAATTCTTTGTTGGAGCACTCTGATTAAGGAGGAAAAACTCAGGAAAAGGAGAATTATAATGAGTCAATTAAAAGTATGTCAAGGTGGCAACAGTTGAGTGCTGATCACTGGAGATCACCAAGGAATTCAAAATGGAGTCAGCTTTTTTTTGATGACTTGCATGATGAGATATTATTAAATTATTAAAGAGGGATGTACCAATGCATCTCAGTCCCTCCCCAACTGCCCGTATGTCATATTTAGCAGGTAAAAATAAATAGAGGATGAAAAGGTAAGTGATAAATAGCAGATAATACAAAGATGTAGATTGGATAACACCTTTTCCAACCATGAAAAGCACATTTGGTAACAATGGGTTACTAAATTATCATAACTTTCAATACAGGAATATACCAAACAAATGCAAAGTTTTCTTAAAGAGGGGCAGTAGCAGATGGGGGGACAGGGCAGTAGTTATAGAAAGATTGGCATTTGAATCTAGTCTGGAAGAAACAAGATGACTGCAGGGTTACAAGACCAACAAAGTAGAGGATTACACACTTTATCAAATCTTCAAAACCTCTTAAAAACCTCTCAGAAATAGGAATTATGCCCAAGAGATGCATGGCCCAATATACCAAAATCCTAAAAAGGCAAACAATTAGCAAGATACCAGAAAATTTTAATCCATAGCTCCTTGCTCACTCAGCACTCCCTCCTCTACAGTCACCACTTGGAACTGAATTCAGCTGTGTTGCCCAGCTGCCTTCTCCATCTGCCACAGAAAACCAAAAAAAGACAGAGACTTGCACCAGCTGCATTGCAACTTGGCAGTATTTACTGCAGCAGTACAGAGATAGAACACTAAAGAACAGGGTGGAGGTAGGGGTCTAGGATATCAATGTGTGTGTGTGTGTGTGTGTTTATGACATTTCACTAGGTCTTAGAGAAAGAATCAAGTATCCAGAGTAGAATACTATCTCCCCAGAAGTTATTGGGACAGAGACTGAGGTGTGTGAAATATGAATTCCCTAATATATGAGGAGGTTCAGAGAGTTTTGAAATCTGATTCTTCCTTTACTGACCCAGGGAATAAAAATCAAAGGAAAAGTGGTCAAAAAGTGGAAAAATGGGTAACAAAGGGGCAAAATACCAAAATAATCAAAAGGTCTCAAGATAGAAAACCCATTTAATGAGTTAAACTTAATCAGATAGGACAACAGGGATAATACTAACATTATCAACAGAAGAGAATACAACTTCTAGATGAGTTAAATGAGTCCTGGCATTTATTATTACATATTACAAAATAAAAGGAAATTATCAAGACTTGGTTATGCAGAGGACCCTGTGAATTCCTAACAGGTCATGGAACAGAGAAATATGTCCTTGAATGGTTTCAAAATTAATTAAAAATAGTGAAAGCAGAATGTATAGTCTGCTATTTATATGATAGAAATAATTGACAGAATAGAATCTTGAAGATATATGTTGGCAAATCTTAAAAGAGAGAAATAAAAGAAAACAAATGATTGTGAATGCAAGTACAAAAAAGGAAAGAATTATCTAAATGAAGAAAATCTAAAATCATTAATGTTTTAAAAAATGTGATGTACACACACACACACACACACACACACACACACACACACACAAACATTTTGATCGTGAAGAGAGAATTCCTAAAGAAATCTTAAGAATTAGTGTATCCTAGGACAAGATACATCAACATTCATGAGCACCTTAATGGATGTTATAACCTTAGAAATTTGAAATCAGAAAATAGTTTAAACTTTGAGAATTCACAGTTGCTTATAGGAGTGAAAATGCTGTAAACTGAAAAACCATTACAGTTAGACCAACTAATCAATAAACTTACTTGTGTCAGACACTATGAAAAGTGCTCTATAAGAAATGAAAAAGATAGTCCCTGTATCTAAAAGAATTTATAGTATAATGGGGGAGACAACATGGGAACACATGCATACAAAAGTGTAGAGGAGATAAATAGAAAATGATTAACTGAAGGAACGCACTAGGGTTAAGAGAATTTGGGAGAGGCTTCCAGTAAAGGTAAATTAAAGGAAGCCAGAAAAGTTTGTAAGAAGAAATGAGAAAGGAAAGATTTCCAAGAATGAGAGACAGCCAGTGAAAATGCCTAGAGCAAAAAGACCTAGAGCCACATGTGAAGAAGAGCAAAGAAGCATGTATTATTGAATTGAAGAGCAATATGTGGTAAGAGCAAAGTAGAGGATGTGGAGTCAAGTTGGAAGAGTAGAATGATGCACATACACTAGCTCTTCCACCACAGCCCATAAAATACCTTTGAAGAAGGACATTAAACAATTTCTAGATCAGGAGAAGCTACAGAACAACAGATTGGAAATTTTCAGTCCAGGGTGACCTGAAAGGCCTATGGGAAAGATCTGTTGCACCAGACATGGAGCAGAGCCCAGTCCAGCCTTGGCTACATAGCACGACTCTTGGAGGACAAAGCAGGTGGCCTCTGGGTTGGAATCCCCAGCAGCAATAGCAGATGTTTGCTGATCTCTCAACTGACAGGCATCAAATGTAAGTGAGAGGGTTATTTCAGCTGACTAAGAAGGGAGGAGGGTCTTCCCATAGCTCCAACATCAGGCTGCTGGGCATACTCCCATAGTAGCCTGCATCCATTTTTGGATTGTAAAACCCCTGGGGGAAATGAGAAGCTTATTCTTACCTCAACCCTGTGGAGCAGCCATACCCTCACCAAATGCTCCTGGAGGATTTCAGCAGCTGATCTTTATCGCCCACTGAATGGCAGCCCTGCCCCAACAAATGCCCCTGGGGGAATTGAGTAGTTTCTCTGAATTCCAGCCTCCTCTGCTGTCTTGTTGGAACTAGAGGCCAGGTGGCTGTGGAGAGGAAACCCTTCATATTAGTCACAGATTCTGAGCACAAAAGTTTCTTGTTGCTCCCAGACCAGTGTACACGCTTGACTATGCCACCTTGGAGGAACTGAGATTTTATAGATCCTTAGGGTATACCCTACTATCGACAAAGGACCCAAAAGTCAAGTAACTGGTTGGGAAAATGCCCAAAAAAGGGAAAAAATAAGGGTATAGAAGTTTGCTTTCTTAGTGAACAGATAGCTTCTCCCATCCTTTTGGATGAGGAACACCAATGCATATCACCATAAAAAGACATGAAAATCAAGGCTTCTGTATCCCAAACATCCAAAATAAATGTTCAATGATCTCAGGCCATGGAACAGGTGAAAAAGGATTTTGAAAATCAGGTACGACTGGTGTAGGAAAAATTGGGAAGAGAAATGAGACAGATGCAAGAAAATCATGAAAGCAAGTCAACAGTTTGCTACAAGAGACCCAAAAAATGCTGAAGAAAATAGTACCTTTTGAAATAGACTAACTCAATTGGCAAAAGAGGTCCAAAAACCTGATGAGGAGAATAATTCTTTAAAAAGCAGAATTAGTCAAATAGAAAAGTAGGTTCAAAAGCTCACTGAAGAAAATAGTTCTTTAAAAATTAGAATGGAACAGATGGAGTAAAATGACTTTGTGAGAAACCAAGAAATAACAAAACAAAACCAAAAGAATGAAAAAATGGAAGATAATGTGAAATATCTCATTGGAAAAACAATTGACCTATATATAGATACACGGGACTATCTGAAAGCCATAACCAAAGAAAGAGCCTAGACATCATCTTTCATGAAATTATGAAGGAAAAGTGTCCTGATATTGTAGAACCATGGAACAAAATAAATATTGAAAGAATCCACTGATTACCACCAGAAAGAGATTTAAAAAGAGATCCAAAAAGAGAAACTCCTAGGAATAGTGTGACCAAATTCCAGAGTTACCAGGTAAAGGAGAAAGAAACAATTTGAGCATTGTGGGAATACAGTCAGGATAACACAAGATCTAGCAGCTTCCATAATAAGGGATCGAGGGCTTGGAATATTATATCTCAGAAGTCAAAGAAACTAGGACTACAACCAAATATTACCTACCCAGGAAAGCTGAGTATAATACTTCAGGGGAAAAATGGTCATTGAATGAAATAGGGGACTTTCAAGCATTCATGATGAAAAGACCAGAACTGAAAAGAAAATTTGACTTTCTAACACAAGAATCAAGAGAAGCATGAAAAGGTAAACAGGAAAGAGATATCATAAGGGACTTACTAAAGTTGAATTGTTTACATTCCTACATGGAAAGACAATATTTGTTACTCTTGAAGCTTTTTTCAGTATCTGGGTAGTTGGTGGGATTACACACACACACAGACACACAGACACACATACACACACACATACACACATTTAGAGAGACAGAGACAGACAGGGAACACAGGGTGAGTTGAATAGAATGGGATCATATGTAAAAAATGAAATTAAAGGATGACAGAAGGATATATTGGAAGGAGAAAGGTAGAAATGGAATGGAGCAAATTATCTCTCATAAAAGAGGCAAGGAAAAGACTTTTCAATGGAATGAAAAAGTATGGCAGGTGAGAGGGAAAATATGAAGCTTAGTCTCATCACATTTGACTCAAGGAAGAAATAAAATGCATACTCATTTTGGTATGAAAACTTTAGTAAAATACAGGAAAGTGAGACAGAAGGGGACAACCAGGGTGGGAGTGATGATGGAAGGGAGGGCAATGGGAGAAAGGAGCACTTAGAAATCAACACTCTTGGATAGGTTCAAGGTCAAAAGAGAAAATAGAAGAAATGGGGGACAGGATAGGATGGAGAGAAATATAATTAGTCTTACACAGCCTTACTATTATGGAAATCATTTGCAAAACTGCACATCTATGGCTTATACTGAGTTGCTTGTCTTCCCAATGGGGATAGGTGGGGAGGGAGGGAGGAAAAGAAGCTGGTAACTCAAAGTTTTGAGAACAAGTGTTGAATATTGTTCTTGCATACAACTGGGAAAAAAGAAATACAGTTAGTGGGTATAGAAATATATCTTTCCCTAGAGGACAAAAGAGAATAACAGGATAATAGAAGAGAGAGATGTTAGAAGGAAGGGCAAAGTGGTGATAGGGGTATCAGAATGCTTCTGTGTTTTGGGGTGGAGAAAGGTTAGAGATGAGGAGAAAATTTGGAACTCAAAATTTTGGAGAAATGAATGTTGAAAACTTAAAATAAATAAGTACATTTAAAAAACACATACTCCAAAAAAAGAGTAAAGTAAAATAAGACTTGAAAGGTACATAGAAGGGGGCTAGGATTGAAAGGATTTGTATTGCAATATGTTTATAGATTTGATTAAATTGGATTCAAATCCCTCACTTGAGAGGATGTCAAATATTTGCCTATTAAGAAATTTCCAGAAATGATTGGCTGATTTTTCTCTTAATCAATATTTCATTCCTCTGCCTCTTTCACCTGAGAGCTATAATTAAACATATAAACTCATTTACAGACTTCTAAAGCTTATTTTCTTTTATGTTTTCTTTAATATTTAAAGATCTGGTGACATTGGTATGATTTTCCTTCCACCAAAATAAATAATAAGTCTTATTAGTAGAGGTCCTTCGTGAGGATTCATGTTGGCAATAGTACTGGTGGCAGCAAAAACAAAACAAGAATAACAACAAAACTGTTTTAAAAAAACCAGACAACTTAATATTCTTTACCAGGCAGAGACGGTGAGTTTCCCTGACCAATCTAGATTTTGTCTAATCTTTGTTTGTTTGTTTTTTCTTTCTGAAACAAGTAAGTTTCTTCTCAGGGAATACATTATGCATTTGATTTTTTATTTGATGCTGATTAATCTTTCACTGTTTTTATTTTCCACCATTACACTTTATAATTGTTTTCTTTTATGAGTCAAATTTTTAGTTTTGGGTTTGTTTTCTTATATTTCAGAGACACATAACAAAAACTCAAATTAAAAGAAAAAAGTGTCATAAATTTAAAACTTCTTTATGTAATAATGTATTGCAAATGGTTTTATTAGTTTTAAGAAAAGATCTTTAAAGTAACCATTGGTATGCATTGTTTTGGGTATAAATAACATGTTCAGACCACCAAAACATCTAGGTGCAATAAAATATGAAACATGAAAATTGTGTCCAAAATTTTTTCTATACTAAGTTTATTTATTTTATTTTATTTACGTTTTTTCTTTATATGTTTAATATAAATTTATTTATTTAGCTTTTTACATTCATTTTCACAAGATTTTGGGTTCCAAAATTTTCTCCCCATTTGTCCCCTCCCCCACCCCAGTACACTGAGCATTCTAATTTCCGCTATTATCAATCTGCCCTCTCTTCTATTATCCCTCTCTTTTCTTGTCCCAATCTTTTCTTTTGTCCTGTAGGGCCAGATAAATTTCTAGTCCCCATTACCTGTATTGCTTATGTCCTAGTAGCAAGAACAATATTCAACAGTTGTTCATAAAACTTTGAGTTCCAACTTCTCCCCTTCCCTCCCTCCCCACCCATTCCCTTTGGGAAGGTAGGCAATTCAATGTAGGCCTTATCTGTGTAATTTTGGAAGTGACTTCCATAATAGTCATTTTGTGTAAGACTAACTATATTTTCCTCCATCCTATACTGCCCCCCATTGTTGCTATTCTCTCTTTTGATCCTATCCCTCCCCAAGTGTTGACTTCAAATTGCTCCGTCCTCCCATTGCCCTCTCTTCAATCATCCCCCACACCCTGCTTATCTCCTTCTCCCCCAATTTCATGTATTGCAAGATAGGTTTTCATACCAAAATCATTGTTCATTTTATTCCTTCCTTTAGTCAAATGTGATGAGAGTAAACTTCATGGTTTTTTTTTTCTCAGCTCTCCTCTTTTTCCCTCCACTAAGACGTCTCCTGCTTGCCTCTTCTATGAGAGATAATTTACCCCATTCCGTTTCACCCTATCTCCTCCCACTAAATTTCTCTCTCACCATTTACCTTGATTTCTTTTAAGATATGATTCCATCCTATTCTATTCACTCTGTGCTCTCTGTCTCTGTGTGTGTGTGCATGTGTGTGTGTGTGCATGCACACCTGTACATGTGTGTCTGTACGTGTGTGTGTGTAATACCACCAACTACCCAGATAATGAAAAATTTCAGGAGTTACAGATATTGTCTCTCCACATAGGAATGTAAACAGTTCAACTTTGGTAAGTCCCTTGTGACTTCTCCTTTCTGTTTACTTTTTCATGCTTCTTCTCATTCTTGTGTTTGAAAATCAAGTTTTCTTTTCAGCTCTGGTCTTTTCATCAAGATTTCTTGACAGTCCTCTATTTCATTGAAAGTCC
>CM053771.1:327186854-327203623 GCA_028658325.1 Potorous gilbertii
CTGACCTGTGCGTCTGTGGGTGGTGGAACCTTCTCGGCCGCCCGGAGATTCAGGTCCCTGAGGCCTGCTTGGGTCTGCTGGCTCCTCTCAGTGCCTCGTGGCTGGGGCGGGGGAGGGGAGCGCTCGGCAGGACAGGACTCCGCTCCCGTGTCTGGGCTACCTTTGCGGTCGGTTCTTCAGGGCTCTCTGCAAGGCAAATCTCCTTCACTGTGTTGCTGCGCGGCCTCCACTGCTCCAGAATTTGTCAGGAGTTCTTTTTACAGGAAATCTATGGGCTGTGGCTTCAGACCTAGCATAGGTGAGTCTTTCTACTCCGCCATCTTGGCTCCGCCCCCAACAGTTTATCTTAATCTCACACTGAATAGCAGCCCTGTCCCCACCTAAATTCCCTGAGGCCTAGGAGCAGCTCATTTGAATCTCATCCCCTGGTGCTGGCTTGGTAGAACTGGAGGCAAGGTGGCTGTGAAGAGGAAACTCAGAAGTCAAGTAACTGGCTGGGAAAATGGCCCCAAAAGAGGAAAAATAAGACCATGGAAGGTTGCTATCTTGGGGAACCCGTGTCTCCCCCCATCCTTTCAGATGGGGAAGAACAACGCATATTATCAGAGGAAGTCAAGACATCCACTTCCAGGGCCTCCAAAGGGAAGTTAAACTGAGCTCAGGCAATAGAAGATCTTAAAAACAAGTTAGCAGCTTACTAAAGGAGAACAAAAAAAATGCTGAGAAAAATAACAGCTTTAAAAAGAGGCTAATTCTATTGGAAAAAGAGGTCCAAAAAGCCAACTAGGAGAAGGAGGTTTTAAAAAGCAGAATTAGTCAAATGGAGGTGAAGGTTCAAAATCTCACTAAACAAAATAACTCGTTGAAAGAGACAATTGAGTCCAGGGAAATGAATGACTTTTACTTACCCCCAACAGTTAGTAAACAAAACCAAAAATTTGAAAAAATAGAAGATAAGGTGAAACATCTCATTAGAAAAACAACTCACCTGGAAAATAGATCCAAGAGAAATAATTTAAAAATTACGGGACTACATGAAACTCATGATCAAAAAAAGAGCCTAGACATTATCTTCCCTGAAATTACCAAGGAAGACTGCTCTGGTGTTGTAGAATCAGAAGGCAAAATAAATATTGGAAGAATTCACCAATGACCTCCTGAAAGAGACCAGAACAGAGAAACTCCTAGGAATACTGTGGCCAAATTTCAGAGTTTCCAGGTCAAGAAGAAAATACTGCAAACAACTAGAAAGAAACAATTTGAGCACTGTGGGAATACAATTAGGGTAACACAGCATCTAACAGCTTCAACATTAACGGATCAAAGGGCTTGGAATGAGATATTTCAGAAGTCAAAGGAGTTGGGATTGAAACCATGAATCACCTACCCATAAAATCTGAGTATAATGCTTTAAGGGAAAAAATAGTTCAGTGATATAGATGACTTTCAATCATTCATGTTGAAGAAAAGAGCAGATCTGTATAGAAAAATTTTCCTCCCGAGGACAAGAATCAAGAGAAGCATGTGGATAGGTAAGCAGGAAAGAAAAATCATAAAAGACTCTCTAAAGTTGAACTGTTTACCTTACTATAAGGAAAGAAAATATTTTTAACTCTTGAATCTTTTCTCAGTATTTGGGTAGATGCAGATATTGTACATACACACACACACACACACATACACATACACATAGACAGATATAGAATACAGGGTGTGTTATAGCAGAAGAGATGATATCCACATGAAAAAATAAGTAAATAAATACAATAAAAATTTAAGGGATGAAGGGGGAAAATTCCGGGAAGAGAAAGGGAGAAATGGAATGCGGCAGGCTATAAGTCATAAGAAAGATAAGAAAAATCTTATTCAATGGAGAAGATAAGGGAGAAGAGAGAGGGGGAAAAAATATAGCTACTCTCTCCACATGTGGCTGAAGGAGGGAATAACATGCTCACTAAATTTGATAGGGAAATTTAGATCACACCACAGGAAAGTAGGAAAAGAGGCGACAGGTGGGGTGAGGTATTGATAAAAGGGAGGGCACATGGGAGAAGGGAGTCACTAGAAACAAACACTTTTGAGAAGGTCAATTGTAGGGGGAAAAATAAAGGGGAATACAGTAGGACAGAGGGCAATATAATTAGTACTACACAACTTGATTATTATGGAAGACTTTTTCAGAAGAACACATATTTAATATGTATTGAATTGCTTCCCTTTCCAGTGGGGTTGGGAAAGAAGTGGGGGGGGGGAGGAAGAGAAGTTGGAATTCAAAGTATTAGAAACGAATGTTGAGAATTTTTATTGCATATAAGCAGGAAATAAGAACTACAGAGAAGGGGATATAGAAATTTATCTTGCCCTATAAGAAAAGAGAGAAGATGGGGACAAGGGAAGGGTGAAGTGTGATAGAAGGGAGGGTACATTGAGGGAAAGAGCAATCAGAATGCAAGGTATTAGGAAGTGGGGGGAGGGTAGTGACAGGGAGAAAAAAATGGACATGTTACAAAATGAGGTAAAAGCAATTAGTATTAAAACAATTGACTGAATTAATTACTGAGCATATATCGATGACATCTTTAGTTTTGGGAAAAGAATTTCAGTCTAAATTTCCTAGAGGAAGGTAACCTCGGGTAAAATTTGGTATTGATGGAAAAGTTAAGGTTTTAATGGTAAATTTGATTTCATGATTGCTATTTAATCAGGAACTAGAACATGTATAGAAAGGCATGTAAACCACTTAAGACTTGCCTCAAAAGATGTTCCTTAGCCAAAGTGAATGATTATAATATCATGTTTGAAACCTGGTTGTTGGAACTTGCCATCTTTTAAATGCTATGGAACTATTAAGTGACTATTTTTCTGAGTCTAACTCCAGATATGGGCAGGAAGAAAGGTGATCTGAGCTTCCAATCCATGAAGCCAGTAAGCCGGTGAGATGCTGGTATCAACTGCAAAAGGTGATCTCAAGGGATGGGTAGGAGAGCAGCTGTTCAGCCTGAGCTGAGGTAGGAGTCTCTTCACTCAATTTCCCTACTGACACCTGGCAGACCTTAAGCCTGACTGAATGCAAGTGGATAATCTAATCCTGCATGGAACTGACATGAAGTCAGGGAGATATATCCCTGCAATGTCCCTACTCTTGTTGGAAATTTCCTGTAGTCAAAAAGGTTTGTAAGCTTAATACTAGATCTATTCAATTATACATTATTGGTAGGGGAACATCCGAGGTTCAAGTCTAACATTAAGCTATTAGACATGGGATTTTAGACCAACAACAGTAAGTTAGGTTCCTTTAATTCTTAGTAATACCGTGGAGACAATTAGGTCAAGAACTTGTGACATTAGCAACTTTAATATTATTTGGGTCTCAGTTCCTACATGTTTTAAAAAAAAATTTCTTTTGTGGCCCATATTGTAGAAGCTTTAAAAAGAAATATCACCTGACCAAAAGTTGGAATTGCTTTATATGTTATGCACTGTGTTAAAAAAATGAAAAAATAAAAATTTAAAAAAATAGTTATTATTATGTGGGATTGGCCTACCCATGGGCAATTAAATTTCTTTCAATTGTTTAATTATGACTTTATCCATGTAAAAAGTTTTTCTAATTCTGTTCCTTTAGTTCCTGAGTTTATCTTGGCAGGTAAATTCCCAAGTATTTTATATCGTCTATAGTTATTTTGTATGGAATTTCTCTATCTCTTACTGCTTGATGTTTTTGTTAAGATCTAGAAATGCTGATAAAAGATATTCTAGTCTAAATTTCTCATTTTGCTGATGAAGGAAATGAAGTTCTAAAAGGTTTGGTATATCACTAAATTAGTAAGCTGGAAACTCTGAACTTTAATCCAGGACCTCTGATTCCAAATCCAGTACTTCGAGCATTTATTTATGAAAAAAGTTGACTCATTGAAAGTTTGCTTGACTCCTTCCTTTTTACTGCTGTACACTGCAATATTATCTTATTCTGAAATTTCACTAAGGTAAAATTCATATAATATTTGAAGATAGGATAATGAAATAAAATCAGAAAATCAGAAAATTAAATTTTGTCTGGATTCAATTCCTTAATATTCAATAAATGGTATATGACAGGCACCACAGAAGATGGAAAGATAAAATTCAAATGAGTTACTTCTTCCTGTCTAGGTAATGATCTCTTAGTGAAAGATAACTGAAAGATCTTTGTTCCAAGTTATTTATAGTCTTTCACTTTGCATATTCCTCAAAATTAGGAAAATTAGCATAATACCTTTATTTTTTATAGTAATGCTCCTTATATTTTTAAGTAGAAAATAAGCTTAATAAATGTTAGTTGATTGACAACATATCTTTTTTTTGATCCAATGAGACACTGAATATGCCAGGAATTTTCTGGCATAGTTTAATAACATGATAATGACCTATTTAAGGGGAAATGAAAGCAATTTCATCTGGGGAAGGCCATGTTGGATCCCTATTGCTCTTCTAATTAATGAATAAGACAAAACCCACTATAAATCTCCCCATAGGTAACTTCTTATTCTAAGGAAAAATGAGGAGCAAATGCAATGGGACTAAACTGGTGCCACAGTTTCTCTTCATTTCTTTGTCATTTTGATCCCTTTTCTTGATCAAAATACCACATCAATGCAATTTTCTTGCCATGCTAAGCATAACCTAAGACTCAATGAGACAGTGATAAAAATATTCTCACCTCAATCTAGTTATTATAAATTCAATTAAGTGGTTCAGTGAATAGAGGAGTGTACCTGTAGTCAGGAAGAACAGAGTTCAAATAAAGCCTCTGACAACTACTAGCTATGTATCCCTAGAGAAATTATTCTCTCTACCTTAGATTCTCTATTTTTAAAATGGGTATAAAAATATCATCTACATCCCAAGATTGTTGTGATGATAAAATAAGATTACATTGATAAAGTGCTTTGCAATGTTAAAATGCTTCATAAATGCTAAGAAATAATAATTTCTAGTGGATGGTGTAATGTTAAAAAAATAACTTTTTTCACTACTGTAGTTCAGATTTTTTAAGTCTTCAAACATTTTTCTTTACAATTCAAAAGTAAAAATAAAGCTGTTGACACTTCAGAAAACAGAGCTAGTGGTAATGCCTGTATGGTAGCAATTTTGATTTTAAGTGAGGATTCTAACATCAGAAGGGGAAAAGATGATTATTGACTTGACCAGAATGTATCTAATTCCAGAGAAGAACTAAATCTTTGGGACTGCTACTTGGTTATTTTCTTCTAAATAAATTCTACTTGTCTTATAACAGGATAGACAGATTAGAAACCTGATGGGCAGATATCAACTAGGGCATATTAGTACCACAGGTGCTATACAGAATCACAAAGGCATTTTGGCAAGCATTACATTAGAAAATTGTGAAACATATATATGTATGTGTGTTTGCCCACACATGTATGCAAGCTATTTCTGTGCGTAAAACAATGTGCCTTCATGCTGATTAGAATATTTGCAATTGATAGAATATACAATACGAATTTGTCTTATGTATTATTTCACTTGTCATAACAGAATTGTTGTTTTAAATTGGACAAGCTAAGAAAAATTTTTATTTGGTTAGTTTCCTCAATGCTCCATGAGAGAAATGAATCAGTGCTACTTCAAATTGAAATGCTCTTCTTTTCCATCACAACTTTAGTGATATACAATGTTAGTAGCATTTCTAAGCAAACTCTCCAAATGCACCCATCTATGATATTCTAGAATAGCAATTTCTTGCTATTAAGAATAAAATACAGTTCTAAAGTTGAGTTACTTGATGTTCAGTGTTGTTAGCAAAGACCTTGAAGAAATTCCATTAATAAAGAAACTGAGGAGCTTCTCTCATGAAATTTTGTAAGAATTGAGAAATATACTGAGGAAAATATCAAAGTGACACCTATGTGTTTTTAAAAAAGCTAATCTGTCATTTTTATAGTATTTGGGAAACTAACAAATCAGTTTATCAAATGGTATACACTTTATTTTAAAAGTTCTAAGGTAGAAAAGGGGATTTTTTGAAAGATGAAGGAACATAGACAATATGTAAACAAACAATGCTCTGCCTTAGTCACGTCACAAATAGAGCATAGTATTCAGTCATGAGTGGCACATTTTAAGGGTACTGACAAATTAGAAGAAATCCAGAGTTGGACGTCTAGATCGGTAAATTACAAATTGAGAATTTTTTAACACAGGAAACATTTGAGTCTTATACAAGTAGTAGGAAGTTTCTCAACTGAGAAAAGGAAAAGCCTTGCTATGTTTGACTGCAGGGAGGTGAGAGTAGGAGCAGTGAATAGAAATTGCAACTTGGCAAATGTGAACTTCCTATAAGGACAAACTTGGCAATAATTACATATTATTCCAAAGGAAAGTGAATTGCATTGAGAGGTTTTGGGTTGCTCATCACTGTAATCCTTTTTTAAAATTAATTTACTTTTAGTTTCGAATATTCACTTACACACGTTTTTTAGTTTTAAAATTTCTCCCCTTCCCTCTACTCCCTACTCCCAAAGATGACAAGCAATTTGATATAAGCTTTACATATGCATTCATATCAAACATGTTATTGTATTAGTCATGTTCTAAAGAAGAATCATAACCAAAGGAATGAATCAGAAGAAAGAAGGAACAAAACAAACAAAAAGAAGAGAGAACAAATATTATTTTCAATGTGCATTCAGACTGTAATTCTTTCTCCGGATGTGGATAGGATTTTCCTTCATGAGTCTTTTGGAGTTGTATTAAAACCTTGTATTGCTGAAAAGAGCCAACTCTGTCAAAATTAGTCACCACAAAATGTTGTTGTAACTGTGTACAATGTTCTCCTGGTTCTGCTCACTTCACTCACTTCACTTCATATAAATCCAGGTTTTTCTGAAGTCTACCTGCTCATCATTTCTTATAGCAAAATAGTATTCAATTATACTCATATACTCCAACTTCAGCCATTCCCCAATTGATGGACATACCTTCAATTTCTAATTCTAGCACCACAAAAAGAGTTGCTATAAATATTTTTCACAGATGCTGGTCCACTTCCCATTTATATGATCTCTTTAGGAGGCCACTGTAGAACTAGTATTGCTAGGTAATAGCACATTGGTAATGGTTCCAAATTGATCTCCAAAATGGTTGGATTAGTTCACCACTCCACCAACAATGCCTTAAAGTTCCAGTTTTCCCAAGTCTTCTCCAACATTTATCATTTTTCTGTTTTTTTTTTATGTTAGCCAATCTAACAGGTATGATGTGGTACCTAAGAGTTCTTTTGATTTGCATTTCTCTAATCAAAACTGACTTAGAACATTTATTTTAATATGGCTATAGGTAGTTTTAATTTCTTCCTCTGAAAACTGCATGTTCACAATCTTTGGCCATTTATCAATGGAGAAATGACTTGTTTTGATGTAAATTTGACTTAGTTCTCTATTTATTTTAGAAATAAGGCTTTTACAAGAGACACTGCTTATAAAAACCCTTTCTCAGTTTTCTCCTTTCCTCCTAATCTTGGTTGCACTGGCTTTGTTTGTGCAAAATTTTTCAATTTCAGGTCATAAAAATTATCCATTTTTCATTTCAAAATGTTCTCTATCTCCTGTTTGATCATAAATTCCTTCATTCTTAATAAATCTGATGGGTTATCTATTCCTTGTTCTTCCAGTTTCTTATAGTATCAACGTTTATATCTAAATCATGTAAACAATTGGACTTCATTTTGGTATATGGTGCAAGATGTTTCCCTATGCCCAGTTTCTGTGATACTTTTTCTAGTTTTCCAAGCAGTTTTTGTCAAATACCGAGCTTTTTTCCCAGAAATCTTTGAATTTATTAAGTTATAGATTACTCTAGTCATTGACTGTATATGCTGTGCACATGATCAATTCCACTGATCCAACACCCTGTTCCTTAGCCAATACCAAATAATTTTGTTTATTGCTGCTTTAGAAACCCAGTATAAGATTTGATATTATTATACCACCTTTTCTAGCATATCTTTTCATTAATTTCCTTGACATTCTGCAACTTTTGTTCTTCCAGATGAATGTTGTCATTACGTTTTCCAGTGTTATAAAATTATTTTGGCAGTTCGATTGTTATGGCAATGAATAAGCATTTTAATTAAGGTACAAGTGTCATTTTTATAGTATTAGCTCAACTAACCCTTGAGAAACTGACACATTTTTCTAATTATTTACACGTGACTGCATATTTATGAAAACTTTTGTAATTGTGTTCATAAAGTTTCTAGGTATTTTTTTTCTGGGATATAGAGTTCCAAATATTTTATAATGTTTTCAGAAAGTTAAAATTGAATTTCCCTTTCTAACTCTTGCTGTTGTTAATAATATATAGGAATACCAATGTGGGTTTATTTTATATCCTGCAACTTTGCTAAAATTGTTTATTATTTCAAGTAGCTTTTTTTTTCAGATTTCCTGGTGTATTTAAATGGCGATATGTATATCCTTATTATATAATCAGAGAAAAAGAAAATGTTAGACCAGTCAGGGGCCTTAGGACGTTGAACAATATTTTAGAGTTGGCAAAAACCTTAAGAAAAATATATATAACACGTCAGAGTTAGAAGGGACCTTAAACCACAGAAGCTAGAGCATTTTAGGGTATAGCATAAGGTCCCAGAAAGGACCTTAGAATTTATAGTGTAAGAATGTATAACAAAAAATTGTTAGTGCTGAAAGTGATATTAGAACACTAAATGCAATTTTTTAAAAATTTATTTAAATTTTTAACATTCATTTCCACAGCATTATGAGTTCCAAATTTTCTCCTGATCTCTCCCCTCCTCCCACCACGAAGTGCCCATCATTCTAATTACCCCTATCACCAATCTTCCCTTCCTTCTAACATTCCTCTCTTCACTTATTTCCACCTGGTATTTTGTCCCTGTAGGGCAAGATAAATTTATATACCACATTATCTGTATTTCTTGTTTCCCATTTCTATGAAAGAACAATACTCAACAGTTGTTCCTAAAACTTTGAATTCCAACTTCTCCTCCTTCCTCCCCACTCATCCCCATTGAGAAGGCAAGCAATTAATTATAAGCTATATATCTGTACTTCTGCAAATGACTTCCCTAATAGTCAGGCTGGGTAAGATTAATTATATTTCCCTCCCTTCTATCCTGCCCCCTTTTCTTCTGTTCTATCTTTGACCTTGTCCCTACTCAAGAGTGTTGACTTCTAATTGCTCATTTCTCCCAACACCCTCCCTTCCATCAACCGCCTCACCCTGCTTATCCCCTTCTCCCCGACTTTCCTGTATTTTACTAAGGTTTTTATAGCAAAATGAGTTTGCATTTTATTCCTTCCTTGAGTGAAATGTGATGACAGTAAGTTTCATGTTTTCCTTCCTACCTTCCACCATTTTCCTCCCCATTGAAAATCTTTTTCTTCCCTCTTTTATGAGAGATAATTTACCCCATTCCATTTCCACCTTTCTCCTTCCAATATATTCCTCTCTCACCCGTTAATTTCATTTTTTTAGATATAACCCCGTGGGTGTGTGTGTGTGTGTGTGTGTGTGTGTGTGTCTATAATCCCACCAATTTTCCAGATATTGAGAAAAATTTTGAGTTACATATATTGTCTATCCATGTAGGAATGTAAATAATTCAAATAGTAAGTCTCTTATGATTTTCTTTTCCTGTTTATCTTTTCATGCTTCTCATGATTCTTGTGTTTGAAAGTCAGATTTTCTTTTCAGTTCTGGTTTTTTCACCTAGAATTCTTGAAAGTCCTCTATTTCATTGAAATAGTATTTTTTCCCTGAAGTATTATACTCAGTTTTGCTGAGTAGGTGATTCCTGGTTTTAGTCCTAGTTCCTTTGACTTCTAAAATATCATATTCCACACTCTTCAATCCCTTAATGCAGAAGCCCCTAGATCTTGTGTATTCCTGATTGCATTTCCACAATACTCAAATTGTGTTACTTGCAATAATTTCTCCTTGGCCTGGGAACTCTGGAATTTGGCTGCAGTTTTCCAACAAGCTTCTATTTTTGGATGTCTCTCAGGAGGTGAAAGGTGGATTCTTTCAATATTTATTTTTTGCTCTGGTTCTGGAATATCAGCGCAGTTTTCCTTGATAATTTCATGAAAGTGGATTTCTAGGCTCCTTTTTTGGTCATGGATTTCAGGTAGTAAGTACCATAATTTTTAAATTTTCTCTCCTGGATCTATTTACAGGTTAGTTGTTTTTCCAATGAGACAATTCATGTTATCTTGCATTTTGTTAATTCTTTTGGTTTTGTTTGTGATTTCTTGGTTTCTCATAAAGTCATTAGTCTCCATCTGTTTCATTCTAACTTTTAAAGAACGTTTTCTTCAGTGAGCTTTTGAACCTCCTTTTCCATTTGGCTATTTCTGCTTTTTTTAAAGAATTCTTCTCCTCATTGACTTTTTGAACCTTTTTTGCCAATTGAATTAGCCTGTTTTTAAAGGTGTTATTTTCTTTAGCATTCTTTTGGGTCTCCTTTAGCAAGGTGTTGATCCGTTTTTCATCATTTTCTTGCATCTTTCTCATTTCCCTTCCCAATTTTTCCTCCACCTGTCTTACTTGATTTTCAGAATCCCTTTTCAGCTCTGCTGTGACCTGAGAGTATTGAATATTTATTTTGGAGTTTTGGGATACAGAAGCCTTGACTTTTATGTCTTTTCCTGATGATAAGCACTGTTCTTCCTCATCTAAAAGAATGGAAGAAGCTATCTGTTCACCAACACAGCAACCTTCTATATTCTCATTTTTTCCCCTTTTTTGGGCATCTTCCCAACCAATTACTTGAATTTTGGGTCCTTTGTCAAGAGTAAAGTATACTCTAGAGATCTTTAAGGTCTCACTTCCACCAATGTGGCACAATCAAACATGTATACTAGTCTGGGAGCAACCAGAAACTTTTGTGCCCAGAATCTGTGAGTAGTAGAGTTTCCTCTCCATAATCACCTGGTCTCCAGTTAAAACAAGCCAGCACTGGGGGATGAGATTCAGATAAAGCTGTTCAATTAGCCTAGGGACTTTTGATGGGGGCAGGGTTGCCATTCAGTGTGAGATAAAGATCACCTGCACAATTCCTGCAGGAGCATTAGGTGGGGGCAGGGGAGAGTGCCATACATGGCTGAGGCAAGGATCAATAATACCTCATTTCCCCCAGGGGTTCTACCATCCAACAACGGATATGAGCCTCTGTGAGAGCTGCTGCTACCTAATGCTACCTCTGCCACCTGAGACTAGAGCTATGGAAAGACCCTGCACCAATGTCAGCCCGGTGAAAAAATTCTCTCACTGAACTTTGGCATCTGTGGGCTGAGGGATCTGCAAACCATCCCTACTGCTGCTGGGGATTCTGCTCCCCAGGCCTGCTCCAGTCTTTCTCCTGGTACCATGCCTAGTGGCCAAGGCTAGGCTGGGCTACAGTGCAGCAGAACTTTACCATCATCCTTTCAGGTCACCCTGAGCTGTAAATCTCCTCCACTACGCTGTTCTGTGGCTTCTCTGATCTAGAATTTGTTGAGAATCTTTCTTTACAGGTATTTAATGGTGTGTGTGGGAAGAGCTAGTATATGTGCATCTTTCTACTCCCCAATCTTGGCTCTGCCCCAAATTTTTTTTATTATTATTATTGTTAATTTTATTTCTTTTCAGTGTTCTACAATCACAATCATATAACTTAGATTACTTTCCTCCTCCTTCCCCTCTACCTGTCTCCTCTGTCCCTGAGACAGCATAAAGTTTTATACAGGTTCTACACATACATTTCCACTATTGCCATGATGAGTAGAAGTATTAAAATGAATGGGAGAAATCATATAACAAACCAAAAGGTAATACACACACACAAACACATACAGACAAAATGATCTGCTACATTCTGCTACTGAATTTCACAGTTCTTTCTCTGGATATGGAAGGCATTTAACCTTCAAAACCATTGGGAATTTTTTAAAGTCTCTGCATTGAAATGAGGTTCTAAGTCTACTAGAAAAAAACTCACACGCTGTGGTTTTGGCTGTGCAAAAATTTCTCCTATTTCTGTTCCCTTCACTCAACACCAGATCATAGAAGTCTTTCCAGGGCTCTCAGAATTCTTCCTATTCACCATTTCTTATAGCGCAATAGTATTTCATTACATTCATATACAATAACTTTTTAGCCATTACCCAACTAAGGGTCACCCCCTGGATTTCCAGTTTTTGGTTACCACAAAGAGAGCTAATATAAGTACTTTTGTACACATGGGACCCTTTCCTACTTTTATGATCCCTTGGGGATACAGTCATAGAAGTGATACTGCTGGATCAAAGGGTTTCCATAGTTGTGTAACCCTTTGGGCATAGTTCCAAATCGTTCTTCAGATTGGTTGGATCAATTCACAGATCTACCACTAGTTAATTAGTATTCCAACTCTTCCACCTCCTCTCCAACATTTATTATCTTCTTGTTCTGTCATGTTATCCAATCTGATAGGTGTGATGTGGTACCTCAAATATTTTGATTTACATCTTTCTAATTAACAGCAATTTAGATCATTTTTTTGTATGACTATAGAAATCTTTAAGTTCTTCCTCTGAAAACTTCCTTTTCACATTTTGACTACTTATCAATTGGGGAATGACTTGTATTTTTGTATGTTTGACTCAGTTCTCTATATATTCTAGAAATTAGGCCTATATCACAGATATTAGCTCCAAAAATTATTTCCAAGTTATCTGCTTCCCTACTAATCTTGGTTGCAATGGGTTTGGTTGTGCAAAAACTATTCACTTTAATGTAATCAAAATTATCCATTTTGAAATTCATAATTCTCCCTATTTCTTCTTTCGTAAAAAATTCTTCAATTCTCCCTAAACCTGATAAATACACTAATTTTTGCTCCACCAATTTGTCCATAGTATCAATCTTTATATGTAGATCGTTCACCCATTTGCACTTTATTCTTGTGTACTGTGTCAGACATTGGTATATGCCTAGTTTCTGCCACGTTGTTATCCAGTTTTTCAGCAGTTTTGTCGAAGACTGGGCTGTTATTCCAGAAGCTGGGTTCCTTGGGTTTATCAAACAGTGGATTAATATATTCATTGCCTACTGGGTCTTGAGTTCCTAGCCTATTCAATTCACCTACCTTTCTGTTTCTTAAGCAGTAAAAAGTGGTATGGATAATTGCTGTTTTATAACAAAATTTCATATCTGGTAGCACTTGGCCACCTCCCCTAGCATTTCCTTTCATTACACCCATTAATATTCTGGACTTTTTGTTCTTCCAAACGAATTTTGACATTATTTTTTTCCAGCTCTAGAAATAATTATCTGATAGTTTATTTGGTATGGCACCAAATAAGTTAATTAATTTAGGTATAATTGTCATTTTTATTATACTGGCTTGGTCTACCCACAAGCAAGTGATGATTTCCACTTACTTAGATGTGACTTAATTTCTGTGAAAAGTGTCTTGTAATTGTGTTCATGTAGTCCCTGTGTTTGTTTTGGCAGATAAACTCTGCAATATTTTATGGTGTCTACCCTAGCTTTAAAAGGGATTTTTCTTTCTATCTCTTGCTGTTGGTCTTTGTTATTAATATATAGATATGCAGAAGATTTGTGTGAGTTAATTTTGTAACCTACCTGATTATAATGTGTTATTCTCATGAAAAGTTGCTGTATTCTTTTAACTAAAATCTTATTTAATATTTTTAATTTATATTCGTTAGAGTAATAGGTCTATAATTTTCTTTGTCTTGTCTCTTCCTGGTTTAGGTATCAAAACCATAATTGTATCATAAAAAGAATTTGGGAGGACTTCTTCTTCTCCAATATTCCCAAATAATCTGTATTGTATTGGAATTAACTTTTTTTACGTGTTTGATAGAATTCACTTGTAAATCCATCTGACCCTGAACATTTTTCCCTAGAGAATTCATTGATGGCTTGTTCAATTTCTTTTTCTGAGACAGGGTTATTTAAGTATTCAACTTCCTCTTCTGTTTTAAAATCCTCATCCATCTCATTTAAATTGTCGAATTTATGAGCATAGAGTTGGGGAAAGTAATTTCTAATTATAGTTTTAGTTTCTTCCTCATTTAGGTGAGTTGGCCACTTTCATTTTTGATATTGTAATTTGATTTTATTCTTAAAAAACAAATTGACCAAAGGTTTATGAATTATTTTAGTTTTTTTTCATAAAACCAACCATTAGTTTTATTTATTAGTTCAATCATTTACTTAATTTCAATTTTATTAATGTCTTATTTGTTTTTCAGTATTTCTAATTTGGCATTTATTGGGGACTTTCAATTTGTTTTTTTTCTAGGTTTTTCACCTGCATGCCCAAATCATGGTTCTCTTCTTTCTCTATTTTATTCATGTAGGCATTCAAAGATACAAAACTTCCTCTAAGAACTGCTTTTGGAGTACCCCATAAGATTTCATAAATTGTCTCATTGTCATTCTCTTGAATGAAGTTGTTCCTTGCTTCTATGGTTTGTTATTTAACCCACTCCTTCATGGTTAGATTGTTTAGTTTCCAATTAATTTTTGGTTTATCTTTCCAAGGCCTTTTATTACATGTAAGTTTTGATGGAATTATGATCTGGGAAGTATGCCTTGTTTATGTCTACCTTTCTGCATTGGATTTTGATGATTTTGCGCACAAGAACATAGTTTTTGAATATGTGACATGTACCACTGAAGAAAAAGTATATTCTTTTGTATTTCCATTCAGTTTTATCCAAAGATATATCATATCTAATTTATCCAGAGTTTTATTTACCTCCTTAACTTTTTCCTTGTTTATTTTGAGGAGAGATTTATGAAGTTCAAAGAGGGAGAGGTTGAAGTCCCCCACTAGTACAGTTTTGCTGTCTGTTTCTTCCTTCAACTCCCCCAACTTCTCCTCTAAGAATTTGGATGCTATACCACTTGGAGCATACAAGTTTAGTAATGATATTGCTTCGTTGTCTATGGTACCTTTTAACAGGATTTAGTTTCCTTCCTTATCTCTTTTGATTAGATCTATTTCGCTTTTGCTTTGTTTGAGATTAGGATTACTACCCCTGCTTTTATTACATCAGTTGAACAACAATATATTCTGCTCCAACCTTTTAAATTTACATTGTGCGTATCCCCCCATTTCAGATGTGTTTCTTGTAAACATCGTATTGTTGGATTATGGCTTTAATCCATTCTGTTATCCATCTCCGTGTTACGGGGTATTTCATTCCATTCACATTCACAGTTAGGCTTGCAATATATATCTTTCCCTCCATCCTGTTTACCACCTTTTGTGCTTTAATGTCTCCTATATCCCTTCCCCTATTCAATAGAGTTTTCATTTTGGACCACCACCTCCTGCAGTGTTCCCTTCCTTCTTTCAGCCATCTTCCCTTTTACTCCCTTTTACCCTTACTACTTCTCCCCACCTTTTAGCTTCCCCTCCCGTTTCTTCCCCATTCCCCTCCTACTGCCTATAGAGCTAGTTAGATTGATGTACTTAAGTTTATTGTTCCCTCCTTGAACCAAATCAGATGAGATATACTCTAAAACAATGCTCATCTTCCTTGCTCTTTTCTCTCTACTATAATATAATTTTGTATTTCTACCTGTGATTTAATTTACCATTTTCTGCTTCCTCATTTTCATGTCTCCTGTTACCATTCCTTCACATGCTTAACTCACATTTTTATCATCACATCATTTTCTTTATACCTGTTCTCTCTATCTGTGGATATCTCCTTTTTATTTCTTAATAGATGTACAATTCTCAAGCTTAACAAGTATCTTCTTCCCTTATAGGGATGCAAACAGTTTGCTGAAATTGAGCAAGAAGTTTTTCTTTTCCCCTGTTTACTTTTTTATGCCTCCTTTTGAGAGATATTTAAAGACCAAATTTTCTGTTGAGTTCTGGCTTCTTTGTCAGGAAAGTTTGCAAATATTTTTTTTTCTGAATGTTGATCTCCTTGCTTGAAATGCTATGTTCAACTTTTCTGGGTAATTGATCCTTGGTTACAGTCTCCTCTCCTTTGCCTTATGGAATATCATATTCTAATTCCTTCAATCTGTTAATGTAGAAGTTGCAAGGTCCTGTGTCATCCTGATTGTAGCTTTTCGATATTTGAATGGTTTCTTTCAGGTTGCCTGTAGTATTTTCTCCTTCACTTGGTAGTTCTAGAATTTAGAAGCAATATTTCTTGGTGTTTTTAGTTGGTATTGCTTTTGGGAAGTGAATTTTGGATTCATTCGATGACTATTTTTCTAGCAGTTCTTGGCAGGTTTCCTTGATGATTTCTTGGAAGATATTGTCCAGACTCTTTTTTTCATCATTATTGGTAGGCCAATAATTCTTAAATTTCCTCTCCTGGATCTACTTTCCAGGTCATTTTTTTCCAATTAGATATTTTGTATTTTCTTTTATCTTTTCGTTCTTTAGATTTTGTTTGACTGGTTCTTGCTGTCTCATAGAGTCATTAGTTTCTACTTGCCCAATTCTAATTTTCATCAGATTGCTTTCTTCGGTTAACTTTTACATCTCCTTTTCCATCGGTCTAATTATTCCTTTTAAGGAGTTATTTTCTAAACTTAGATTTGCATTTCCTTTTCCATTTGTCCTATTTTCCTTTTTAAAGAACCGTTCTCTTAAGTGAATTCTTTTTTCTTTTCTTTTTAATTTTTATTTCATTTATTTATAAATGTTCTACAATCACTTCCTTAAAATTAAGATTTTATCCCTCCACACCTTCCCCCCC
>CM053771.1:327204123-327236829 GCA_028658325.1 Potorous gilbertii
TAAGCCATTCCCCAATTGATGGGCATCTCCTTGATTTCCAGTTCTTGGCTACCACAAAGAGTGCCACTATAAATATTTTTGTACATGTGGGTCCCTTTCCCATTTTTATAATCTCTTGGGGATACAGTCCTAGTAGTGATATTTCTGGGTCAAAGGGTATGCACATTTTTGTAGCCCTTTGGGCATAGTTCCAAACCATTCGCCAGAATTGTTGGATGATCTCACAGATTTTCTAAGGCAAAATGCCTTTCACACTCAGAGAAAGAAATATGGAAATCATTCACAGAATGTAGCAGATCATGTTTGTGTGTGTGTGGGTTTTAGTGAATTCTTTTTTCAACTTTTAAAGTATTGGCCAGTTTTTCTTCTTTTTCCTTCTTCAGCTGTTCCAGAAAAGCTGTTTGTGCATGAAAGCAGATCATAATCCCTTCTGAAATTTCATATGGGAGTGCAGTGTCAATACTGACCTCCTTGGTATTCATGTTTTGGTCCTTGTCTCCATAGAAAGGTTCTATAGTCTTTTCTTGTCTGCTTTGCTTCTTCGTGCTCATGATGGTCGGTCTGCGTGTGTTGTGACTTCTGGTTCTTTCAGTTAGAAGCTAGAGAACCTGGTGTTGAGCTGACTGGTGTGAAAAAGCTAAAGACAGGTGTCTTTTTTTTCTTTTTGTTTTGTGTTTCTCCAGATCAGTCCTGGGCCTGACTTGTTAAGTCTGGTCACGGTATATCTCCTCATCTGAGCTAGGGCAAAGGCAAGCTCAATGTTTGGTAATTTTGGCTGCTCTATTTTCTTCCCATTTACCTTGAAGCACTGAGGTATGCCTAGGCCCTAGTGTAAATTTCCACCCTGCCTGGGCCCCTGTCATTCCAGTTCACTTCTTCTATAGTAAGAGGAATCCCCCTTAGCTATATTCCTAGCCTCATGTGCTATGAGCCTGTTTGCCCCTTCTTCTGATCCTACTCATACAGGATATTTTGGGGGGAAACATTTTATGGATCGTTTGAAATCCATAAAGGGAGGGGGAAAGAGTATTTACTGTTCACTGTTCCATTTTGGCCCACTAGAAGTACACGTAGGTACTTGTTAAATTAAAGACTGTGTGCTGATAGTCTCAAGAGCTGCTGCAGCTGATGCCTGGTCCTCAGCACCTGTCACTCTGTCACTTGTTTGGTTCTGTGGGTCTCCTGTCCTGGGCTTCCACCTCACTATTCCACTGTACTGCTGCTGCCTCAGTCCACCCTTGGAGTTTACCTGCTAGGCTGCTGTGGGTGAACTTGTCTGGGTACTGTGGGCTGATCCCCACCAAACACATCCTTCCTGTCGACTTTTCAGTCTGTCCTGGTCTGTGAGTCTGCCAGTCTGTCTTGTATTGGATTCTACACTCCAAAATTTGGTCAGATACTCTTTCTAGAGGTGTCTGAAGGAGTTTGTCTAAAAGCTTAGGTGAGTAATGCTGTAACTCTGCCATCTTGGCTCTGCCTCCTCAAGTAGGTTTTAATGTGATTATTTAGTATTTTCTAAGTATGTCATCATATCAACTACGAAGAGTGATAACAAGTTCTTTTAATTCTTTTAATTTCCTTTTCTTCTCTTATTCCTAAAGCTTTCATTTCTAATATCATATTATATAACAGTGATGATGATAATGGACATTGTTGTTTCTCCCAATATCTAATTAGAAATACTATTAGTCCATCCACCTTACTTATAAAACTTGTGGATGGCTTTAAACAGATGCTACTTATCATTTTAAAGAAGGCTCCATTTATTCCTGTGCTCTTGTCTTTGTAATAGGAATGGGTGTAGTATTTTGTGAAAAGCTTTTTATGTGGTTTATGTTAGTTTTTTTTGTTGATATAATAAATTATACTAATAGTTTTCCTAATGTTGAAAAAGCCCTGCATTCCTGGTATAAATCCGACCTGATCAAATTGCATTATTTTCATGATAAATTGCTATAATCCTTGTGGTATAATTTTTATCTGCTTTTTTAATATCTATGTTCAGCCGGGAAATTGGTTTATTGATTTCTCTGTTCTGACTCTTCCAGTTTACCATACTTGAATCATAAGAAGAATTTGATAAGACTCTTTGCCTGTTTTCCCAAATAGTCTACAATGAATTGGAATTAATTGTTATTCAAATATTTGATAGAATTAACTTTTGAATCCATCTGGTCCTGGAGATTTTTTCCTAGGGAGTTTGTTGATGGTTTGACCAATTTATTTTTTTAAGATGCGTTATATTTTCATTCCTACTCTGTCAAACTGAGTAATACACATTTTATAAATATTCATTTTTTTAAACTAAGATTGTCAAATTTATTGGCATCCAGTTGGTTGGTCAAAATAATTCAAAATTATTGTTGTAATTTCTTATAAACAGGTTGTTCATTCAAACTTTTCAATTTTAATACTGGTAATTTGGATTTATTTTTTCTTTTTTTAATCAAATTAACTGAAGATTTATCTATTTTATTGATTTTTTTCCTAACATCATTGACAGTTTTATTTAACAGTTCAATACTTTTCTTAATTTCAATTGCAACTTTAATTTTAGTGTAATCTCTTCTTTGCTTTTCAGTATTTTTAATTTGGTATTTCATTGGGGATTATTAATTTATTCATTTTTTTAAATGTTTATTTATTTAGTTTTCAAAAACTAAAGATTTTACTTATCATTTCCACAAAATTTTGAGTTCTAAATTTTCTTCCCATCTAGCCACACCACCCACCCCAAAAGGCCATGCATTCGGATTACTGCTTCCCTCAAACTGCCCTCCAGTCTAACACCTCTCTCTTCCATTATCCCTATCTTTTCTTTTGTCCTGTTGGGCAATATAAATTTCAAGACCCATTACCTGTATTTCTTATTTCCCATTTGTTTGCAAAACAAATTCTCAATTTGTGTTCCTAAAATTTTAAATTCCAACCCCTCTTCCTTCTTCCTTCCCCACCCATCCTCACTGAGAAGGAAAGCAATTCAATATAGGCAATTCATGTACAGTTTTGCAAATGACTTCCACAATAGTCGTGTTGTATAAGACTAGCTATATTTCCCTCCATTCTAACTTGTCCCCTATTTATTATGTTCTCCGTTTTGACCTTGTCCCTCCCCAAAAGTGTTTACTTCTGATTACTCTTTTTTCCTATTTACCCTCCCTTCCATCTTGCCTCCCGCTATGCTTATCCAATTCACTTTTACATTGCTGTAGTGTAAGATAGATTTTCAGAACAAAGGGAGTGTGTTAATCCTTCCTTAAGCCAAATGTGATGACAGTAAACTTCACTTTCTCTCTCTCACCTCCTCCCTTTCCCACTCCATTGAAAAATATTTTCTTGCCTCTTTTATGAGAGATAATATGCCCCATTCAATCTCTTGCATTATACTCCCAATATACTATACCATTACTTCTTAATTTCATTTTTTTGGATATGATTCCTTCCTATTCAACTCACCATGAGCTCTCTGTCTACATATGTGCATATATATATATGTGTATATATATATATATATATATATACACATATATATATGTATATATATATTTATATTGTATATATGTGTGTATATGTATGTATGTATGTATGTGTGTGTGTATTTCCTCCAGCTACCCACATACTGAGAAATGTTTCAAGAGTTACAAATATTATCTTTCCATGTAGGAATGTAAATCATTCAACTTTCATAAGTCTCTTTTGATTTTTCTTTCCTGTTTCCCTTTTTATGCTTCTCTTGTTCGTTATGTTTGAAAGCCAAATTTTCTATTCAGCTCTGTTCCTTTCATCAGCAATGCTTGAAAGTTACCTATTTTATTTAATCACCATTTATTCCCCTGAAGTATTACACTTATTTTTGCTGGGTAGGTGATTCTTGGTTTTAATCTTAGTTCCTTTGAGTATTGAAATACAATATTACAAATATTTCTATCCCTTAATGAAGAAGCTACCAGACATTGTGTATTCCTGATTGTGTTTCCACAATACTAAAGCTGTTTCTTTCTGGCTACTCACAGTATTTTCTCCTTGACCTGGGAACTCTGGAATTTGGGTACAATATTCCAAGGAGTTTCTCATTTTGGATCTCTTTCAGGAGGGGATTGGTGGATTCTTTCAATATTAATTTTGCCCTCTGATTCTAGAATATCAGGGCAGTTTTCCTTGATAATTCCATGAAAGATGATGTCTAAGCTCTTTTTGGGTCATGGTTTTAAATTAGTGCCATAATTTTTAAATTATCTCTCCTGAATCTATTTTCCAGCTCAGTCATTCTTCCAAGGAGATATTTCATATTATCTTTCTTTTTTTTATTCTTTTGGTTTTGTTTTGCAGTTGCTTTCCTTCTGATAAAGTTATTAGCTTCCACATACTTCATTCTAATTTTTAAATAACTGTTTTTTTCTTTTCAGTGAGCTTTTGAGTCTGCTTTTCCATTTTGCTAATTCTGCTTTTTAATGTGTTCTCCTCATTGACATTTTGGACCTCTTTTGCTAATTGAATTAGCATATTCTTTTTATTTTTAATGTTCTACAATCACTATTACAAAGCTTATTTTTTCCCCTACCTAACCTCCTGCCCCGCTCCCTCCCCAAGATGGCATACAATTCTATATAGGATCTACACATACATTCCTATTGAATACATTTTCACTATAGCCAAGCTGTGTAGAAGAAATAAAAAAGTAAGAAATTATATAACAAACCAAAATTTAACACACACACACAAGCACACGCACACACACACACACACACACACACAAATGATCTGCTACATTCTACAATTGAATTCCACATTTTTCTCTAAATGTGCAAGGCATTTTGCCGTTGAAGACCATTGGGAATTTTTTTTATGTTCTTTCATTGCCAGGAAGATAGAAGTCTACCAGGAAAAAAAACTGCTCTGACATTCTAGTTTTGCTGTGCACAAAGTTTTCCTGGATCTGCTAATATCGCTCAGATCAGATCATATAAGTCTTGCCAGGCCTCTCTGAAATCTTCCTGTTCATCATTTCTTACAGTGCAATATTATTCCATTACATTCATATACTACAATTTATTCAGTCATTCCCCAATTGATGAGCATCCCCTTCATTTCCAGTTTTTGGCATCTACAAAGAGTGCTGCTATAAATATTTTTGTATATGTGGGACCCTTTCCCATTTTTATGATCTCTTGGAGATATACCCTTAGAAGCAATATTGCTGGGTCAAATGGTATGCACATTTTTGTAGCCCTTTGGGCATAGTTCCAAACTGCTCTCCAGAATGATTGGATGAGCTCACAGCTCCACCAACAATTCATTACTGTTCTAACTCTTCCACATCCTCTCCAACATTTATCGTTTTCCTGTTCTGTCATGTTTCCCAATCTAATGGCTGTGATGTGGTACCTCAGAGCTGTTTTGATTTGCATCTCTCTAATAAAAAGTGATTTGGAGCATTTTGTCATATGATTATAGATATCTTTAATTTCTTTCTCTGAAATTGCCTACTCATATCTTTGACCATTTATCAATTGGGGAATGACTTCCATTGTTGTACATTTGTCTCATTCCTCTATATATTCTAGAAATGAGGTCTTTATCCCCTAGATTTGCTGTACAAATTCTTTTCCAACTTACCACATCCCTTCGAATTTTGGTTTCATTGGGTTTGGTTGTGGAAAAACTTTTTGGTTTAATGGAATCAAAATTATCCATCTTTCACTTCAAAATACTTTCAATCTCTTCTTTAGTCAAAAAGTCTTCCCTTCTTCATAAATCTGATAAATGCACTATTCCTTGGTCCTCCAATTTCTCCATTGTATCAATCTTTATACTTAGATATGTACACATTTGGACTTTATTCTCGTGTAGTTTGTCAGGCATAGTTCTCTCCCTAGTTTCCACCACACTGTTATGCAGTTGTCCCAGCAATTTTTGTCAAACAGTGAGTTCTCATCGCATAAGCTGAGGTCCTGGAATTTATCAAATAGGAGGTTGCGATATTCCTTGCCTACTGTGTCTGGGGTACCTAGCATATTCCAGTTGTCTGCCCTTCTGTTTTTTAGCCAGTACCAAGTGGTTTTGAGAATTGCTACTTTCTAATATATTGAAGTCTGGTAGTGCTAGGCCACTTTCCCTAGCATTTTTTTCATTGGTCCCTTGATATTCCGGACCTTTTATTCTTCCAGATGAATTTTGATATTATTTTATCCAGCTAAAGAAAATAATTATCTGACAGTTTAATTGGTATGGAACGAAATAACTAAATTAATTTGGGTAGAATTTTCATTTTTATTATTTTGGCTCGGCCTACCCATGAGCTACTGATGTTTTCCCACTTGCTTAGATCTGACTTTATCTGTGTAAAAAGTGTCTTGTAATTGTGTTCATATAGTCCTTGAGTTTTTTGGCAGGTAAACTCCCCAATATTTTATAGTGTCTACCCTAGCTTTAAATGGGATTTCTCTTTCTATCTCTTGCTGTTGGACTTTGTTATTGATATTTAGGAATGCAGAAGTTTTGTGCAAGTTTACTTTGTAACTTGCAAGTTTTCCAAAGTTGTTTATTATTTCAAGTCATTTTTTTACTTGAATCTCTGGGATTCTCTAAGCATATCATCACATAATCTGCAAAGAATGTCAACATAGTTTCTTCTTTGCCTTTTCTTATTCTTTCAATTTATTTATCTTGTGTGATTGCTACATCTATTATTTCTAGTACCATATTGAATAATAGGGGTGGTAAAGGACATTTTTGTTTCACCCCTGATCTTACTGGAAATGCGTCGAGCTTATCTCCATTGCATATAATGTTTGCTGAAGGTTTTATGTAAATACTGCTTATTATTTTATGGAAAGTTCCCTTTATTCCTTGGTTCTCCAGTGTTTTTAATAAGAATGGTGTTGTGTTTTTTCGAAAACTCTGCATCTATTGAGATAATCATGTGGCTTTTGTTAGTTTTGTTGTTGATATGATCAATAATGCTAATAGTTTTCCTAATACTGAACCAATCATGAATTCCTGCTATGAATCCTACCTGATCATAATGTATTATTCTCACTATAAGATGCTGTATTCTTTTTGCTAAAATCATATTTAAAAATTTTTGCATCTATATTCATTAAAGAAATTGGTCTGTAGTTTTTTTTCTGTTTTGTCTCTTCTTGGTTCAGGTATCAAAACCATATTTGTGTCAGAAAAAAAATTTGGAAGGCCTCCTTCTTCCCTAATTTTCAAAAATAGTCTATATACCATTGTAATTAACTGTTCCTTAAATGTTTGATAGAATTCAGTTGTAAATCCTTCTGGCCTTGGAGATTTTTTCCTAGGGAGTTTATTTTTATTCAATTTATTTTTCTGAGATGGGGTTGTTTAAGTATTCAACTTCCTCTTCTGTTTATCTGGGCAATTTGTATTTATTAAAATATTCATCCATATCATGTAGATTGTCGAATTTGTGGGCATAAGATTGGGCAAAGCAATTTCTAATTATTGTTTTAATTTCCTCCACATTTTAGGTGAGTTCATTCCTTTCATTTTTAATATT
The DNA here is from genome assembly GCA_028658325.1 of Potorous gilbertii. Classification (NCBI taxonomy): domain Eukaryota; kingdom Metazoa; phylum Chordata; class Mammalia; order Diprotodontia; family Potoroidae; genus Potorous; species Potorous gilbertii. The sequence continues at coordinate 327,211,649 of CM053771.1, forward strand.
AATAGTTTGATTTTCTTCTTTCTTTTTTAAATCAAATTGACCAAATTTTTGTCAATTTTATTAGTTTTTTTAATAAGAGCAACTATTGCTTTTATTTTTTAATTCAATAATTTTCTTAATTTCGATTTTTTAATCTCTCCTTTGATTTTCAGTATTTCTAAATTAGTATTTACTTGGGGATTCTCAGTTTGTTCTTTCTCTAGCTTTTTCAGCTGCATGCCCTAGTCATTGATCTCTTCTTTCTCTATTTTATTTATATTGACATTCAAAGATATAAAATTTCCTCTAAGAACTGTTTTTGCAGTATCCCATAAGATTTGGTATGTTTTCTCATTGTTGTCATTTTCTTGAAAGAAGTTGTTGATTTTTTCTATAATTTGTTGTTTAACCCACTCCTTCTTTAGGATGAGATTATTTAGTCTCCAATTGATTTCTGGTTTATCTTTATTACATATAATTATTATTGCATTATGATCTGAGAAGGATGCATTGATTGTCTCTGCCTTTCTTCACTGGATTTTGAGGTTTTATGTCCTAGTACATGGTCAGTTTTTGTATATGTGCCATATACTGCTGAGAAGAAGGTATATTCCTTTCTATTCTCATTCAGTTTACTCCAGAGGTCTATCATATCTACCTTATCCAGAGTTTTATTTACCTCCTTAACCTATTTCTTGTTTATTTTGAGGTTAGATTTATCAAGTTTAGAGGGGGGAGGTTGAGTTCCCCCACTTGTATAGTTTTGCTATCACTTTCTTCCTTCAACTCCCCCAACCTCTCCTCTAAGAATTTGGATGCTATACCACTTGGAGCACGAATGTTAATAATGACATTGCTTCATTATCTATAGTGCCTATTCACAGGATACAATTTCCTTCCTTATCTCGTTTGATTAGATCTGTTTCTACTTTTGTTTTGTCTGAGATTAGGATGGATACTCCTGTTTTTCTTACATCAGCTAAAGCACAATATATTCTGCTGCAACCTTTGACCTTTACCCTGTGTGTATCTCCCCATTTCAAATGTGTTTCTTGTAAACAACATACTGTTGGATCAGGGCTTTTAATCCATTCTGCTATCTGTCTCCGTTTTATGGGAGATTTCATTCCATTTACATTCATAGCTATGATTACATTCTGTGTATTTTCCTCTATCCTCTTTCCCACCTTTTTTGCTTTTAACTTTCCCTTCTCCCTTCCCCTCTTCAATAGTTTTCACTTTTCACTAACACCTTCTACAGCCTCCTCTTCCTTCTTTTGGTGCCCTTCCCTTTTACTCTCCTTTACCTTTATTGCTTCTTCTCTTCCTTTCAGCTTCCCCTCCCCTTTCTTTTCTTTTTTCTTCCTCCTGTCAATAGAGCTTGTTAGAATTATATACTTAAGTTTATTGTTCCCTTCTTGAACCAAATCAGATAAGAATACCTCTCAAACAAAGCTCATCTCCCTCTCCTCTTTCCCTCTACTATAATTTTGTATTTCTTCCTATCATATGTTTTACCATTTTCTGCTTCCTCCTTTTCACACCTCCTGTTTCAATCCCTTTGCATGCTTAAATCATAGTTTTAACATGACATCATTTACATTATACCTGTTCCTTCTATGTATATCCCTTTTATATTTCATAATAGAGGTACCATTCTGAAGATTAACAGATATCATCTTCCCTTATAGGGAGGTAAACAGTTTCCCCAAATTGAGTAACAAGATTTTTTGTTTTTCCCCCCTCTATACCCTTTGATGCCTCTCTTGAGACCAGCATTTGAAGACTGAATTTTCTATTTCGTTCTGACATTTTTGTCAGAAAGGTCGGGAAATCCCTTACTTCAGTGTATGACTATCTCCTTTCCTGAAATGTTATGCTGAACTTTTCTTGGTAGTTGATCCTTGGTTGAAGTCCCAGCTCCTTTGCTTTATGGAATATTGGATTCCAATTCCATCAGTCTTTTAATATAGAAGCTGCAAAGTCCCATGTGATACTGACTGTTGCTCCTTGATATTTGAATGGTTTTTTGTGGCTTCCTGTATTATTTCCTTCTTCACTTGATAATTCTGCAACATGGCAACGATATGTCTTGAGGTTTTGAATTTAGGATCCCCTTAGGAAGGTGAGTCATGGATTCTTCCGATGATTATTTTGCCCCCTGGATCTAGCACTTCTGGGCAGTTTCTTGAATGATTTCTTGGAAGATATTGTCCAAACTCTTTCTTTCATCGTGGCTTTCTGACAAGACAATAATTGTTATATTTTCTCTCCTGGATCTATTTTCCAGATCATTTTTTTTTCCAATTAGATATTTTGCATTTTCTTCTATCTTTTCTCTCTTTAGATTTTGTTTGACTGATTCTTGCTGTCTCATAGGGTCATTAATTTCTACTTGCCCAATTCTAATTTTCATCAGATTGTTTTCTCCAGTTAAATTTTGCATCTCCTTTTCATCGGTATAATTGTTCCTTTTAAGGGTTTATTTTCTCTAGTTGTACTTCTTTTTCCATTTGTTTAATTTTTCTTTTTAAAGAGGCTTTCTCCTCTGTGAGTTCTTTTTTCATTCTTTTAAAATCATTGGCCAGTTTTTCTATTTCCTTCTCAGCTGTTCCATGAGAGTTATGTGTATGCCAGCAGTTCACAGTTCCTTCTGAAGTTTCAAATGTAAGTACAATCTCTCATCACTACTCACCTCTTTGGTGTTTGTGTTTTGATCTTTGTCCCCATATCAAGAGTCTACGGTTTTTTCATGCTTATTTTTCTTTTTTTTGTTCACGATGGTTTCATGCTTATTTTTCTTTTTTTTTTTGTTCACGATGGTGATTGTGTGTTGTGGCTCCTGGTTCTTTCATTTACAAGCTGAAAAACTTGGTGTTGAGATGGATTTTGTGAAAAAGCTAAGAGTAGGTGTGTTTTTATCTTTTTATTTGGTGTTTCCCATATCATCCCTGGGGTCAGCTTGTTAATGTGGTGGGGGAAGGGTGGTATGGTCATAGGAGATCTCTTCAGCCGAACTGAGGCAAAGAAAACATCAGGAGATGATGATTCGAACTGCCCTATTGTCTTCCAAGTTCCCCTGAAGTGCTGAGGCAGGGCTAGATCCTAGTGTGAATTTCCACCCCTCCTGGGGCTCCTCTCCATGCGCTGAGGCTTGCCTGAGTTCTAGTGCAAGTTTCTACCATCCTGGGGACCCTCTCCTTCTGGTTCTTCTCTGTCACACTAAGAGGAATCTCCCTTAACTATTTTTCAGGTGTTATGAGACTATATGTCCCCTCTGCTATTTCCACTAATCCAGGAATTTTCTGGGGAAATATTTTATGGTACTTTCGAGGTCATCAAGGGGGGAGAAGAGAGCATTTACTGATCACTCCACCATCCTGGGTCTCGAAAGTTCAAGTAGAGTTAGCCTATTTTTAATGGTATTATTTTCTTCAGCATTTGTTTGGTTCTTCTTTAGAAAGCTGCTGACTTACTTTCCATGATTTTCTTGTATTGTTCTCATTTCTCTTCCCAATTTTTCCTCCACCTCTCTTACTTGATTTTCAAAATCCCATTTGAACCCTTCCATGGCCTGAGACCACTGCATATTTATTTTAAAGGCCTCTGATGGAATGTGTTGTTCTTCCTCCTCTAAAAGAATGGAAGCAGATACCTGTTCACCAAGAAAGTAACCCTTTACAATCTTATTTTTTCCCTTTCCTGGGGATATTCCCAGCCAATTATTTAACTTTTTAGTCCTTTGTCAAGAGAGGTGTAAACTCTTGGGACCTGTATGTTCTCACTTCCTCCATGATGGTTTAATCAAGGAAGAGGTGTTTACTCCTCTCCTTGCCTGTGCTCTGCTCTGCTCTACAAAGCTTTTGTGTCTAAGATCTGCATGTAGAATTCCCTTTCCAGAGCATCGACCAACTCCACCACGCCACATTTTGTGGCTTCTGTTGCTCTAACATTTGTTCAACGTCATTTTTACAGGCATTTATTGAGGAAGAGCTAGAGCAGGTGCGTTTTTCTACTCCACCATCTTGGCTGCTTTCAAGGACATGTTTCCTCCATCATAATATTTTGCATTTTTTCAGCTGCATTTTTAAAGGAATTGTTCAATTTTCTCTATCCCTCATTTTAATTTTATCATCCTTATTGAGCTCTTCATGAAAACTTTGTTTTTATTTTAGACCAGTTCATATTCCCCTTTGAGATTTCAGATTTGGACATATATTGCCCACGTTGTCCTCTTCTAAATTTATGATTTGATCTTCACTGTCACCAAGATGTTTCTCTTTTGTCATTTTTTTCTTCATTCTTCTTAATCATGTTGTTTGCCTTTTTTCTGTCTTTTAAATTTGATCTCTGCTTCTGCGACCTGTTGGGCATTGTCCTGGACTTCTTTTTCTGGTGTCTAAGGAACTGGTTACTGTTTTTTAGTGCTGGGGTCTCTGGTGCTGGCAGTCAGATGTTGTAGTGTTCTGATAATTTACCTTGTGCTGAGCTGGAGGTGAGGGCTCGTGTGTGCCTGGTGCTTGTCTTCACCTCCACCCTGATTCTCAGGATCTTCTGATGTTCTGCTGAAATGAAGTTTGCTACTGGCTTTCTGAGATGCCTTCCAGCCAATACTGATCCCCTTCAATCACAGACTGAGAGACCTTTGCTGTTAATCCCCAGCCACCTGACCTAAAAACTGATGTACCCTGTCTTTCCACTTGTTCCACTATTCCAGGATATTTTCCTGGAGCAAAATTCTTTTTTTCCAAGTTAAATTTTCTCCCTCTCCCTCACCAAGATGACATGCAATCTGACATGGGCTCTAAACATACATTCCTATCAAACACATTATAAAGTTTGTCATATTGCATCAAAGAAATATAACAAATTGGAGAAAACATGAGAAAGAAAATCAAAACAAAATACAATAAAATAAAATAAAAAATAAAATCGTTTTGCTCTTCATTTCAACTGCATCATTCTTTGTCTGGATGCAGATGGCATTTTCCATCATTAGTCCTTTGGAATGGCTTTAGGTCCTTGCATTGTTGAGAAGGATTGAGTCTATCAAAATCAGTGTTAGCATATTGTGGCTGATTCTGTGAACAATGTTCTCCTTCTTCTCTCTTCACTCAGTATCAGCACATACAGTTCTTTCCAGAATTTTCTGAATTCTGTCTCTTCATCATTTCTTAGAGCACAATAGTATTACATCGATATACCACAACTTATTAAGTCATTCTCCAATTGATGGGCATGCCCTCAATTTCCAGTTTTTGGCCACCACAAAAAATAGCTGCTATAAATATTTTTGTTCATGTGTGGGCGGTTTCCCCTTTTTATGATCTCTTTAAGATACAGTCTTAAAAGTGGTATTGGGGGTCAAAGGTTTGACATATTTTTGTTGCTCTTTGGGCATAATTCCAAATTGCTTTCCAGAATGGTTGGATCAGCTCAATCCCCAAAGAATTTGTTTTCTGACTTTTCCACATCTTCTCCAAAATTGACAATTTTCCTGTTTTGTCATATTTGTCAATGTTATAGGTGTGATGTGGTATCTCAGAGTTGTTTTGATTTCTGTCTCTCTAATCAATACTGATTTGGACCAATTTTTATATGGCTATAGATTGCTTTCTTCTAATGAAAACTGTCTGCTCCTACCCTTTCACCATTTATCAATTGCAGAATTACTATGATTTTTGTAAATTTGATTCAGTTCTCTAAATATTTTAGAAATTAGACCTTTGTTAAAAATAAGATTTGTAAAAATTCTTTCCCAGTTTTCTGCTTCCCTTCTAATCTTAGCTACATTGACTTTATGCAAAAACTTTGAAAATTAGTGTAATCAAAATTATTCATTTTTACATTTTATAATGTTCTCTATTTCTTGTTTGGTCATGGATTTCTCCATTTTCCATAAATCTGAGAGAGAAACTATTTGTTGGTCCCCTAATTTGTTTATAATATTAGCCTTTAAACCAAACCATATGTCCATTTGTACTTTATTTTGGTATCATGTCAGACATTTGTCTATGCCCATTTTATGCCACAGCATTTTTCAGTTTTCCCAGCAGTTTTTATCAAATAGTGAGCTCTTATCTCAGGTGGAGTCTTTGGATAGATTGCCAAAATCACTGACTATTTTGTGTTGTATCCCTAACCTATTCCACTCTTCTACTGCTCTATTTTTTAGCTAGTACCAAGTGGTTTTGATGATTGCTGCTTTATAATACCATCAGGCATGGCAAAGCCATGTTCCCTAGCACTTCTTTTCTTTAATTTCCTTGATATTTTGGACTTTTTTGTTCTTCCAGATGAATTCTGCTTTTATTTTTTCTAACTAAATAAATTACATTTTGGTAGTTTGATTGGTATGACACTGAATAAGTAAGTTAATTTAGGTAGATTTCTCATTTTTATTATATTAGTTCAGTCTACATATGAGCAGCTGATATTTTCCCAATTATGTATATTAGACTTTATTTGTGTGAAAACTGTTTTGTAATTGTGTTCATATAGTTCTTGGGTTTGTTTTGGCAAATGGACACCCAAATATTTTATAATGCCTTCAGTAACTTAAAATAAAATTTCTCTTTGTATCTCTTGCTGCTGAACTTTGTTAATAATATATAGGAATTCCAAAGATTTATGTGAGTTTATTTTATATCCTGCAACTTCGCTAAAATTGCTTATTATTTCAAGTAGTTTTAGTTGTTTGTTTAGTATTTTCCTATGTATACCATCGTATCATCCACAACATATGGCAATTTAATTTCTTCTTTGCCTATTCTAATTCCTTTAACTTCCTTTTTTTTCTCTTATTGCTAAAGCTAACATTTGTAGCACCATATTGAATAAAAGTTGTGATAATGGACATTCTTATTTCATTGAACCTTATTGGAAATACATCTAGTTTATCCGTGGTGCAATATAGTCTGTGTTTTTCAGGTCTAAAAGAGAGGTTGAAGGGGATCACTTCATCTTGGCTCCCACCACTGTTTTTAAGCAGATATTGCAGGACCACATGCTGGATATTTCCAAGAAAGTATATATGGTCAAGTACATACTAGTTTATAAATCCTTTCTTTAATATTAAAGGAATTTGATGATCTTCCTAGCCCCTTCCTAGACCCATCTGACTTGATTTGAGCTTTGATCCAGCCCCCAGCATCAGTCACATGGAACCCATGGTGGGAGGAGTTTGCCTAACGGGTGGAGAAATAAACTTGGAGCAGGAAAAGAGATTGAGGAAGTGCTGAGGCAGATCAGTTAGCATGAGTGAGAGAGGGTGGAATTTTGTCTAGGGGAGCTTGTTTGTGGGAAGACCTGATGGAGAGAAGATTTGGGGATGGCATTGCTCCCTGGATTGGTGGTGTGTATGAATTTATTTGTTACTATGGTGAATTTGGCTTTCTGGTATCTTTATAAATATCTTGGTTTCATCTTCGATGAAGACAGTTATTTATATTTTGTGAATTTACCCCGGAAAAACACAGGTGTATTAATAGCAGCTGCTTTGGGTATAGCATTGTCATTATACCTTCTAATTCGGAGGTTTTCTGTAGGATATTCTTAGTGATATGTATCTGTTATTTTACATTAATATTAATTATTAGTGATAAAGGTAGATCAATAAGTGAAAACCTATATTTATATTTTCTTTCAAATACAGGTCTTTTTTCAACTGAATCACTCTGGATGGCACATTCCCTAGCCACTTTTCCACTTATGACTGTACCTTCACTCATTCTCCTCAGCTCACAGGTAAAGATGAGAGGGTTGGAATATTTTTTGCTTCCTATTGCCATCTTGGGTCTCTCCCTTCCTCTATCACTCAGTAACTTCCCTACCTTTTAATTTCATGCTATTCATGTTACCACCCAATCAAAATTCTGTTAACTGTTGTCCAGATATCCCCATAGCACTCCATTCCTTTACACACTTAGTTTGATACCTGCCATAAATTTTTTCTCTCCTTCCCAAATCTCACTCTAATGTGGTGGATTTCATCACATATATTGATTCTACCTGAAATACCTAATCACTCAGTTTTTTAACTTTTCAACTTCTTATGAGATTTTATTCCACTCTAACTCAGCTACCCAAAAAGAGGATTATATACTTGATCTTGGCAACACCCACAAATGAAATTCCTCCATGTTAAATAAATCAACTCTTCTGAGAGAAAACGATTATTAATAAACAAATATTGGGGGATCCAGGTTTATTTTGCTCTGTTTCCTTATTTAGAGTCTTGGTTAAAGAAGTCACTGAAAGACAGGGTTATAAGGATCTCCTCAATGTTGGGTGGAGATCCTATCCAACTCGGAAAGCTTATTTATGATTAAATGGTAAAGATAATATAATCTAGGTAAATTCTGGCCCATTTTTCAACTACGTAAGTGGTTTTAGTGGAGGATAGTTACTTTTTTCATAGATTACTGAAGGTTGAATGATATGGGTGTGGAGATGAGTCTTTTTGTCCAGGAGGGATGTGATCCAAGTCAGAAACCCCAGGCTGTCATTAGAATAAGTACATCTATCTTTAGAATATTAATTTTCTCGTTAAATGTTAAACAATCAGAGTTGATTCCCACCTATTGCGAAGATCCACTCTTCAAAGGGTATTTAAACGTTCAGCAATCCCCAAGGTTCATCTTTGATTTCTGACAGAAAGCTACTGACATCAGTCTATTAATTATTTGCTAGCTATGGTTAATAAATTGATTATTAATTACCCAGAAACTGTATCTAGACTTTTAATTTGTCACACTTCTTATATACCATATTCTATTGGCTTTTTCCCTCTCCATTTGCCATCCCTTACATAACTATACTCTTCATCTACAGCATGACCATCAATCTTTTGATTTCTCCATGATCTCCTAGGCCATCTTTCTTTCACTAACTACTCTGACCCATCTCTATATCTTGATTCTTTGATGAAACAATTCAATTCTACACTGTTATCTCTTTAATAAATTGTCTCTTGTGTCCAGCCAAGCCTCTGCCTTGGATCATATCTGCTTTTGTCACCTTTATTCCTACATATATGTTGTTGAAAAAAAGTGGAGAAAATCATGCAACTGTTCTGCGTGGGTCCACTACATATTTATGTAACATAGCTTCAAGTGTGTCCTCATTGCTGTCAGACAGTCTTACTATACTTACCTTACAAGTATTCTACTCTCCACAATAGTTATTCAAAATTTTTTCTTTCTTTCTCAAACTTCTTCTTGCTCAACTCTTAGTTGAGAATTTTGCTTCATATTTTACAGAAAAGAATTGAGCCATGCATATTCTCCCCTCCTCTTCATCTCTTTTACATTCTTCCACTTTCTCCTCATTCACCATCTCACATGATGAAACATTCTTACACTTTGCCAAAAATAACCTTTCTACTTATTCAAGAGATTCCATTCCAGATCTTATTAGTAGAAAAGGAGCTATTTTTTTCTTTCCTCTAGAGTCAGGAAGACGAGTTCAAATATGAACTCAGACACTTGCTTGCCGTATGACCCTAGACAAATCATTTAACTTCAGTTTGTTTCATTTTTATCATCTGTAAAATGAGCTAAAGAAGGAAATATCTAAACTCTCCAGTAACTTTGCAAAGAAAACCCCAAATGTGGTCACAAAGAGTTGAACATCACGGAAAATTAGTAAATGGCTACAAAAAAGTGGCATCAGATTCTTTCTTAGTATATATCTTCATTTATTAAAGACTATTTTATTTTTTCCAATTATATGTCAAGACAGTTTTTCACATTCATTTTTACAAGGTTTTGACTTGTGATTTTCTTTTTTCTCCTCCCCTCACTTCCAATCTTTTTACAATGTTAGGCAATTTGATATTGGTTACTCATGTGTTATCATACAAAAAATATTTCCATATTGGTCACAGTTGTGAAAGAAGAAGGAGATCAAAACAAAAAAAAAGAAAAAAGAATAAAGGAAGCAAAAAACAAGTGTGCTTCAATCTGCATTCAGAGTGCATCATGTCTTAATGATAGTGATAAGGGTCATATTTTCCTTCATGAATCCTTTGTATTTGTCTAGGTTCACTATGTTGCAGAGAAGAGCTGAGTCATTCATATTTGGTAATCATGCAATGTTGCTGATACTGTGTACAATGTTTTTCTGCTTCTGCTCATTTCACTTTACATCAGTTCATACAAGTATTTTCAGATTGTTCTGAAATCTTTCTGGTTATCATTTCTTATTGCACAATCATGTTCCATTATATTTATATACCACAACTTGTTCAACCACCCCCCAATTGACGAGCATCTTCTCCATTTCCAATATTTTGCATAACAAAAAAAATGTTTCTATGGATGTTTTTGGTTTTTTTCTGTTTTTTTGTTTGTTTGTTTGTTTTGTTTTTGTTTGTTTGACCTAGTAGTAGATTTGGTGGATCAAAGGGCATGCATTTTGCTTGCCCTTTGGGTGAAGTTCCAAATTGCTCTCCAGAATGCTTGGATCAGTTCACAACTACACCAACAATGTATTAGTTTCCCAATTTTCTTATGTCATTTCCAACATTTATTATTTCCTTTTTTGTCATATTAGTCAATTTGATAGGTACCAGGTGGTACATCAAAGTTGTTTTAATTTGTATTTTTTTGAGCAAAACTAATTTAGTTGACTTCCTCATATGCTTATAGATGTTTTGATTAATTTGTTTGAAAACTGCATGTGACCATTTATCAACTGAGGAACGACTTTTTATTTTTGTCAATTTAATTCAGTTCTCCTCAGTTAGAGACACTTGCAACAAAGATTCCTTTCCAGCATTCTGCTTGCTATCTGGTTTTGATTGCATTGGTGATCTTTGTGCAAAAGTTTTTTTTTTAATTTAATGCAATTAGAAATGTTTATTTTATCTTTTGTAATGCTCTCTATCTCTTAGTTGTTCATTAATCTATACCTCATTTTAAGATCTCTAAGAATTTGGATGATATACCACTGGGAGCATATATGTTTAGTATTGATATTACTTCATTGTCTATGGTACATTTTAACAGGATTGAGTTTCCTTCTTCATCTCTTTTAATTAATTCTACTTTTGGTTTTGCTTTGCCTGAGATGCAGATTGTTACGCTGCTTTTACTTCAGCTAAATAGAGTCTACTCTAGCCTCTTGCATTTTTTCTATGTGCATCTCTGTACTTCAAGTATGTTTCTTGTTAGCAATATATTGTAGGATTCTAATTTTGATCCACTCTGTTACCCACTTCTGTCTTATAGGAGAGTTCATCTCATTCACTTTCACAGTTACGATTACTACCTGCATATTTTCCTCCAACTTATTTGTCCTTTTTGTCCTCTCGCTCTTTTCACCCTTTCCTTCCTTGACAGTGTCTTGTTTCTGTTTACTGCCTCCCCAAGTCTGCCCTCTCTTTTATCATTCCCTCCACCCCTCTTTATTTAATTTCCTCCCTGCCTATTTTCCTGTCAGGTAAGAAAGTTTTCTATATTCAAAAAATTGTATAAATTATTCCCTATTTGAACCAATACTGATGAGAGTAAGGTTCAAATAATGCTCTTTGTCTACCATAAAATCTTCCCCTCCACTGGAACAGGTTTTTACATTTTTTTTATATGGAGTGTTTGGAAACATTCTACTTCTCCCTTCTGCACCCAGTGTACTCCTCTTTCTCATCCTTTAATTTTTTTAGTCATTAACTCAGATTGACCTTATACCCATACACCTTCTTTAGGAATATACTGTCTAGCAGTACTAATAGTGATGCAATTTTTTTAATTCACTTATTTATTTTTAGATTTTGCTATTTATTTCCACAAAATTTTGAGTTTCAATATTTCTCCCCATCGATCCTCTCCTCCTCCCCATAAAACCTTGCATTCTGATTACCCCTTCCCTCAAATTACCCTCTCTTATGTCACACCCCATCCTTCCCTTTTCCTCATCTTCTTTATTTTCTGGTGGGGCTAGATAAATTTCTACACCTGTGCTCTTTATTTCCCATGAGAAGTTGAAAAGTTAAAAAACTGAGTGATTTGGTATTTCAGGTAGAATCAATATTTATTTTAGTTATTTGTAGGAAATAATAATTCTCAACATTTGCTTCTAATACTTTGAATTTGAACTTCTCTCCCTCCCTCCATCCCTTCCCATCCCCACTGAGAAGGCAAGCAAGTCAATACTGGCTATATATGTGTAGTTTTACAAAAGACTTCCATAATAATCATGTTATGTAATACTAATTATATGGCCTTCTAGCCTACCCTGTCCCCCTCCTGCTTTTTTAAAAATTTTCTCATTTGACCTTCTGCCTTCCCAAAAGTGTTTACTTCTACTTACTCCCTTCTCCCATTTACCTCCTTTCTATCATCTCTCTCACCCCACTAGACCCCTCCTCTCCTACTGTCTTTCCTGCAGTGTAAGATAGATTTTCATACCAAATTTAGTGAGCATGTTATTCCCTCCTTAACCTATATGTGAAGAGAGTAAGCCTCTCTTTTCCCCTCCCATCTTCTCCCTTTTCTCCTTCATTAAAAAATTTTTTTCTTATCTCATTTATGAGTTATAGCCTGCCGTATTCCATTTCTTCCTTTCTCCTCCCAGTATTTTCCTTCACCCCTTAATTTTTATTTTATTTTTTAAGAATATTGTCTCTTCTGATTCAACTTAACCTGTACTATCTGAATATATGTGCGTGCATGTGTGCGTGCGTGCATGCATATGTGTGTGTGTGTGTGTAATCCCTCTACCTCCCCAAATACTGAGAAAACTCTCAAGAGTTACAAATACTATCTTTCCATGTAGTTATGTAAGCAGTTCAGCTTTAGAAAATCTTATGATTTCTCTTTCCTGTTTTCCTTCTCATGCTTCTATTATTCTCTTGTTTGAAAGTCAAATTTTCTATTCTGTTCTGGTCTTTTCATCAAGAATACTCAAAAGTTCTCTATATCAATGAATGATAATTTATTCCCTTGAAGTATTATACTTAGTTTTGCTGTGTAGGTGATTCTTGGTTTTAATCCCAGTTCCTTTGACTTCTGGAATATCGTATTACAAGCTATTCAATCCCTTAATGTAGAAAGTGCCAGATCCTATGTTATTCAGATAGTATTTCGACAATATTTGAATTGTTTCTTTATAACTGCTTGTAATATTTTCTCCTTGGGAACACTGAAATTTGGCCACAATATTCCTAGGAGTTTCTCTTTTTTGGTCTCTTTCAGGAAGTTATCAGTGGACTCTTTCAATGTTTATTTTGTCCTCTGGTTCTGGAATATCAGGGCAGTTTTTCGTGATAATTTCATGAACAATAATGTATAGGCTATTTTTGTGATCATGGCTTTCAGGTATTCCCATAATTTTTAAGTTGTCTCTCCTGAATCTTATTTTCCAGGTCAGTTGTTTTTCCAATGAGATGTTTAACATCATCTTCTATTTTTTCAAACTTGTGATTTTGTTTTCTAACTTCTTGGTTTATCTCATAGTCATTAGCTTCCCTGAACTGCATTCTCTCTTTTAAAGAACTATTTTGTTCAATGAGTTTTTGAACCTTGTTTTCCATTTGACTAATTCTGCTTTTTAAAACTTCTTTCTTCTCATTGACTTTTTGGACCTCTTTTTCCAATTGAGTTAGCCTCTTTTCAAAGGTATTATTTTCCTCACCATTTTTTGGTTTTCCTTTAGCAGGCTGCTGATACACTTTCTGAGCCTATTTCATATTCATTTGGGGAATACTGGAGGCAGAGGCTGTGACTTCCTCTGACTGAATGCTTTGTTCTTTCTCATCTGAAAGGATGAAAGGAGCTACTTGTTCACCAAGAAAGTAACCTTCTATGACCTTATTTTTTCCCTTTTATGGGCATTTTCCCAGCCAGTTACTTGACTTCTGAATCCTTTGCCAGGAAGAAGATCCTAGTATTCTACTCAATCAGGGCTGAGATTCAAATCAGCTGCTCAATTTCCCCAGGGGTTTTGCATGGGGATGGGACCACCACTGAGGGCTAAGATTCAGATCAGTTGCTCTATTCCCCAGAGGCTTTGATTGTGGGTGGGATTAACACTGAGGACTGAGGTTCAGATTAGCTGCTCAATTCCCCTACAGCCTTTAAGCTGAGCTTCCTGGACAATGGACCCAGGCTGTTTCCTTTAGCCATTGTACCTGCCTGCCTCCTGCTGCTGCTGCCACCTGAAGCTAGTGCTGGGGGCATCTCGTTCTAGTTGGGAAAGCCCTCTCACACTGACCTTTGGAGCTTTCTTTGTTGCTTGTGGGTTGAGGGATCTGGGACTTTCCCTGCTAGGTATTCTGCCCTGGAGATCTATTCAGGTCCTGTTCCTCCTAGTGCTGTGAAGCTGGGGCTGGCTGCACTCTACTCAATGCCTGTGAGATAGACCTTTCCTACAGGCCTTCCAGGTTACCCTTGGCTGGAAACCTGTTTCACTTTATTGTTCTCTGGCTTCTGCTGCTCTAGAATTCGTTGAGAGCCATTTTTTACAGGTATTTTGTGGTCTGTGGGGGAAGCTCTAGAGTACATGTGTCTTTCTACTCTGCCATCTTGGCTCTGCTCCCAGGGATACATTATTTTAAGAATTACAAGTATTATCTTCCCATGGAGGGATTTAAACAGTTCAACTTTTTAGGCTTCTCTTGGGCATTCGTATCAGAGACCATTTTTCTTTTTTCAATTCTAGTCTTCTTCTTATGAAAGTTTGAAATCCTTCTATTTCATCGAATGGCATAACTTCCTTGAGGTATTATGCTTAATTTTACTAAGTAGATGTTTTCTGGTTGTAGTCCTACCTCCTTTGCCTTTCAAAATATCACATTCTATGACCACCACTCATTTAATTCTACAATTGTTAAGTCCTGTATTGTGCCTTCTCAATATTTCAGTTGTTTCTTTTTGTCCATCTGTAACATTTTCTACTTGACCTGATAGTTATCTAATTTGTCTATATTGTTCCTTGCAGTTTTTATTTTGGAATGTCTTTCCTGAAGTGATAAAGCTGTTGACTCTTTTATCATAATACTCTTACATCACTCTCATTTCTTTTCCAGTTTTTTATTCTCTTTTATCTGATTTTTAAACTTGTTGAACTTTCCAATGAGTTCTTTCTGGTCTTGAGATCACTTCCTATTTTTCTCTGAGGTTTTTCCAGTAATAACTTTGACATTGTTGTCCACTTCTGAATTTGTGTCTTGGACTTCTCTGTCATCATAGCTTTCTATGATCAGACTGTTTTTCTTTCTGTTGTTTCTCTTTATCTTTTTTTGGCATTTCTCCTTTTTTTAAATTTTACCTCTAGTCCTGGGATGGAAGCAGCACTGTTTCAGGCTTCTTATGCTGGTGACTGTAGGCTCTGGCTGTTTATCTGTTGCTGCATTGATGTTTTCCTGAGGCCCATAGGGGACCCTAATCTCTCATGCTGCTCTGAGGGGGTGGTGTGGAGGAAGCTTGGGATTTTTAAAGGCTATAAGGATCTGGTAGCTTACCTGGTGCTGAAGCAGGGTCCTAGTGCTGGTGTCTGGCATGTGCTGAGTCTAGTAGGGTATCCTTGGAAGTATCCTGAAGCACATGGAAGCCTGGCTGCTGAATGCTGTTTACCCAGGGCAATGCTGAAGTATGTGGAAATCTTGCTACTGGAGGTTGCCTGGAACTACATAAAAACATGTGCTGGAGGCCTATAAAGCCAGGGGGAAGAACATTTGAGGAACGATGGTGTGAATGATTTAAAGGGTCTAATTGCATAGTATAATGAACTCTTTATTTATCTAACAACTAACTAAGCATTTTTCAATAAAGTATGACATTTATAGCATCATCCTTAAGTATAACACATCATTCAATCCCATATCAAGGGTCGAAATAAAGTTCTCTTTCCTTGGAGGGATGATCTTCATCTAGATTCACATCTCTCTGCTCTCTACTCCATTTCTCAGCTCATAATGACTGCTCTATTCTAAAAATTGTGTCTCTGAGAAAACAAAGCTAAGCATGGCAACAATAGTAAAACACGTGACCAGCACCATTATCTCAATTCACTCATAAAGACCAATAGACAGGACTCCTGTGTGAGGAACCAACACAGATCAACAGAAAGGGCTTCTTCTCAGGTCTTGGAAATCTTCGTTTCTGTTGTCAGAGGTCTCCTCTCAGTTCTCTTCTTCTCAAACCTGTCTCATGCCTTCAACACTGGCTCTCTTCATGTCTGCTTCCTTCAGCTCTGGCTTTCTTTATATACAGTTCTAGTCGTCATATGATTGGCTAGAACCCACATGTATCTGATTAACTAGAGCACACTTCCACAGGTCTGATTGGTTAAAATTCTCTTTACACTATATATGCACGTTGTTGTTACTAATGAAAATCTCTTGATTAATCAAAGGCAGCATTCAATCAGAAGCACTTGATTGTCTAGAACAAAAACAACAAAAGATCCTACTTTGCTTAATATTACAGAACCCAGTTCTGGGGGCTGCCTGTTTGCTTAGGCCCCTGTAGTATTGATGTCTATCTGTTTGCCCGGGGCTAAGCTGAAACATGGTAGTTCTCAGAGATAGAGTCTTTCTGTTCTCCTGGCTATGTTAAAGAATGTAGGGAGTCTTAGTGTTGACGTTTCCATGTTCCAGCTCCCGAGGGCTCAATATCTTCCCCTAGTTTGTAGAGATGGCATTTGCTGCTGATTTTTTGAGATGCTTTATATCTTGGACTGAATTTACCTTTTATCCAAGTGAGGCAGACCTTTTTTGCTGATCTTTCAAGTGTCTCAGACTAAACGATTGTTTCACCCACCGTTTTTTCTGATTTTGCCATTCCAGGATTTGCAATTGGCAACTATTTTGTGATTAGGAGGTGAAAAGATAGAGTTATGAAAATTTGTTTCTTACTCTAACATCTTCCCTTCAGTAAATGAATACTTCTTAGCATGTTTTGAAATACATAGGACAACTCTCTGATCAAAACCTTATCCTCTAAGAACATGTAGGGTAATCCTAACGTTTGAATTGTCTTAAGGTGTTGCATATCTAATATTAAAATGGAGTGGAGCTAACACATATTATGATGTCATCTATCATTACTGGCACAGCATGAACGACTACATTTTGTAGGTTCTTCCAACTTAGAGATATTGTAAAGGATGGTTTTGAGGGGAGAGCTTGGAAAGGAAAACAATAAGATGGTAGGAGTAGTTGGGGCATACAAGCTCTAATGTTCAGTTCCTTGAATATTACAAATTGATTCAACTCACACACATTAATATCTGCAGGGATCGGGAAAAGATCTGGAGTGTGGCTGTAAAAATACTTGAAAGTCAAAAAAGAAAGAAGCATTATTATTTACCAAAAAGTTATCTTAGAACTAGTCACCTTCAGAGGTTATAAACACTTCAGTGATATTGTCATTCCTCAATATGTTTTTGATACTTCATTAAGTCACACACACAAATTCACACATAAGCAATTATTTCATTTTTCATAATCATACTTCACTTTTTAATTTTTTAATTTTTTTTACATTATCTTTTTTTTGGTTATAAATTTATTTATGTAACTTTTGACATTCATTTTCACAAAATTTGGGGTTCCACATTTTTTCCCCATTTGTCCCCTCCCCCCACCCGAGTACACTGAGCATTCTAATTTCCCCTATCAACAATCTGCTCTCTCTTCTATCATCGCTCCCTTCTCTTGTCCCCATCTTCTCTTTTGTCCTGTAGGGCCAGATAACTTTCTATTCCCCATTACAAGTATATCTTATTTACTAGTACCAAGAAAAATACTCGACAGCTGTTCCTAAAACTTTGAGTTCCAATTTCTCCCCATCCCTCCCTGCCCACCTATTCCCCTTGGGAAGGAAGGCAATTCAATATAGGCCATATCTGTGTAGTTTTGCAAATGACTTCCATAATAATGGTGTGGTGTAAGACTAATTATATTTCCCTCCTTCCTGTCCTGTCCCCCATTGTTGCTATTCTGCCTTTTGATCCTGCCCCTCCCTGAGTGTTGACTTTGAATTGCTCCCTCCTCCCATTGTCCTCCCTTCTGTCATACCTCCCACCCTGCTTGTCTCCTGCTTGCCACTTCTATGAGAGATAATTTATCCCATTCCATTTCACCCTCTCTCCTCCCACTACATTTCTCTCTCCCCGTTGACCTTGATTTCTTTTAAGATAGGATCCCATTATATTCAATTCACTCTGTGTTCTCTGTCTCTGTGAGTGTGTCCATGTGTGTACGTGTGTGTGCGCACACACATGTATATGTGTGTATGTGTACTTGTGTGTGTAATCCCATCAACTACCCAGATACTGAAAAATTTCAGGAGTTACACATATTGTCTTTCCATATAGGAATGTAAAAAGTTCAACTTTGGTAATTCCCTTATGACTTCTCTTTGCTGTTTATTTTTTCATGCTTCTTCTCATTCTTGTGCTTGAAACTCAAATTTTCTTTTCAGCTCTGGTATTTTCATCAAGAAAGTTCTCTATTTCATTGAAAGACCAGTTTTTCCCCTGAAGTATTATACCCAGGGTAGGTGATTCTTGGTTTTAGACCTAGTTCCTTTGACTTCTGGAATATCCTATTCCATACCCTTTGATCCCTTAATTTAGAAGCAGCTAGATCTTGTATTATCCTGATTATATTTCCACAGTACTGGAATTGTTTCTTTCTAGCTGCTTAAAATACTTTCTCCTTGACCTGGGAACTCTGAAATTTGGCCACAATATTCCTAGGAGTTTCTCTTTCTGGATCTCTTTCAGGCAGTGATCAGTGGATTCCTTAAATCCTTATTTGCCCTCTGGTTCTAGGATATCAGGGCAGTTTTCCTTGATAATTTCATGAAGGATGATGTCTAGGCTCTTTTTTTTTATCATGCCTTTCAGGTAGTCCCATAATTTTTAAATTGTCTCTCCTGAATCTATTTTCCAAGTCAGTTGTTTTTCCAATGAGATATTTCACATTCTCTTCCATTTTTTCATTCTTTTGGTTTTGTTTTGTGATTTCTTGGTCTCTCAGAAAGTCATCAGCTTCCATCTGTTCCCTTCTAATTTTGAGAGAACTACTTTCTTCAGGGAGCTTTTGAACCTCTTTTTCCCCTTGGTTAATTCTGCTTTTGAAAGAATTCTTCTCCTCATTGGCTGTTTGAACCTCTTTTGCCAATTGAGTTAGCATATTTTTCAAGGTGTTATTTTCTTCAGTCTTTTCTTGGGTCTACTTTATCAAGGTACTGACCCATTTTTCATGCTTTTCTTGCATCTCTCTCATTTCTCTTCCCAGTTTTTCCTCCACCTGTCTAACTTGATTTTCAAAATCCTTTTGAGCTCTTCCATGTCCTGAGCCCATTGGATATCTATTTCAGATATTTAGGATACAGAGGCCTTGGACTCCTATGTCTTTACCTGATGGTAAACATTATTCTTCCTCACCAGAGAGGAAGGGTGAAATCATCTGGTCCCCAAGAAAGTAACCTTCTATGGTCTCATTTTTCCCCCCTTTTCTCGGCACTTTCCCAGCCAGTTACTTGACCTCTCAGATTCCTCTCCACCCCTGCCTAGATCTGCCCAGTTAGTGCTTGGGGTCTGAGATTCAAATGCTGCTCCCCATCCTCAGGGCAGGCCTGGTTTCTATTCAATGGGAGCTTAATTTCTGGTGCTCAGGTGGGGGCAGGGCTGCTGCCCAGGCTCAGTTCCCTCAGGGGGTTTATGCAGAGATCTTCTGTAATGGAGCTGCTGTCGAGCTCCTGCCTGCTCTGGGAGTCTCTGGCTGCCCGATGCCTCTGCTGTTGCCTCCCAAGGGGGCCCAAATCATGGAGACTCCCTGCTCCCTTCTCAGCCCGTCCAGACATCTCTCTCACTAACCTGTGAGTCTGTGGGTGGAGGGACCTTCTGGTCGCTGGAGATTTCATCCCTGAAGCCTGGTCGGATCTATTCTTCTCCGTGCCACGTGACCAGGGCAGGGCTGGGCTCCACTTGCATCTGGCGTCTGAGAGACCTTTGAGGTTGGTTTTTCAGGGTGCTCTGGAACGGAAGTCTCCTTTACCCCGTTCCTGCGTGGTTTCTACATTAATTTGTTGGGAGTTCTTTTTATAGTAATTATGGGCTGTGGGTTCAGAGCTAGCATATGTGAGTCTTTCTACTCCACCATCTTGGCTCCTCCCCTGCCATACTTCATTTTTTACAAAAACGAAATTCCCTAATTTGCTCATTAAATTCCCTTGCTAAAATTGCCTCTTACTGACTTTTAACCATTCCCGAAAGTCAAATCCAATCAGACAAAAAGACAATTTGCCAAGACTGGATATGATTCCCGGATTGCTGCAGGCAGTTTTGAAAGAGATAGGCATTCCAAAAATTATTTGAAAAATGGCACCATTATTTAGAGAAGCTTATAGAATCCCGGAGTGAATACTTTAAAAATGGCAATAATTCCTTGAATGTATATTTTCTGGCTTTTTTGCATTCTGAATATTTAAGATGAATTTTTATATGAGCTGTTTTCCACTATGACTCACAAATTATAAGCTTCTAGCAAAGTAATAGAGCTGAATAACCTAAAATAACCTCAATATAAAGTTAAATTACCTACATAGTGCATGATTGGGAGGTAAAAGTCACTTAAACTTAACTATTATCAGTTTCCTCAACTTTGTGATATTAATGTTAATAATAATAAATTTTCACCTCACAAGGGCATAAAAACCAAATGTAATGATGATGTAATATATTGTATAATTTTCAATTACTCTATAAATGTGTTTCATTAGTTCTTTTTAACATTTTGACAAATGATACCAGTTGTTATTTAAAGAGGGATACATGTCCACGTAAGCTATCCAGTGAGTTTTTTGAAGAGAAATTTTTCACAAAATTTAATATCTTAACTGATTATGACTCAGGAAGCACCACAATCTCAGTCAGACCAGAATTACAATGAGCTCAAAGGAAAATGAATGGATGCATGGTGGGATTAGAAGACTGTATGATGTTGCCAATTATAACTTGTACAAAAAAAAAGATGTCAAAAAAGGTATTATCAATAAATACCACAATCAGAAATAGATGGAGGAATCATATCTCAAGAATGACCGATGATAAATGTAGTATGTTGCTAACTCTAGTAATTTAAAAATATGAGAGGAGAGCACCATCAGGACACTAGGGAAAGTCTTTTAAGCCTGTTATAAAAAGATGTGGGTTGGGATGGCATAAAATGAGGAAGCTTGGAGATGGGTTCATATATATTGTTGGGTTGATTTTAATGAGGTAATAAATTGATTATATTGTTCTTTGCATTAAATGATAAGGTGCCTGAAATGCATCTTTAGTTGTGTTACAATCTGGTCATTTTATTTGTATAATTTAGGACAAGACTGAATTGAAACAAAACTCCCAAATTTAATAATAGTAACTTGTCAGACATATATGAATACAAAAGAGGTTCTAAATCCTACTCAATTCTTAGAAACATAAAAAGCAAAACATTACATTAAAAATAGGAAAAGTTATTATCTATAGTAGTTATAATAAAACATTTTGAGAGACAGAAAGATTATATTAACAAAATGCGTTTATAAAAAGTTTTGGTTATTTACTATAGATCACTGAAAAATATAAATTAAATAATAGGTAGATCGTGCAGTTTGTAGAGATCTCTACTCTATGCATAAATGGATATGGGGAGAGGGTATATTCTTCCATTCAATAACTAAGCATATATAGACTGGTTGGAGAATATTCTCCTACAAGGGTCCCAAAGTATCTTCAAAGAGTCAATAATAATGTAAAAAGTCCTCTTCATGTGTAAGGCACAGTACCACTTTCTGACAATACTCCTTACCCCCAAATAATAATCTCCATGTTATAAGATTTTATAATATCTTGTTTAGACATCTATTCCTGCTTTCCTTGAAATGCAAGAATCTTTTAAATATTTTTTATTTTATTTGTTTTGAGTATTTTACAATCACTTCTATATAACTTAGATTATTCTCCTCCCTCCCCCTCCTTCCCCCTTACTTCCTCCCTCCCTCCCTGAAATGGCATATAATTTTATATAGGTTATACATAGACAATCCTATTAAATATATTTTCACTTTAGTCATGCTGCATAGAAGAATTGAAATGAATGGGAGAAATCATAAAACAAACCGAAACATAATACAAAAGATAGTGGTCTGCTACATTCTGCAATTGATATCCATAGTTCTTTCTCCGGATGTGGAAGCCATTTTGACTTAAGAGACCACTGGGAATTATTTAAATGCTTGCATTGCTGTGAAGTGCTAAGTCTATCAGAATAAATTCTCTCACACTGTGACTGTTTCTGTGTATAAAATTCTCCTTGTTCTGCTCCTTTAGCTCAGCATTAGATTATATAAGTCTTTCCAGGCCTCTCTGAAGCCTTCCTGTTCATCATTTCTTATAGCATAATAGTATTCCATTACATTGATATGCTACAAGTATTCAACTGTTCCCCAATTGATGGACATTCCCTTGATTTCTTGTTTTTGGTCACCACAAAGAGAGCTGCTATAAATATTTTTGGACATGTGGGACCCTTTTCTATTTTTATGATCTCTTGGTGATACAGTCCTAGAAGCGGTATTGCTGGATCAAGGGGCATGAAAATATTTGCAGCTGTTTGTGCATAGTTGTAAATTGCTTTCCTTAATGGTTGCATTAGCTCACAGCTCCACCAACAACGAATTAGTGTTTCAACTCCCCCACATCTTCTTCAGCACTTATCATTTTTTTGTTTTGTCATGTTAGCCAGTCTGATAGGTGTTATAGGGTATCTTACAGTTGTTTTGATTTGCATCTCTCTAATCAATAATGATTTAGAGCATTTTTTCATATGATTATAGTTAGCTTTAATTTCTTCCTCTGAAAACTATCTGTTCATATCATTTGGCCATTTATCAATTGGGAAATGACTTGTATTCTTGTATATTTGACTCAATTTTTTATATGTTTCAGAAATGAGGCCTTTATCATAGACACTAGTTGCAAAAGAAATGCAAGACTCTTAATAATTCCATGAAGGTTTCAGTAGGGATCAGTCCAAAGACACATCAGTATATAGTGATGAGAGACAGATAATATATTATTTTAAAAATATGTTTTTTTAGAGGCACATGTCTTTTAATTCCTATATATGTACTTCAATTTGACACTTGTGAAGTGACTACTATATTCTAGGCATCGTAGGCATTGTCCTGCTTGAGAAAGGATACACTTTTGAAAAATATGTTTCCCTGTTTTCAAGAAGCTAATGCTAATCAGTAAGATAAAAGTACAAAAAACTCCAATATAGTAAAGTAAATTTGAATAGGATAAGCTTATAAAAAGTTAAGAATTAATTGAAATGGGAGGATTGAAAATATCTTAAGAAAGGGTGGAGCCAACATGGCAGAGTAGAAAGAGGCACATACTCTAGCTCTTACTCCACAGTCCATAAAATACCTATAAAAAAATGACTCTCAACAACTTCTAGAGCAGTAGAAGTCACACAAAATCAGAGTGAAAAAGATTTCTTGTCCAAGGTAGTCAGTGTCCTACTACTCTCACCTGCATTTCTCCTCATTGATTTTCTTAGACCTCTTTTGCCATTTAGGATAGTCTACTTTTTAAATATAGATTTATTTATTTAACTTTTTACGTTCATTTTCACAGAATTGTGGATTCCAAATTTTCTCCCCATTTGTCCCCTCTCCCCACCCCAATACAACAAGCATTCTAATTTCCCCTATCACCAATCTGCTCTCTCTTCTATCATCCCTCCCTTTTCTAGGGCCCAATCTTCTCTTTTGTACTATAGGGCCAGATAGCTTTCTCTTCCCCGTTACCTGTATTTCTTGTTTCCTAGTAGTAAGAAAAACACTCGAGAGTTGTTCCTAAAACTTTGAGTTCCAACTTCTCCCCATCCCTCCCTCCTCACCCATTCTCTTTGGAAAGGCAGGCAATTCAATATAGGCCATATCTGTGTAGTTTTGCAAATGACTTCCATAATAGTCATGCTGTGTAAGGCTAACTATAAATCCTTCCGTGCTGTCCTGCCCCCCATTGTTTTTATTCTCTCTTTTGATTCTGTCCTTCCCCAAGAGTGTTGACTTCAAATTGCACCCTCCTCCCATTGCCCTCCTTTTCATCATCCCCCCCACCCTGCTTATCTCCTTCTCCCCCACTTTCCTGTATTGTAAGATAGGTTTTCATACAAAAATGAGTGTGCATTTTATTCCTTCCTGTAGTCGAATGTGATGAGAATAAATTTCATGTTTTTTTTTCTCAGCTCTTCTCTCTTTCCCTCCACTAAATACTCTCCTGCTTGCCTCTGCTATGAGAGATAATTTACCCCATTCCATTTCACCAACTACCCAAATACTAAAAAGTTTCAAGAGTTACAAATATTGTCTTTCCATGTAGGAATGTAAACAGTTGAACTTTGGTAAGACCCTTATGACTTCTTTTCTGTTTACTTTTCATGCTTCTTCTCACTCTTTTTTTTATTGCTGTTTAAATTTATTTATTTATTTAAATTTTAAATGTTCTACAATCACTTATTTAAATTAAGATTTTATCCACCCATCACATCTTCCCCACTACCCCACTCCCTAGCCATGACAGCATTTAATTCTGTAGAGGTTCCACATATACTTTCCTAATGAGCACATTTTCACTGGAGTCATGCTACGTAGTTGCACTAAAATAAATGGAAGAAATCATGTAACAAATCAAAACATAATACACTAAAACCGACACAGACACAAACATGATCTACTACATTCTTCAAATGACTTCGATATTACTTTCTCTGAGTGTGGAAGGCATTTTGCCATAGAAAATCCTCATTGGGATTTTTTTTTCAGTAAGTTCTTTTGTTATTAAAAAGTTCCAAGCCTACCAGAAAAAACTCTCACACACTGTGGTGGTTGCTGTGCACAAAGTTTTCCTGGTTCTATTCCTGTCGCTCACCATCAGATCATAGAAGTCCTTCCAGGCTTCCCCGAAGTCTTCTTGTTCATCATTTCTTTTTTTTTATTAAATAAATTTATTTAACTTTTTACATTCATTTTCACAAAATTTTTGGTTCCAAAATTTTCTCCCCATTTGTCCCCTCCCCCATCCTCGATACACTGGACATTCTAATTATCCATATCACCAATCTGCCCTCTCTTTTATCATCCCTCCCTTCCCTTACCTCACCTTCTCTTTTGTCCTGTAGGGCCAGATAACTT
>CM053771.1:327237329-327260542 GCA_028658325.1 Potorous gilbertii
GCTGCGTGGCTTCCACTGTTCCAGACTTTGTCAGGAGTTCTTTTTACAGGAAATCTATGGGCTGTGGGTTCGGACCTAGCATAGGTGAGTCTTTCTACTCCGCCATCTTGGCTCTGCCCCCCCTCTTATAGTCATTTTTAGATACAGAACTAGCATTAGTATTGCTGAATCAAAAGGTATTCATAATTTTGTAGTCCTTTGGGCATAGTTCCAAATTGCTCTCCAGAATGGTTGGAGCAGTGGGGAACAGACTTTCCAAAATGCCACCTTGGGTTTGCTTCATTAATATATCCAAAGCATCCCCAAATCATCAGTAAAACTTTAAAGTTAACATCTGCATCATTTCAAATTTGTCAATATCATTAGGTGTACTGCTGCTATTACTGAAAACATTTGAAATTTATCTGAGATTTACATTTCGTAGGACCAAAATTCTCTCATAGAAAAGCCTAGATGCCTTCCCTTCATTCATCGCATGTTATCAGGTTGTGATTTTTGGTTAACAATGTATGCCAGGGTAAGATCTTCTGCACTATCAGAAAACACATCCTTGGTCATCATCAGCTATCAATATATTTTCCAGATTTTCATCTTTGAGGTCTAAATTTGTCGTCAGTAATTATTTGCTCAATAAGTATGAGACTATTAAGGGATTATTTCCTAAGTTTTCAAAATCTTACTATTTCCTTCAACAAAATGAGTGTTTGCAGAAATAGGACCAAAGGGAAGCTAAATTCAGAGAACAAAGACATTGCTCCTGCTATTTGTACAATTGTATTTGTGACACTTTTGTACACATCCGAATCTATGAGGAACTTCCATGCCACTATGATTTCTCACCTTGGCACAGAGGTAATTCAACATTTCAGAAGGCTTTTCATGTAGGCCCCACTAAGATGAAAGACCTTTAAGCATATGTCTAGTTATGGCCTGTGAAACCGTCCTCTGAGAACTTCCTAAACTTAGAAAGTTCATCAGAAAGTGATGAAAATTTTGACAATAATTATTGATGAAGGGTACTGAAAATAGGAGATAGTTACATCCATTCTATTATTTTTTCAAAGAACAAAAATTTGCATTCAACTTTATTGATTGCATACATATTTAAAAATCCTCCTTCACTATTCCCATTGGAACAGTAACTACTACCGAGGAGTTACAAGAATTAACCTGCTACCCGTGATATATTCCATCTGCCCCACAGATTAAGTCATTTTCAAGGCTAGGAAGAATCACAAAACTATTATTTTTAATATTTCCAGATGTAATTATGGAATCCAGCTTTCTATTCTTTTAGAGCATCTTTCTTTAAAATGTCCATTAATAGGTAAACTGAATGATATATTTTAAAGCTTTCATCCTCTTTGCTCTTTTTGCAGCCTTTTGAACTTTTGGTCACTCTTGTTTTCTTTACATTCTCTTCTCTGCAAGCTGTAATGAAAATGAACACTCTTGGTTCTCCTCTTACTTGTCAGCAACTACCTGTCAGTTTCCCTTGTTGCATTCTCATCCAGTTTAGTGCCTTTAGCCTTGGGTATATCTCAAGACTGCCTTTGTGCCTCTTATTTTTCACACTCTGTACTATTTAGTTTGGAAATCTCATTGACTGCATGGACTCTATAATCATTTCTGTGCAGATGATTCTCATACCTATTTATCTAGCCCTGATGTCTCTTTAGTCTCACATCACCAACTACTTATCTGACATTTTGAACAAGATATTCCATAGACATAACAAACTCAACCTGTGCCAAACTGAACTGATTATCATTTCTCTCACACCCTGCCTTCCACCTACATTTTCTATTACTGTTGAGGGCATCATTATTCCTCTAGTCATCCAGGCTTCGAACCTAGATGTGATCCCAGTTAACAGGATTTTACTGAGCCAGTCTCTAGTCTGAGAATGATAAAACAAAAGGTCACAGGCAAAGTGCCAGTAATCAGACAGCCATCTAATTAGCTAGTTTCATTATAGGGAACAGATTTGCTAATTGGGATTCCTGTAATCAGAATTCCACCTTGCAGAAATGAAGACAGAGATGACATACATCAATCACAATAGAAAGTGAGAGGGGAATGTGGATTCCAAACAATCATTTTTAGTACCAGAAGGGTTTCCCATAACCAGTCGACAAATTCCACAATCACTAAGATAAAGTTGTCCTGAAGTTCTTTTAGAAGAACATTGTTCAAGTCTTCATGGGTTGCTACTTGGCAGGTCACAGGTTCAGAGTTCTGTGTAAGGAAGAAGTTCTACAGTTTTTATTCACATCATTTAAGGTAAACAGACAGTGATGTCAGTGATTGTAAGCATTGTAAAAAAAAACAACTTTAAGGAGCTCAAGATGGATTTGAAAAGACGAAGAAGAATAGGCTAGGTGCTCAAGACAGAGTAGTCAATGAATATAGCAATCTACTGTTTGATAAACCCAAGAACACCAGCTTTTGTGATAAGAACTCATCGTTGGACAAAAACTCTTGGGAAAACTGTATAACAGTGGGGCAGAAACTGGGCGTAGTTCAATGCCTGACACTACATAGGAATAAAGTTCAAATGGATAAGTGATATAGGTATAGAGAATAATACTGTAAACAAATTAGGGGAGAAAGGAATAGTGTGTTTGTCAGATTTGTGGAGGCTGGAGAAAGTTTTGACTAAACAAGAGAGAGAGGACATTACAAAGTGTAAAATGGATAATTTTGATTACATTAAATTCAAAAGTTATTGCACAAATGCAATACAACCAAAATCAGGAGGGAAGCAGAAAACTGGGAAAGCATTTTTGCATCTAGTATCTGTGATAAAGGCCTCATTTCTAAAGTATATAGAGAACTGAATACAAGTCATTCCCAAATTAATAAATGGTCAAAGGATATGAACAGGGAGATTTCAGAGGAAGAGATTAATGCTATCTATATTCACATGAAAAAATGCTCTAAGTCACTACTGATTAGAGAGATGCAAATCAAAACAACTTTGAGATACCATATCACACCTCTCAGATTGGGTAACATGACAAAAGAGGAGCATGATAAATGTTGGAGAAGATGTGGAAGAGTTGGCAAACTAATTCACTGTTGAAGGAGCTATGAGCTGATCCAACCATTTTGGAGAGCAATTTGGAAAAATGCCTACAGGGCTACAAAAATGTCCATAACTTTTGACCCAGTAATTTTAGTTCTAGGACTGTATCTCAAAGTGATCATAAAATATTTATGACAGCTTTCTTTGTAGTGGCCAAGAACTGGAAATTGAGTGGATGGCCATCAATTGGGGAAAGGCTGAACAAATTGTGGTATATGAGTGTAGTGGAATACTATTGTGCTATAAGAAATCAGGAACAAGAAGACTTCAGAGATGCCTGGAAGGAGTTATATTAACTAATGCTGAGTGAAAGGAACAGAACCAGGAGAATATTGTACACAGCAAAAACCAGTGTGCAAGCATTTTTTTTGGTAGATTTAGCCCTTCACACCAATGCAAGGATCTAATAAATTTCCAATGAACTCTTGAGGCAAAATGCCTTCCACATAGAGAAAGAGCTATGGAATTGGATTGTAGAAAGAAGCAGACCATTTTCTCTTGTGTTATGTTTCATTTTGTTTTGTTTCATTAAATTTAATTCTTCTATGCAACATGACTAAGGTGAAAATGTATTTAGTAAGAATGTATATGTAAAACTTATATAAGATTTCAAGCAATCTAAGGGAGGGAGGGAGAGAAAAGGTGGTTGTGGGGGAGGGAGGGGGAAAATGTAAAATATATGGAAGTGCTTGTAGAAAACTGAAAACAAGTAAATAAATTAATAGAAATAAATATGAGGACATCTTTAAAAAATAAAGCTCTTGAAGTAGACTCTAGATATCAATTTTATTCAAGTTGACATAAGTAGCTCCTTAGGTTCCCTATGACTCCTAGTTAGCACAGTGGATAGTATGTTGGGTCTGGAGTCAGGAAAACTCATTTTGTTGAGTTCAAATCTACTCTCAGGTATTTACTAGCTCTGTGGCCCTGTGCAAGTCACTTTATACTGTTTGCTTTGGTTTCTCATCTGGAAAATAAGCTGGAGAAGAGAATATAAAAAACATTCTAACATCTTTTCCAAGAAAATCTCAAATTGTGTCACTAAAAGTTGGACAAGAGTGAAACCACTCAACTACAACAAAATAGGTCCCCTCCAATGATTATATACTATAGACAATTGTTTAGGTCCTTAACTTGTAAAATAAGTAATTGCTTTTAATTTTATTCCATTACTTTTATTACAAATGACTCTATGAAGTTTGTTCATTTCCTATTTTCACATTGTCCAGAGACTTTTCAAAGACCATTTCTGAACCATTAATATAAATTTTGCTTTGACCCTCTTCCCTTCAGTATATTTTCTTCCAAATAACTCTAATAACACAATTTCCTTCTCCCAGTAAACTACATCTCCAATTACTTTCAAACATTTTCTGACTTTTTGTATGGTTTAATTTTCAAGCAGCTACTTCAGGTTAATGATGGAAAATAGTCACTTTTATCACTCTCAAGGTCCATGTGCTGATAATGACCTTTTTAGCTTTATGTGTCATTCTTTGAAGGCCCATTGTAAGATATTCTATTATCTTAATTCCAATAAAACATTTACCTTGGTTCTGAGAATTCTGCAGCTTAATGAAAACTAAAATGGTAATATAATATTCTATTTATCCTCCCTATTCCAACAAGAGTCAGAGAATGGTGATTCCTGTGGTTGTGGATAATTTTTGAGAGATAACCTATGTGGCAGAATAAAAAAAAAAACTGCAAAACATTTCAACAGCTTATTGTCTTAGAGTTTAGAATAAAGTGTAGGAAGAGACCATTATATATATGGAGGCCCCACATGTGGCAAAGACTGTCTCCCATATGGATAGGATGGTGTCATTCTGTAACTCAAAGGCAAAAAAAAGAAATCTCTAATCTCTTATTCCTCCACTCATCACCAAAGGCAATTTTCATTCTTACCAAGAGAGGATTCAGGAAATTGGGCCCAGATGTCATTACTTTGCTGAGAGAGGAGTAGTAGGCTAGCACTCTATCTATCCACACTCCTAAATATTGTTAGTCTGGGGGATATGATCAGGTTCAAGCTAACTTTCACTTGGTAAGTCACTTTTTTGGGGGAAAAGGGATTCCAACCTCTATACCTAAGGACAGATTCCTTTCCGCTAAATAAAAGTTCCACAGTGATATATGTCATAAATGAGTAAGAAAACTATTCATGTGAACCATAGCAAAACATAAATTAGAGAAGGTATACATAGGAAAATATATACCAGACAACACAGCATGAAGGACCCTTTTCACTGAGTGAGATAAGAGAGAGAGAGAGAGAGAGAGAGAGAGAGAGAGAGAGAGAGAAGAAGAAGAAGAAGAAGAAGAAGAAGAAGAAGAAGAAGAAGAAGAAGAAGAAGAAGAAGAAGGAAGAGGAGGAGGAGGAGGAGGAGGAGGAGAGGGACAGGGAGAGGGAAAGAGATCTTACCCAAGGGGAAACTCCCTGAAGTCACTGCTGTAGTAAAGTGGGGGGGTAGAGACAAGATACAAACTTCCAGCTCCTCTCATGTCTTCCCAAACATCTTCTCTCAGCAACCTGAAATGAGATTGATCTCTTTTATCTTCCTTGTTGAAGTTTGAAGTGAGAAGATCCTGAAAAGTTTTGATGTTTGAAAAGTCTTGAAGAAGATTTAGAGTTTGAAGGGCTCTGAAGCAGACTGGAACTCTCTACCTCTCATCAGTTGCAGTCTACCTCTCACACTGGGTAGGACATTCACTTCTACCAATATAAATAAAATCCCAGTGGGATTTGGGAAAGGAGTTTTAAAAGAAAACTAATCTTGTTCAATTTGCATATGTACAGAAGGAAGACATATACCATAATTAATGCCTCCTAATCATTAGAAAAACTTTATATATGGCATTATAGTATACTGAGCTCAATCTTACCATTGATAATCAAATAACACAAAAATGGTTTATTTGACTGGATTGAATTGGGAGATTTTGTCACTAATCTGGGTACCTTTGACACTCAAGTATCCATGAATCTTAAGGTCTGATCAAATGTTATTTGGCTTGGAAAACGGAGGGTATATTTTCAAGGACAGGAGAGGAAGGTATTCAGAAAAAAGTAGACTATAGGAAAACTTTTATGTTACAGTAATGTTTATCTCCCTGAATTTCCTCAAGTTTACTCTGTCCAGACCATAAGTAGTTAAATGGCTATTAAAGGATATCTGGTTAAGATAATGACATGACAGATCATAAAGAAGTATAGGTCTTTCATAAATTCTTAATGTAACTTAAGAAGGACCAATTGAAAAGTAATTTAAAATGGAAAGAAATAGAAGTAAATTTCTCTACATATTATAGACTGGTATAAAATGAGCACAAAGAGGGAAGATGGTGATAGAAGGATTAAATAAGGAAATCTAGTGCAAGGACAGGAAACTTAGCATTAGAAGTAGAGAGAAAGGAATGCTCATAATTTGAACTCAAAAACAATGGTTGTGAAAAGAGGAAGGAAACTACTTCAAATTTTGTTTAATGCTATTAAAACCTTTTATTAGTGCAATCCACCTCTAGAGATAGAACTGATGAATTCTGACTAAAAACTGAAATATAATTTTCTCACTTTATTTTAATTTTTTGTGATATATCTAATATGGAAAGATGTTTACCATGCTTTATCTGAATAATTTCATCAGGTTGCTTGCCTTCTCAATGGGATAGTGAGGGGTTAGGAGACTGAAAGAGAATTTGAAATTCAAAATTAAAAAAAAGAAAAGAAAGTTAAAAATAAATAAATTAAAATGAACAAAAATTAAAATAGCATGTTGATAAAAAATAGAAAAATCAATTTTGTAAGTGCATAAAAGTCATTTCACAATAGTATTACTTTATCATAATAATAAATGGTGAATGTCCCACACTTGGTGGTAATTTAATAAATGGTATTCGATGGGTATCCTAAGGGAGAGGCATTTTTAAGTGTATATTTCTTTTCCTGAATAATATTTGGCAATGAGATATATTTGTATATATGTGGCTCTCTATAGACACACATGTATATGCATATGTGTTGTTTTTGTTCTATCATTTTTTTAGTCATGTCCAAATCTTAGTAACTTTATTTAGGATTTTCTTGGTATTTTATAGATAAGGAACTGAGGCAAATACGGTTAAAAGACTTGTCCTGGGTCACAGAGATTGTAAAAATCTGAAGTCAGACTTAAATTCATGAAGATGAGTCTCCCTGACTCCAGGCCTAGTACTCTATCCACTGTGCCATCTAGGATCCCATATACATATGTATATACTATGTGTATAAATATTCACATGTATATATCATAGGTACATATTTGTGTGCATATATGTGTACTAATTTTTATATACAATATATGTGTGTATATGTATATATCTTTATTAAATGTCCAGATACTATGCTAACTCTTGAGGATAAAAACTCAAAGGACAACTAGTTTCCTCAAGGTGCTTACAATCTAATTCATATAAATGTTTCTCTTTCCTCTATCCAGATGTCACTCAGTTGAAGAAAATTAAATTATTGCTACTTGGATTTCTAAAATTATCTTTCTATGTATTAGATTTGAGCTCAAGACTTTAGCTTTCTGTCCAAATCAAAGTTGTTATCTCTTGTATGTGTTGACATTGGGATACTTCTAGAATGTTTGTTATATTTAAACCTCACAAATAAACTTGACATCATTCACAAAAGATGCATTATCAGTCCTTGTGTAATTAAGAGAGCTACTTTTTCTTAATCTTTTCCACGGAGGTAGCAAGTTCAGTAGATTTTTATCCCCTTGAAAGGATTACAAGATATGAATTGTTCCCATAAAATAATTAAAATTTCTTACATGATAGAAAAGGGTAGTGATTAGCCTCGTATGACTGCCAGCCCACATTTCATAGTATTTGTAATGCTTCTGCCCCAACATTACAACCTATCACTTTTACCCCATTTCTACCAAGACCTTTTCTTGGTTATGGGGACAATAAAAAGGATCCAGTACTTCATACCGGGATCTCTAGCTGTATTGAGGTTACCAGTATGACCCATTTTGTTAACATTCATTTTTTCAAATATTTATTTATTTTTAGTTTTCAACTTTCACTTCCACAAAATTTTGAGTTCCAAATTTTCTCCCCATCTCTCCTCACCCGCCACATAACACCTTGCATTCTGATTAGCCCTTCCCTCAATAAGCCCTCCCTTCTATCATACACCCTCCTTCCTTTATCCCCATCTTGTCTCTTTTCTTTTAGGGCAAGATTGATTCTATACCCCATTACCTGTATTTCTTATTTCCCAGTTGTATACAAAATCAATTAAGATATAGTATTTAATATGTTACAGGCACTGTACTAAACATTTTATATTTATCTTCTCAGTTGATCCTCAAGAGAAATATTATATATAAGTTCTAATATTTTCCTCATTTTACAGAAGTGGTAACAAAACCACAAGTAGATTAAGTGACTTGTCCAAGGTCGCAGGCAATAAATGTCTTAGGCTGGAGTTGAACTAAGATCTTTTTGACTTTATCCATTGCAACATGATGACTTGATAAATAATCTCCAAGTGTCTTTGTGGATCAAAAGTTATCTGATGAAATAACCTGCTTTTCTCTGTATTTGTCCATAAACAACAGGAATTGGTTTCTAAATTTTTTTCTAAATTGTGAGGTTCTATCAGAGAGTGTGTTCTGTTAGACTAGCTTTAAAAAGCCTATAGTAATCTCTATGAAATGATGAACCAAAGAATATCACTTAATAGAGAAATATGACTTTAGAGTCATTTTTGACCTTGCAGGACGATCTACTCCTTTTACTTTTATACAGATGGAAAATAGAGGCATCTCATCACCAATGTTATTTTCCATTTACCTAAACACAATAAAACTTCATGGATGCACTCTCATAGCAAACATTGGCATCTAAAAGACTGTAATTGTAAGGAGAAGAGACAGACAAGATATGAGAGTGACAAAGGCAATGGGTGGTGCAGAGTGTTGGATTGATCATAGACTTATTCTTTCCAAGCTAAATATTTCCATTTATCAAAAGTGCTGCCCCCAAGGCAAAATGACTACCAGAAGAATTAATGTCAACAAATTAGAGCTCTTGTTAACTTGGAAGGAAAGTTGAACCAACACACAGTTGACAAGCGTGAAGTTGAAAAGGAGTGGACATTTTTCAGAGATTTGGTTGTACTGCACTGCATTTGCTCATCTGGTTGAGAAGACTTACAATCACCAACACAGCTTTAATGAAAATGATGGGAAAATCCAGAAGCTGCTAAATGAAAAGTGAAAACTCCACAGGATTTACCAACGGGATAGTTCATCCATCTTTAGGAATGCAGTATTTAATTCCATCAAAAATAAAGTACAAGCAAACTTAGAGAGATGCAGGATTCCTGGCTCAGTAAGATGGCAAATCATAGTCAGTTTTATCCTGATAGTAACTAAGCAATCCAAAAGAGATTTTTGGTCTATGTAGCCATATATTTAATCAACCTCTGGCCCATAATTCATGTGATCTGTAATGAGAGATCAAGATTTAATTTACTATTTTTGTGTGTGTAGGTATGTGTGTGTGTGCATTCATGGGTGTGTGTGTGTGTGTGTGTGTGTGTGTGTGTGTGTATGTGTGTGTGTGTATGTGTGTGTGTGTGTGTGTGTGTGTGTGTGTGTGTAAGAGACCTGAGACATCACAGTTCAAAATATAGGACTGTGGCTCAGGGTGATAGATATGAACATTTTAGGTCACAGGTAATTTCTGATATGTGAGGCTTCCTTTTCTTAAATTAATTAATTTATTTTTAGTTTTCAACATTCATTTCCACGAAGATTTGAGTTTCGAAATTTCTTCCCATCTCTCCACTCTACCAAACCCAAGACAAAGTGCATTCTGAAAACC
Source organism: Potorous gilbertii (assembly GCA_028658325.1). Taxonomy (NCBI): domain Eukaryota; kingdom Metazoa; phylum Chordata; class Mammalia; order Diprotodontia; family Potoroidae; genus Potorous; species Potorous gilbertii. Next base: position 327,247,303 of record CM053771.1, read on the forward strand.
CCTTAATCCAATCTCTCTTCCTTACTCTCACTAGTCCCTTAATATCTTCCTTTCTCCCCATCTCTAGTTTCTCGTTGAACAGGATAAATTTCGTTCTCCCATTACCGGTATGTCTTTTTCTCCCAGTTGCATGTGAACACGATTTTTAACATTTATTTTTAAAATTTAGAACTTAAACTTTTCTCCCTTCCTCCCTCTCCACCTATCCCCATTGAGAAGGCAAGCAATTCAAAATATGTTATACATATACAGTTACGCAAAATTCCTCCATAAAAGTCACATTGTGAAAGACTAACAATATTTCCTCCATCCTATCCTGCTCCTCATTTACTCTATTCTCTTTTGACCCTATTCCTCTTCAAAAGTGTTTACTTCTAATTACCCTCTCCTCCCATTTACTCACACTTCTATCATTCCCCCTCACCCCACTTATCCCCTTCTCCCCTACTTTCCTTCAGCGTAAGACAGATTTTCATAGCCAATAACAGTGTGCATGCAAGTGAAATGTGACGAGAGTGAAGCTCATTTTTTCGCTGTCATTTCCCCCCTTTCTTCTCCATTGAAAAAAATTGTTTCTTTCCTCTTTTATGTGACAGATAATTTTCCCCATTTGATTTCTCCCTATCTCCTCCAAGTATGTTCTTCTCTCACCTATTAATTTTATTTTTAGATATCATTTTTTCATATTTAGCTGACCCTGTACCCTCTGTCTATATATGTATAATCCCTCCAACTACTCAAATACTGAGAAAAGTCTCAAAAGTTACAAATGCTACTTTTTCGTGTAGAAATGTAAACACTTCAACTTAGTAAGTCCTTTATGATTTTTCTTTCTTGTTTACCTTTCCATACTTCTCTTAATTCATGTGTTTCAAAGTCAACTTTTCTATTCGGCTCTGATCTATTCGTCAAGAAGTCTTGAAAGTCCAATACTTCATTGAATGACCATTTTTTTCCTCTGAAGTGTTATGCTCAGTTTTCCTGGGTAGTTGATTCTTGGTTTTAAACCTAGCTCCTTTGACTTCTGGAATATCATATTGCAAGTCCTTCAATTCCTTAATGTAGAAGATGCTAGATCTTGTTTTATCCTGATTGTGTTTCCACAGTATTCAAATTCTTTCTTTCTGGCTGCTTGCAATGTTTTTTCCTTGATCTGGTAGCTCTGGAATTTGGCTACAATATTCCTGGGAGGTTTCCTTTAGGGATCTCTTTCTTAGGTGATCAGTGGATTCTCTAAATATTTATTTTACCCTCTGGTTCTAGAATATCAGGGCAGGGTTATGGGAAGATGATGTCTGGGATCTTTTTTGATCATGAATTTCAGGTAGTCCAATAATTTTTAAATTATCTTTCCTGAATCTATTTTCCAGTCAGGTGAGATATTTCACTTTATCTATTATTTTCTCATTCCTTTGTTTTTATTTTTTTAATTTCTTGATTTCTCATAAAATCATTAGCTTCCATCTTTCCCATTCTAATCTTAAAGTAATGATTTTCTTCAATGAACTATTGGACTTCCTTTTCCATCTGGTCAATTCCACTTTTTTGGGCATTCTTCTTTTTTTTTGAGTATTTGCATCTATATTGCTATAGGAGAGCACAAGACCTAGTCACATTAACAGGGTCAAGAGGTACACTAACACTTAAGGCTATTGAGGAGCAATATAAAGAACAGAGTGTAAACCAGGAGAGTAGTGACCAGACCTCTCCCTAGATCACAATAGCTACAAAAAGAGCATCACAAATATTTCTGAACCATGGGACAATGCATCCCCGTTCCCACTTAGCAGATTCCAACTTCAACATAACATTCAAAGTAAAGAAATAGGCTAGAAAAAAGACAAAAAGCAAAAGAACTTTATCATAAAAAGCTACTATGGTAGCAGGGAATAAATAACAACCCGATAAGAAGTCCTGGCAGAAGTAAAGAAATAGCTAAGAGTGGTAAAGAAAATAAATGATATTGTTGCAAGAAAATTATGAAAAAATGATAAAAAGATTGATAAAAGACACACACGCACATAAATGACACCATAAAAAGTATTTCCCAGATGGTAAGAAGAGACACAAAAATTCACTGGAAAAAAGAACTCCCTAGAAAGCTGAATTAGCTAAATGAGAAAAAAGTGCAGAAGCTTACTGGAAAATAAAATTCTTAAAAAATTAGATTTGGGCATATGGAAGCTAATAAATCCATGAGAAATATAAGGCAAATAAAACAATAAAATCAAAAAATGAAAGTCAAAAGAATGAAAGAGAAGGAAAATGTGAACTAAAAACAGAAAAACAAGTAACCTGCAAAAAAGATGCACACATATTTACATATATTATTTTACTTTTTTCTAATTATATGTAAAGATAGTTATCAATATTCATTTTCAGAAGATTTTGAGTTTCATTTTCTCCCTTTTTTCCTCCCACAACTTCCTCCTCAACATGACAAGCAATCTGATGTAGCTTATACATGTACAATCATGAAAATACATTTCCACATCAGTCATGTTAAGAATGAAGAAACAGAACAAAAGAGAAAAAGAAAAAAAAATGAAAATAGTATGTTTTTATCTGCATTCAGACTTCATAGTTCTTCTTTTATATAAATTTATTTATTTAACTTTTTACATTCCTTTTCACAAGATTTTGGGTTCCAAAATTTTCTCCCCATTTTTCCCCTCCCCCTCCCCAATACACTGAGCATTCTAATTACCCATATCACCAATCTGCCCTCTTTTCTTTCATCCCTCCCTTCCCTTACCTCATCTTTTCTTTTGTCCCGCAGGGACAGATAACTTTCTATTCCCCATTACCTGTATTCCTTATTTCCTACTAGCAAGAACAATATTCAACAGTTGTTCCTAAAACTTTGAGTTCCAACTTCTCCCCCTCCCTCTCTCCCCACTCATTCAAAATAAGAGAGCATGTTATTCCCTCCTTAAGCCATATATGAAGACAGTAAGCTTCACTTTTCCTCTCTACCTTCCCTCTTTTCTCCTCCATTGAACATTTTTCTTATCATTTTTGTGAGTGATAGCCTTTTGCATTCCATTTCTCCTGTTCTCCCAATATATTCCTCTCTCACACCTTAATTTAATTTTTTTTATGGATATCATCTCTTCTGATTCAACTCAACCTGTACTCTCTGTCTATATGTGTGTGTGCAAGTATGTGTGTATGTGTATGTGTGCATGTGTATATCCCTCCACCTACCCACATACTGAGAAAAATATCAAGAGTTTCAAATATGAACTTTTCATGTAGGAATGTAAACAGTTCAGCTTTAGAAAGTCCTTTATGATTTCTCTTTCCTCTTTAGTTTTTCATGCTTCTCTTGATTCTTGCATTTGAAAGTCAAATTGTTCATTCATTTCTGGTCTTTTCATCATGAATGCTTGAAAGTCCTCTATATTATCGAATGACCATTTATTCCCTTGAAGCATTATACTCAGTTTTGATTGGGTAGGTGATTCTTGCTTTTCATCCCAGTTCCTTTGAGTTCCGCAATATCCCATTCCAAGTCATTTGATCCCTTAATGTAGAAGCTGCCAGATCCTGTTTTATCCTAATTGTATTTCCATAATACTCTAATTGTTTCTTTCTAGTTGCTTGCAGTGTTTTCTGTTTGACTCTGGAACTCAGAAATTTGTCCACAATATTCCTAGGAGGTTCTCTTCTCAGTTCTCTTTCAGGAGGCTATAGGTGGATTCTTTCAATATTTATTTTGCCCTCTGGTTCTAGAATATCAGGGCTGCTTTCCTTGATAGTTTCATGAAAGATGATGTCTACACCCTTTTTTTTATCATTGCTTACAGGTAGGCCCCTAATTTTTAAATTGGTTCTCCTGGGCCAATTTTTTGAGGTCAGTCGTTTTCCAATGAGTTGTTTCAGCATATCTTCTATGTTTTCAAACTTTCGGTTTTGTTTTGTAAATTCTTGGTTTATCTCATAGTCATTAGTTTCCCTGAACTTCACTCTCTCTTATGCTGAAATATTTTGTTCAGTGATCTTTTGAGTCTTGTTTTCCATTTGGCTAATTTTGCTTTGTAAAGCCTCCTTATTCACATCAGCTTTTTGGACCTCTTTTTCCAATTGAGTTAACCTCTTTTTAAAGGTGTTATTTTCCTCAGCATTTTTTTGATTCTCCTTTAGCAAATTGCTGACTCACTTTTCAAGCTCTTCTATGGCCTCAATTAATTTCGTATTCATTTTGGAGGTACTGGAGGCAGAAGATTTGACTTCTGACAATATGCCTTGTTCTTTCTTGTCTAAAAGAATGGCAGGGGACAGCTGTTCACTAAGAAAGTAACCTTTCATGGTCTTATTTTTTCCCACTTTTCGGACATTTTTCCAGCCATTTACTTGACTTCTGAATTTTTTGCCATGAGGAGAATCCTAGTGCTCCTCTTCCCCCTAGTACCATGCTCAAGACTGAGATTCAGATCAGTTCCTCAGTTACCCTTTGGTGGGGCAGTGCCTCTACTGAGGGCTGAGTTTCAGATCTACTGCTCAATTACCCAGAGGCTTTATGCTGAGCTGCCTGGAGAAAGAACCCACACTGTTTCCATGGCCCCGGTAGCCACCCCAATCCACTGCTGCTGCTTCTGCCGCTTCTGCCACCATCAGGGGCCAGTTCTGGGAGGAGCCAGCTCCCCTCTTGTGCAGCTGGGAAAGTCCTCCTACAACGACCTTTGGAGCTTTCTTTGTCACTTGTGGGTTGAGAGATCTGGGACCCTCCCTGCTGGGAATTCTGACTAACAGGTCTATTAAGGTCCTGTTCCTTCCAGTGCCATGGCTGGGCTCCACTCTGCTCAGTGTCTTGTGAGACAGACCTTTCCTGTTGGCCTTCCAGCTTGACTGGAAACCTCTTTCACTCTATTGTTCTGCGGCTTCTGCTGCTCTAGAATTTGTTGAGAGTCATTTTTTACAGATATTTTGTTGGCTGGGGGGGAAGCACTAGAGTACATGAGTCTTTCTCCTCTGCCATCTTGACTCCACCTCACTCTTAGATTTTCTACAACAGTGTGATGATCTTTAAAGAAAAAATGTGATGACATTTTTAATACTGGAAGAATATTACAATGACACCTCCCCTACTTCATTTTTTTGTTCTTCAGAATGAACAGAAAAAAAGTTGTGTTATAAGGTATATTTTTTTACTCATCTTGTCTTCCTGAAAGCCTTTTTTGTGTGTTTTAAATACTTTTAGACTGTCGAACTTCCAGAATTTCTGTTAACAATTTGAGATATGCTTGTAAAATCTTCCATTCATTTTTGCTGAAATTGCTGCCTCATTTATAATATATTAGACAAGTTTGTCTAATTCAAAAACTCTTTCAAAAAACTCTTTTGGTGTATTGAAAGAAGAAATACAAGGGCAGATTGAGGTTGACAGTAAGGATATTATTCCACTAACATTCTACTTTCTAGGAAAGAGTAGACAAAAGAGATAGAAGGGACTTCCTCAAGAGAACGAATTGACCTAAGACCTGGGTAAGTGGGAAGAAGGGACTTGAGATTCCAAAATGAATGAGGTCAGAAATTGGGAGAGAAGTCATGAGAACCTATTATAAAATCTAGCATTGTGATCTCTGATAATGTGAAAGCAGGAATGGCAGTTTCAGTTATATTCACTTGGTAAGTGTGGAAAAAACTAAATGAGGGACACTGTCTATTTCCTACCTTCTCTGTTTTCTTCCTCTTCTAGTTAGTTAGGCATTCTAGCATGTGTGTCCTATATATGTTTCTTTAATTTAGATTTCATGCCTTAATAATAAAACTCATTTAGTTTGAAGAAATTGTCATGCTGCACTTTCACTTTGCTTGAGACTTACAAATAAATGCGTGCTTTGTTTGTTTGTTTTTGTTATAGGGAGAAAAGCCCAGTAGATTTGGAGATAGATATCAGCAAAAATGTAGAGAGGTGCTAGGCTTTACAAGCCTAAGACATGAATTCAGAATTCAGATACTCCTAGAAACAAATCATATGTCTGTGAAAATAAAGGTAAGCAAATAAGCTACATATGGTTAAAATTCTTTTCATTTTTAACCCAATAGCCGTTGTTCTTGCTGAGCCAACAAGGAGAGGGCACATATTCTTCTTGTAGGAAGAAAAATCAGAAAGAAAACCATACTTTCACAGATTAAAAGTCTTCATTCCATCCATTTAAATATGCTCATTTTTATCTATATACTGATGAGATTAATCTAGGAAATAATCGTTTCGGATTGTATAGAGTATTTATAGAATAAAATTATATTTCTTTCCCTATTATCTACAATTCAGAACTTTCCTTGATTACAATTTATTTTCTTTCAATTGGACCCAATTAGTAAGATTTTAACATTACTCATAAAATATCTATTTCAAGGATGAAGAAAAAAGATTTATCTATAATTCCCAATTAAATTATAGTGGGAGACAATATCATCACAAGTAACCTAGAGATATTTGCTGTTTAGTTTTTGGCTTCAGGAACATCATGGGTACATCTCACATCAGAACTAACCTTAAATGTCTGATTCTGAGATGTCTCTCCTGGTTATCCAAGTGTTGGAGTGATGGTGACATCTTTATAAAAGGAAATTATGGAAACTCATTGGATGATTTCTGCTATGGGACACTTCTAAACAAGTTATCAACAAACACAACCCAAATGATTTGCACTGCAAAGCAGTTTCATTTAAGATCTCACGAGCATTTTGACCATGAAAAATCTTATAACTCTTTTAACTGACAGAAACAATTGAAGATTAATAATAAATGCCTAGGGAAATTTGTAATTCTTTTTGCTTGTTGTTTATTTCATCAGAACTTTCAAAGAGGGATCCTCATTTTATTTAAAAATATGTCATTCTCTAACTTCTTGAGGACTATGAAAATTCAAAGAATATGTCATCCTTAAAATTCTCTCAGTATTTCCTAGTAACATTTGGCAGTTAAAGAGATTCTTGAAAAAGAGAGCCAGATACTGAATAGAATGCCAATTTCCTCAACTCAGTCAATGAAAATTCAGAGTGGTTAATGCTTTATGTAATATGTACTTATTTAGAATAAAAATTTCAGGCAAGCATAAACACCTTTAATAAGATTGACAAGATATTTACTATTTCAAAATTTTCACATCTACTTTTAATTATTATTTGACAAGCAACAATGAATAATGAAAATTTAGTTGAATAAAGTTATATCTCTGTTAATGAAGACTATCCATTACTTGATATGTTAGTTTGCTTGATAGTTCATTAACAAAGGTAGAAATAATATGAGACATATTATTCGCAAGTAAGGGAATAAGGGAGTGTGTGTGTGTGGGGGGAGTGATTCAACTTGGGAGTGTGTGATATGAATATTTAAACATTAAATACTGTAGTGCTAAGTGTGCTTAAGGTGAAAAAATAGAAGAAAAAATGAGCTAAATTTGATATCAGATGACCTCAGTTTAAGTTCTGGCTTTGTGAGTTACAACTCATGTGAGCTTATGTACCCTGTAAATATCAGTTTCCTTGTATACAGAAAGAATGATTTATATTAGATGATCTCAAAGGTATTTTTTGACAAAGAATCTATTATTCTATGGATAATGCTCTTCTGATCACAATAAACAAATAAATAAACAAGTCAACAAACAAACAAACAAATTAATAAATAAATATATTGTGGTTTTGTCCAGCAGTTGTTCTTCCTTCATTTTCTATGAAGGCCAATGACATCAGGAGTGGTCTTGACTTCTATGTGAGTTGGATTTAAGTGAAGAGAGTTGCACAACAGCATTAACATCATTCTTCCTGAGTCTTCAAATCCAGTGGCAAAACATGTCAGAATAACTGATGATGGCTCAGGACGCAGTGCATGACCTTGGGGTCTTCAGTATCTGACCAAACGCTAAGTGCTGCATAGAACTTCCCTCAGCTATCTTCATGGCCTTTGGAACATTTTTTTTTTCTTCCAATTCTGTTGGGAAAAGTTTTTACATGCTGGGAGTTGGAATCCTCCTAACTCATCAATGGGTTTAAATATTGCCAACATGGCTTTACCCTTAGGGTACAGTTGTTGTGCATGCTAAAATTACTTAGAGCTATGAATGAGACTTGGGAAACCGTTGGCCTTGAAAAGGGTTTGGCAAACCTATTCACCAGAGCTTCTAGTCCTCTCTTAACACCTCATACACACAATCTAGTATTTTGTTCTTTAACTTGAGCAGAGCTTTAAAGAAAATGAGAGATACTAACAGGTGGATGAAAGGAAGAGACAATCTCAATGCAGAAAAGTGTTGGGATACAGAATGTCATGTGTGAGAAACAGTAAGTAAACCAGTTCTGATATGTTATATAGTTCAGTTGATCTCTATCAGGTAGGACAAATACATGTTCAGTGAAGGATTTGGATCAAGAGGGCTCAAGTGCTGTTTTCTTCAAATAGTTTAGTAGTTTTTATTATTTATTTTTAATTAGAATTTTCATAGAGGTTAAAATGACATATTGCTAAAGCGATTTGTAAACCATAAAGAAGCATATCAGTTCTAGATATTTCTATTAATTCTAAGAATTTTCTTTTATTGAAAGAACCCTGTAGTAAGATTTGATAAATAGAGGGACTGGATAACTTCAAGCTATTTTTCTGTACTTTAGACCTCACATTTCACCCAGCACCTATCTCCAGTGAGATGCCTTTTGAAGATAACTTGAGAATACATAGTGAGGGATTTCACTATTAATGATGAAAGCACAATACTTTAAACCACTAGGGGAGCAATAGATCTTAACTCATATATCTTTCAAACCATAAAAATTTAGTTGCTTCTATATAGATCAAAATGTGTTTTCCCTTTGAAGAAAATGTTATTAAAATACAAATATTGGCCATATATGAACATATCTTAAATGTGAATCTGAGATTAAGAGTTTTATGGCAAATGTGACATCAAGTACGTTGTCAGTCAACATTATAGACATGTTACAGATAAGTTTCTTAGTGTGTAAGAGCAATATCTATAGAGACTGAAAATTAACTTTTTCTTACACATTTTGTTGATGGACCAAGTAATTTTGGATTCTTGGGGCAAGTTAATTGCAGACATGATGGCATCGTGATCACTGAACTTCACTCAACCTTGTATCAGTCATATTTTGAGGAAGTCATTTTCAAGATTCCCATATCAACCCTAGTTTAGCAAACTTATTTCTGATGGGCACTTAAAAAGTATGTTTAGTATGTAGCATGTAGTAAAGGTGTAAAACACTAAAATATATTCTTGAAATGCAGTGTAATCTTATGAACATTCATAACAAATCATCATCATAAGTTGATTCACTTGATAGGGAGGAATAAGTTCTTATAAATTACAAAATATATTAACATTTCATGTAAATAGCAATAAATCAGCAGATAAAACTTGTTAGGAAATCAAGTCTAATGCTCTACTTTAGTTGATGAGACCTGGAAATACCAAAATTTGTTTAAGGCCAAATCAGTTTCATATGACAGTGTGCAGTATTAAGAATGTGTTGCTGGCAATGACTATGAACTTCACATGAAATTAACATTTGAAAAACATCAAAATGTGAGAAATGAAGCCCTGATTTACTATAGGGATTGGTAATATTTTGGTGACTACATTATTCACTTTTAGACCCAATCAATGGAAAATAACCCTGTCATTTAAGAAGGGTTTTGCAAAGAAGAACCTGGCAATATTCTGCCACTCTTAAAATGTATTCACTTTATAATTAAAATGTTAATCTTTGAAGATTAGAGGCAGAGAAGACTTGATTAAATTGTCTTATTGTGTTGTTAAAAATAAAATTTCATTAAACTATGTTTCTATCATGTCTCCAGACTTTAGCTTGCCATTATAATAGGTTCATAAAAAATGTGTTTTCAAGATGATTTTTGTAAAATGTACTGCTCCCATTAGCTGTTCACCAATTTTTGTATCATTTCTGAGTGTTTAATTCAATTTCCAGTTTAATTTTAAATAATGTGATTTAAATTTGGTATGAAAATCATTCAAGATTCTTAAAAAATTACTTCATGAGTAAAAATTTCCATTACGTTTCTTAGATGGTTTGCTCCTATACATATATTCTCTGTATTCACAAGAAAAACAAATTAGACAGAACAAAATAATTATGACTAAGTAATAATGTCTTTCCTCAAAGTAATGATTCCTTAAAAGCATCAAATATTATGTTGTTTATTTCATGCATTAATGTGTTTGTAAGGATTTAGATCTGTTTGCAATTATATATGTATAGAATATTTTACCGAGAATCATAGAATAGAAGTAACATTTGAGTTAAGAATAAGTAGCTTACCAGAGATGAACAGAGAAAAAACTTCATTTGAAAAGAATATGATAGAAATAGATATAAATAAAATATTAAAGAATAAAGTTATTTTGGGACACTACCTATTGAAGCTAACTCAGAAAAAATACATAAGTAATGGAGCGATAAAGAAAGAGTGAATTGTTCTGCCATACAATTAATAGATATCACAACATGAATCTCAAATTATAAAGTATAAGATTAAGTATCATCTAAAATGCAGTGAGACAGGAGGCAGAGTCAAGGTGGTGGAGTAGAAAGACAGGCATACTTTAGCTCTTGCCCCACAGCTCATAAAACACCTGTAAAAAATTCATCCAAACAAATTCTAGAGCAGTAGAAGCCACATAATGACAGAGTGAAAGAGATTTCCAGCTCAATATGGCCTGAAAGGCCAAAAGGTCTATCGCGTGGGGCACAGAGCACAACCTATTAAGCCCAGCCCAGTCTTGACCACGTGACACCAGCAGGAACAGGACCGGGAGAGGTCTGGGGTGGAATCCTTAACAGCAGTGGTTGCTCTCAGATCCCTCAACCCATAAACGCCAAAGACAGCTTCAAAGGTCAGTGAGAAATTTTTTTATCTGGGTGAGAAGGAATCACAGTCTTCTCCTAACCCCAGCTCCAGGCAGTGGCAGTGGCAGAGGTGGTGGCAGCAGCAGCAGCAGAGGAATAAGTAGCAGCAATGTCCATTTTTGGAGCCCTCAGTCTAAAGACCCTGAGGGGGGTCTCAGTCCTGAGTGGTAGCCCAGAATAAGGAAGAGTGCTGGCTGGTGTGGTGGAGATGGTGGAAGCTCTGGATAGGGAATTGTATTTGCAGATCCTGGGCAGAAAAGTTTTTGTAGCTTGTAGACCAGAAGGCAGACCAGGAGAGGAGTAAACTCCTCTCCCTTGATTGCGCCACCCTAGAGGAGCTGAGAACTTACAATTCCTCAGAGTATACCCCTATTTTGACAAAGGATTCAAAAGGCAAGTAACTCGCTGTGAAAATGCCCAAAAAATGGAAAATAATAAGACTAGAGAAGGTTATTTTCCTGTTGCTCAAGTATTTCCTCCCATCCTTTCAGATGAGGACGAACAATGTTTACCATCAGAGGCCACCAAAATAAATATACAATGGTCTCAGGACACAGAATAGCTCAAAAATCATTTTGAAAATGAAGTAAGAGAGGTGAAGGGAATATTGGGAAGAAAAATGGGAGTGATGCAAGAAAATTGTGAAAAGTCAAGACAATGCTAAAGGAGACCCTAAAAAATGCTGAAGAAAATAACACCTTTAAAAATAGGCTAACTCAATTGGCAAAAGAAGTCCAAAAAGCCAAACAGGAGAAGAATGCTTAAAAATCAGAGTGAGCCAGATGGAAAAGGAGGTTCAAATGTTCTCTGAAGAAATATTTCTTTAAAAATTAGAATGGAGCAGATAGAAGCTGATGATTTTATGAGAAAGCAAGGAATTACAAAACAAAACAAAAAGAATGAGAAAAAAACATGGAAGATAAAATGAAATATCTCATTGGTAGAGCCACTGACCTGGAAAATAGATCCAGGAGAAGCAATTTAAAAATTATGGGACCATGTGACAGCCATGATCTAAAAAAGAGGCTAGACATCATCTTTCATGAAATTATCAAGGAAAACTTCCCTGATATTCTAGAAACAGAGGACAAAATAAATATTGAAAGAATCCACCAATTAGGCCCTGAAAAAGACACGAAAACAGAAACCCCTAGGTATATTGTAGCCAAAATCAGGAGTTTCCAGGTCAAAGAAAAGTATTTCAAACAGCTAGAAAAAAGCAATTCGAGTATTGTGGAAATATAGTCAGGATATACAAGGTATAGCAACTTGTACTTTAAGGGATCTAAGGGCGTGGAATATGATATTCCAGAAGTCAAAGAACTAGGATTAAAACCAAGAATAACCTACCTGGAAAAGCTAAGTATAATACTTCCAGGAAAAAAAATAATCAATGAATGAAATAGAGAACTTTCAAGCATTCTTTTCCCAGTTTTTCTTCTACCTGTCTAACTTGATTTTCAAAATCATTTTTTGAGCACTTCCATGGTCTGAGCCCATGGGATATCCATTTCAGATATTTGGGATACAGAGGCTTTGACTCTTTTGTCTTTACCTGATGGTAAGCAGATCTCTTCCTCGTCAGAGAGGAATGGTGGAATCATCTTCTCAAGAAAAATGCCTTCTGGGGGCGGAGCCAAGATGGCGGAGTAGAAAGACTCACATTTGCTAGCTCTGAACCCACAGCCCATAGATTTCCTGTAAAAGAACTCCTGACAAATTCTGGAACAGTGGAAGCCGCGCAGCAACACAGTGAAGGAGATTTCCACTGCAGAGAGCCCTGAAAAAGCGACCTCAGGGGCCCATCGCGCCCCGGACAGGAGCGGAGCCCTCCTTTCCCCCTGCCCTGGCTGCACTGCACTGAGAGGAGCGAGCAGACCCAGGCAGGCTTCCGGGACCATTATCTCCGGCGGCCATGAAGGTCCCACCACCCACATACTCACAGGTCAGTGAGAGAGACAAGCTGAGAGGGGAGCGAGGTATCTCCTGGAATCGGACCCCCTGGGAGGCGGCCGCTGTGGCAGAGGCTGAGGCAGCTCAGCCAGAGGCCCCCAGAGCAGGCAGGAGCTCCACCCCAGCTCCATTACAAAAGATCTCTGCATAAAGCCCCTGGGGGAACTGAGCCTGAGAGGTGGCCCTGCCCCCACCTGAGCACCAGCAGATAAGCTCCCATTGAAGAGCAGTCAGGCTTGCCACCAAAAGCCCTGAGGCTGGGGAGCAGCATTTGAATCTCAGACCCCAAGCACTAGCTGGGCAGACCTAGGCTGGAGGGGAGAGGACTCTCAGAAGTCAAGTAACTGGCTGAGAAAATGCCCAGAAAAGGGAAAAAAAACTAAGATCA
>CM053771.1:327261042-327292351 GCA_028658325.1 Potorous gilbertii
GAACATTGTGGCCAAATTCCAGAATTCCCAGATCAAGGAGAAAATATTGCAAGGAGCTAGAAAGAAACAATTCCAGTATTATGGAAATACAATCAGGATAACACAAGATCTAGCAGCTTCTACATTAAGGGATTGAAGGGAGTGGAATAGGATATTCCAGAAGTCAAAGGAACTAGGACTAAAACCAAGAATCACGTACCCAGTACAACAGAGTATAATACTTCAGGAAAAAATATGGTTTTTCAATGAAATAGAGGACTTTCAAGCATTCTTGATGAAAAGACCAGAGCTGAAAAGAAAATTTGACTTTCAAACACAATAATGAGACGAAGCCTGAAAAAGTAAACAGCAAAGAGAAGTCATAAGGCACTTACCAAAGTTGAACTCTTTACATTCCTACATGGAAATACAATGTTTTTTACTCTTGAAACTTTTCAGTATCTGGGTAGTTGGTGGGATTACAAACACACACACACATGTACACATGTGCGTGCACACATACACATATACACACATGCATGCACACACAGAGACAGAGAGCATAGAGTGAATTGAATATGATGGGATCCTATTTTAAAAGAAATCAAGGTAAACGGTGAGAGAGAAATGTAGTGGGAGGAGAGAGGGTGAAATGGAATGGAGTAATTTATCTCTCGTGGAAGAGGAAAGCAGGAAACTTTTTAGTGGAGGGAAAAAGAGGAGAGCTGACAAAAAAACATGAATTTTACTCTCTTCACATTCGACTAAAGGAAGGAATAAAATGCACACTCATTTTGGTATGAAAACCTGTCTTACAATACAGGAACGTGGGGGATAAGGAGATAAGCAGGGTGGGGGGGGATGATGGAAGGGAGGGCAATGGAAAGAGTGAGCAATTTGAATTCAGCACTCTTGGGGAGGGACGGGATCAAATGAGAGAAGAGAAGCAATGAGGACAGAATAGAATGGAGGGAAATATAGTTAATTTTACACAGCATGACTATTATGGAAGTCATTGGCAAAACTACACAGATATGTCCTGTATTGAATTGCCTACCTTCTCAAAGGGAATGGGTGTGGAGGGAGGGATGGAGATAAGTTGGAACTGAAAGCTTTAGGAATGACTGTAGAGTATTTCTCTTGCATCTAGGAAATAAGAAATACAAGTAATGAGGAACAGAAAATTATCTGGCCCTACAGGACAAAAAAAAAGATGGGGAGAAGAGAAGAGAAGGATGATAGAAGAGAAGGAAGATTGGTGATAGGGGAAATTAGAATGCTTGGTGCATTGAGGTGGGGGGAGGGGATAAATTGGGAGAAAATTTGGAACCCAAAATTTTGTGGAAATGAATTTAAAAAGTTAAATAAATTTATATCAAGTAATTTAAAAAATTTTAAAAATGTAAAAAAAGTAAATTAAAAAAAATTGTTATGATAGCGTGTCTAACTTTTGATTTAATATAGAATTTCTGAAACAATAAAAAATCAAACTGTGAGTACTTGAGTGGCTCCTCAGCATTAAAAGGAGCTAATTTTTGTAAGTTATTTTTTATTACACAACAAAGTTCCTAAGAGTACTGAAGTGAAACAGATTTGTAGTTTGATGGTTGCCTTGTTAACAAAGCATATGCGTGAACAATAGTTGCACTAGAGTTTCCCAAACCTCTATATTTGCTGAATATGTACCAACCTAGAATTTCTTTTGATGTACCCGAACCTATACTAACTTGATTTCAAAGTTTTCTGAAGTAAAAATAACTTAATAAGTGTAAAGATGTTTTAATGTATTTGTGCTTAAGCTCCTTTGGAAGAAAAGAAATAGCTTCGTAGATTACAGAGGAAGCAGTGACTATATTAGGTGATAATGTGGTAACCACATTAGCTTTCTGAAATGAAACCCTAAATGATACTCTTATGCCAAACGGTCTTCAAGGATATACATTTTTTCATAAGAAATAAAATGAACAAAGGATGCTCTTATGAGAGGATTTTCAACTACTGTGCCTTGCATTGCAGGTATGAATGAAAAGCAGCATGATGAGATAAATATCATGAAAAACAAAGCATGAATGTAACACATTGAGGTTATTTTTAGTTAAGAATTTATCTGTTTAGTAAATCAAAATAATCATAGTAATCAACAGATTTCCATTCCTTTCCTTTCATAGAGTTTGGATTTATTTGTTTTAAAAGTAAAATTAAAAAACTGCCTTGCCCTTTAACTTGGAGCTGAATTTCATTATTATAATTAATTACCTTGATCCAGAACCAAATACCTATTCCATCTTTTTGTACATAATATTGCTCTATCAGAACTGTTGATTCAATATTGAGCTTAGTTGTGATTGAGATTATTGTAGATCTTCTGTACTTTGCAAATTTTGATTATGAAGAAATGACATAGTGTTTTCTCTTTTCCCTCATCATAATGTTATGTCTCTCAGATATGTTTCACTATCATCTCCTTCATTTCTGTCTCATATGAAGAGATGAGCGTTATCCTTTCTAAGAACCCTTCTACATTTATCCTTAATATCAAGGCCTCCTCTTTTCTCCACAAGGTTGTCTCTGATATCAGTCCAATTTTCCCTAATATGCAATATTTCTTAAACTTCTGGTTCTTTGGATGCTGCATCCACACACAGCCAAGTCAGTTTTTCTTAAAAAAAATTACTTAATCACTACATCCTCTCAAAATTTAATACTATTTTGACTACTCTTCTCAGCTAGTTAGGAGTAGAACTAGAATTAGAAGATTCTACATTTAGTGTCTCCAATTTCTCACTTCCATTTTTTCTTAAACATTCAATTTTTGTACCTCGCTCTAGCCACACTGCCAAATTATCAGTGATCTCTTGTTATATCTAATAACATTTTCTCATTTTTTATCTTTGAATTTTCAGCAGCATTTGTCATTGTAGATCAGTGTCTTATCTTGAAAGGTTTCACTTTTTTAAGGTTGATTTTTCATTTTAGTTTGTGTATGTGTGTGTGTGTGTGTGTGTGAAAGAGAGAGAGAAAGTGAGACAGAGAGACAGAGACAGAGAGAAAGAGAGAGCTTTCTTCTAGTTTTCTTACAACCTGTCTGACCATTTTTTCTCTCTCTTTTACTAGGTCTTCATCCACACCCAGTAACTGTAGGTATTACCTTTAGGAAGTACCTGGAGTTCTCTTTGCCTCTGTCTATTTTAACTTAGTAGGTAACCTCAGCTTCAATTTATTTTTTATTAAATTTAGCCATTTAATCATTAAATCAATTAAATTATATCAATTAAATTGTTATTCAATTTATTTATTTATTATCTCCATTCATATGCTTCTTAAATTTATATATTCAACTATAATCCATCTACTCTGTTTCAGGAACACCGTTTTCTCCTAAATATGTGTAGTTCCAAATACAGGTCACATATGTGCTCATACCTCTTTCCAGTAATATGTACAACCATGTTTCATACTTGTGTTTTGCTTCCTGGGAATGTACATTTTGTTCTTCATTCCTCAAGTTCATCCCTCTCTCCTTGTAAAGGCTTAAGTCCAAGTGCCAGCTCAAGTTTGTCAAATTTATGATTAATTGGTGTCAAGTTGTTTTTAAATAGTCAGAGATAGTAAGAGACATGTTATTGTTTTGCCAGATGTAGATATATTTGTCCTATCTATATATAATAATAGATATTAATATCTAATTATAATCAAGACAGATAATTGAAGTAGATATATATAAATAAAAAGATCTGGATATCAGTATAGGATTATAGATATAAGAATCATCCTGAGGAAGCATAGAAGTGAGCACTTAGATGAGAATTGAAAAAAGGGAAAAACACAAGTGTTATTATATTACAAGCCCAATGAAGAATAAATATAATACTTTGGAAAGAGGTTATAAACCTGTTATGGCAGCATGGTGTGGAAGTAGTTACAGAGAACTTAAATTATTCGGATTACTTTTATGTCATTCTTTGTAAAAATCAGAGCAGGAAGATAAGTTCTTGACTTCAAGACATGAAGAAAGCAATTAGAGGAGATTCTTTTCTGAACTAGGTAACTAGCAGTCTAGCAATAAAGCTCTGTGTATACAATGGATTGTCTTCAAGTTTTGGAAATTATCATTTTGTTTTCTTAATCTTTAAACCATACCTAGAGACTCTATTCAGCAATGAGTTTGTCTTATTATAAACTCATTCAATATTAACCCTAGAAATATTAGAAATTAACAATTTCCTAGTCTTTCACAAAAAAAGAAGTTAGAGAAGGAAAAGGTACTTCACTTTTTGTAATTATCAATGCTGGCAACATCAATTATATTTGACTTTATTTAACTCAACAATGGAGGAATACACAAATAGAAATGACTCTAATACAGTGAAATTCATCTAGGGACCTGTACAGTCCTCTAGACATATAGGTCTGAGAGTCTTTTGCTTTTTGTACCAAGGGAAAAGTAATGAGTATGGCTACAGATATTATTGTGGATGAATTTTGCCTTCATACAGAGCTATATAACTAATATTATACAAACTTACAATATTGTTCATTTTACTAAATCCCTACCTCAGCCATGAGACCAAAATAACTGTGATTGCTAGACAGTTAAGAATCTATTTGCATTAGAAAATTGTAGCACCAAAGCAACATTCACAGGGCCCACTGTGGTCATGAATATCATGTCACAATTTTGAATTGCAAAATACAACAGAGTCTACACATGGAAGACAGGATAAAAGCATTTATTCAGACACAAAAACCCAAATCCATCATGGAACAAAAATCTATACACAACACCAATGCAGAAAACAACAATATCCCCAAGCCTTACGCCTGCTAGGCTTCCCACAAACCAGCTCCCTTAAAGAAAACACAAGCAGACCTTCTTAAACAAAATCACAAACAATCTCTTTCACTCTTGATAGCCAGCAGTCTGCTTGCCTGCATCCTTCCTAGTACTCAGTAGACTGACCAATTTCCTCTCAGCTCTGCTCTAGCAGTCTCTCTTTCTATTCTACCCTTCCTCCTCCAACCATTCAGCAAGCTCCCTCAGTCACAGGTCAGATATCCACATGACCCATGCAGGTCAAATGGGCCTATTAATAAATGATAAAGATCTCCCCATTTAAATTTCTATTACATGCAGCCCCAAGATCTTTCATATTCATTACATAATTAAAGTTGGTGAGGCAACTGGTATCAACTGAACTTTAACAGAGATAATAGAAAAATAAGCATATAAAACAACTGGTACCAACAGAAACTTTACAATATAACAGGGATCACACAAAATAAGAACATAAAGCAATATCTTAGGCTGTGACTTGAGTACAAGCATCCCATCACTCCCCCCTCAAATGAATCTCAGGGCAAAGAGTGAAGGTCTCTTCTTCCACAACTACTTCCCCCTGAGATTGAACACAGAACTGTACCTACCCCAAGAGGTTCAATTCAAGGGGTCAGTTTTTTAACTGACATCTGGGGTTTGGTCAATACCAGGTCCAGGGGTAAAACATCACAGTGGTAGATAAGGCATAACTTAGACTTAGGTAATGCCCACTCAGTGATTAGGCCTCTTTAAGCAGTAAACAGGGAATGGCCCCTTTAATGAGCTAAAGACAAAGTCAAGTGCAAGTCATGTCATCATTTCCCTGATGTTGTGAGCTTCCTCGAAAATTAAGGATGAACATAGACTTGTGAGTAGACTGAGTTACCCTGGTGGGCAACTCAGTCCATCTGCTCCCTTCTGCCCCGCTCCCTTTCAAAAGAAGGTAAATTTGGATGACCAGAAGATGCCTAGTCAACTAGGGGTTTACAGGCCAGATTCCTCCCTTCCTTCCTTCCTTCCTTCCTTCCTTCTTTCATTCCTTAGTTCCTTCCTTCCTTTGGCTTTGCCAAAACCTTAACCCTAGTGCATTCTGAAACCCATACGTAGCTCAACAATTGGTCACTGCTCAAACTTTACTTGAGGGCTTTTTTCAGGGCATTCCTGGTTTCAGAGTGATTAGCAATAGTAACTGTTGCCCTTTCCCTCACAGCTACATTTACTTTTTTTTCCTTCTCTTGCCTAATAAAGGGACCATTCCCTGTTTACTTCTTAAAGAGACCCATTCACAAACTTGGATAAAATGTTTCAAAAGGACCTCCAGGGGCACTTCCTGCTTTCCTGCTCAGCCTAAAATGAAGCTTCTTTCTTCGATACATTTTTATATAGTTCATTAGTTTTAATGCCATATATTCTTGGAAAATCCACCCCTGCTCTCAATAGAACAATAAACAGTTCTTTTCTTGTCAATCTCTTCTGACTTTGAATCCGCTGACCATTTACTCTTCTTTTCAAGGGAATTTATCTTTTTCACTGATTCACCACGCAAGGTACAAAAGATTCCCCTATCCTTTGGGTGAACCAACTCAAAATATCTGTGACCAAGGCCAGATTAATATTGAATAAGTATAAATTTTTATGGCATGGGAGGGGAGGAGAGTACATGTGAAGATGTGGAAACAGGAAATTGAATGCTATTAGACTGAACAGCAAGAAGGTTATTATAGCCAATTCTGAGTATGTACATGAATAATAAAGCTGTAATGATAGGTTGAATTACTTTATTAAAGACCTTTAAATGCCACACAGAAAAGTTTGCATTTACTTATTAGTTGTGTGACCCTTCACAGACATCTTCTGTTGGGATGTAAGCTCGGTTTTCACGTGAACAGACTCGGGTCAGGTAAAGGTAAGGGCTTCTAAACTGCAGAGCTCTCACGAGGCCCCCCAGGGAACAGCTGGGAATTGAGGAGTGAATCACGAGCTATCTTGTTTTTCCACCTCTTCTCGATGGAAACTTGCTGGGGAGAGCATCCCACCCTTGAGATTGGTCCGTGGTCTGAGCACACATGTTGTTAATTGGATAAGGGGCTGAGAGTATGCACGGTGTCCACGAGCGAACTGTGCAGCTGGTAGAGCTTAAATGGGCACAGGAAAGCCTGGGTTTTGAGTTCCTCTCTCCTCCGGAAGGAGTAGCTGGTATCCAGAAAAACGCCTACACTTCTGTTTGACTCTGGAGGTCTCTCCTCTCATTACGTTTATCTGGTTGGCCACCGAAGACTTGAGCTAGGTAAGAAGGGCATGGCAGCCCACAGCAGTTAGACCAGACAGTCTTCTAAGTATCTGAGGCAACTCCTTAGGAATTACCATAATGCTAACACATACATAGATTCCAATTGCTTCCAATATACAGAATCCCCAAATTGAAAATTTCCAGTGATGATCAAAATCATAGATCCTTTGTGTGTACATGTCATATATTGTTGCTTTAAGACTCATTTGAAATTTCATATATGTACCTTTACTTCAGACAGCCTAAACAAGTGGATAATGTTTTAGGTTCCTTATGTTAAAGTAAAAAAAAACCCCAACAAACTTTTTCCATTTATAATCTCCGTAATTTATCATCATCTTTATGTTCTATATAAGAAATACGTATTTCAGAAGCTACCATTAACCCATATAACTGTTTTTATCTTTATGGTACACATAGCAACACTTCTTAGTAAGAGACGTCATTGCTGGACCCACTGAAAAGAGAGAGAACATGATTTTCACTAAGCTGCTAGTAGGTGTTGCCGCCACTTAATATTGTCCATCTCTGCCTATTTCAGGAATTTCAGATGTATAATGCAATTAGCAGTAATACAGTACCTGGAAGGCTTTTTGCATTCATGGATGTAATGGTAACTTTCCTCCCTCTAGTGCATAATTCATCAGATTCTGCCCATGGTTTTCATTAATGGCAGTTGTTGCAAATTATGGGGATTGGACAAGCACTATAGCAGCATCATAGATTAGACTACATGGAGTTTTTTGGCCCAAAAAAATCTTTCCTGCAATTTCAGACTGCAGAAATGGTATGTCTGTTGTTATGTGGACGTGTGTATTCAATTTACCTTTCATTATCTCTATAGGAGACTCCATAATGACTAGCATAAAATAAAATGTTTTTTATGACCCCTGTTTTAATATCAATCATCGATTCTCACCATTTCTTGCCTAAAGCATTGATATATTATCCTAATTTGTTTCCCTGACTCTAGGTTTACAGCAGCTTTCCACTCCAAACCATCTTCCACAGAACTGTCAAGTTGACCTTATTAAAGCACAGACCTAATCATAGGCTTTCCCTACCCAACAATGCTAGTGGCACACTATGATCTCTAGAATAAAACACAAACTCTTTTGTGTGGCATTTAAAGTTCTTTAAAAAAGTAATTCAACCTATTGTTACAGATTTATTATGCATGTACACACTCAGAACTGGCTACAATGCCCTACTTGCTGTTCATTCTAATGACATTCAGTTTCTTCTTTCCATATCTTCATATGCACCCTCCTTCTTTCCTTTACAACCCCTACCAAGCTTGGAATAAACTTTCTCCTTACCTATGTTTCTCAGAATCCCTAGTTTCTTTTCAATCTTAATTCATTAGATATGTCCTTTACAAGATCTTTTCTGATCCCATAAACCAGCAGATGCTAGTATTTTCTTGTACCATATTTGTGTTTTGTATGTATTTGTTGAGTCTATATTTAAAAGTAGCCTCCCTTTATTGAAAGTGAGGTCTTCTGATGAAGGAATTATTTTATTGTTGTCGTTATAGCCCAGTCCCTATTATAGCCCTTGACTCACTAAGTGCTTAACAAATACTTGACGGATGGTTTTGGTTAATCAAATGTTATCCATATATTCATATTCAGTTCTCTCATTTATGTGACTTGAATCCAGATCTTGCACTTAGGTGGCCAGTTTGTACTATTTTCTAAGAGATTGCATATGCTTTAAGTAAATAAGAAAATTTACTTAAATTTCTTTGCGAATGTGGCATCAACTATTCTGTTGAGATCATCATAGGAATGTACACTTATATTAGTGAGGTGGTTATACCCTGATTCCCAAATTCATATTTTAGTATGAATTTCTTTTGAAAAATCAAGGATAGGGTGGAGCCAAGACAGTGGATTAGAAAGACTTACATATGCCAGCTCCAAAACCACAGCCCATGGATTTCCTCTAAAAAGAACTCCCAACAAATTCTGGAACAGTAGAAGCTGCACAGCAACACAGTGAAGGAGATTCCCTTTCCAGAGACCCCTGAAAAACCGATCCCAAAGGTCCATCGCACACTAGAAGGGAGCAGAGCCCTGCCCTGCCCCAGCCGCGTGGCACAGAGAGGAGCGAGCAGATCCAAGCAGGCTTTAGGGAAAGAATATCCCGCGGCTGTGAAGGTCCCTCCACCCACAGACACACAGGTCAGTGAGAGAGATGACTGGATGGGCTGAGAGGGATGCGGGGTGTCTCCATGTCTCAGGCTCCCTCGGGAGGCAGCAGCAGAGGCAGTGGGTGGCCAAAGGCTCCCAGAGCAGGCAGGAGCTTGGCAGCAGCTCCATTACAGAAGGTTTCTGCATAAACCCCCTGAGGGAACTGAGGCTAGGAGGCGGCCCTGCCTCCACCTGAGAACCTGATTTAATCTTATCCTGGATAGCAGCCAGGCCAGCCTCCGAAAGCCTTGAGGCTGGGGAGCGCATTTGAATCTCAGTCCCCAAGTACTAGTTGGGAGCATCTGCGCAGGGGTGGAGAGAACTCTCAGAAGTCCAGTAACTAGGTGGGATAATGCCCAGAAAAGAGAAAAAAAAAACTAAGACCATAGAAGGTTATTTTCTTGGTGAACAAATTATTCCAAACTTCCACTCTGACGAGGAAGAAAACTGCTTGCCATCAGGTAAAGACATAAGAGTCAAGGCCTCTCTATCCTGCATTAGATCATCTGAATTAGATATTCTATAGGCTCAGGCCATGGAAGAGCTCAAAAGGGATTTTGAAAATCAAGTTAGACAGGTGGAGGAAAAACTGGGAATAGAAATGAAAGAGATGCAAGAAATGTATGAAAAACAGGTCAATACCTGGATAAAGGAGACTCAAAAAAATGCTGAAGAAAATAACACCTTGAAAACTAGGCAAACTCAATTGGCAAAAGAGATTAATAAAGTCAATGAGGAGAAGAATGCTTTCAAAAGCAGAAGTAGCCAAGTGGAGAAAGAGGTTCAAAAATTCACTGAAGAAAATAGTTCTCTCAAAATCAGAATGGAACAGATGGAGGCTACTGACTTTCTGATAAACCAAGAAATCACAAAACAAACCCAAAACAACGAAAAAATGGAAGATAATATGAAATATCTCACTGGAAAAACAACTGACCTGGAAAAGAGATCCAGGAGAGACAATTTAAAAATTATGGGACTACCTGAAAACCATGATTAAAAAAAGAGCCTAGACATCATCCTTTATGAAATTATCACTGCACTGATATTCATGAAGCAGAGGACAAAATAAGTATTCAAGGAATGCACTGATCACCGCCGGAAAGACATCCAAAAAGAAAAACTCCTAGGAATATTGTGGCCAAATTCCAGAGTTCCCAGGTTAAGGAGAAAATACTGAAAACATCTAGAAAGAGACAATTACAATATTATGAAAATACAATCAGGATGACACAAGATCAAGCAGCTTCTACATTAAGGGATCGAGGGGCGTGGAATAGGATATTCCAGAAGTCAAAGGAACTAGGTCTAAAACCAAGAATCACCTACCCAGCAAAACAGAGTATAATACTTTGGGGGAAAATATGGTCTTTCAATGAATTAGAGAACTTTCAAGCATTCTTGATGTAAAGACCAGAGCTGAAAAGAAAATTAGACTTTCAAACACAGGAATGAAGAGAAGCATGAAAAAGTAAACAGCAAAGAGAAGTTGTAAGGGATTTACCAAAGTTGAACTGTTTCCATTTCTATATGGAAAGACAATACTTGTAACTCCTGAAATTTTTCAGTATCTGGGAAGTTGGTGGGAGAACACACACATATGCACACACACACATGTACACGTGTGCGCACACCCACACATTCACACATGCACACACACACACAGAGACAGAGAGCACAGAGTGAATTGAATAGGATGGGGTCATATCTTAAAAGTAATCAAGGTAAATGGTGAGAGAGAAATGTAGTGAGAGGAGAGAGGGTGAAATGGAATGGGGTAAATTATCTCTCAGAAGAGGCAAGCAGGAGACTTCTTAGTGGAGGGAAAAAGAAGAGAGCTGAGAAAAAGGAACATGAAGTTTGCTCTCATCGCATTCGACTAAAGGAAGGAATAAAATGCACACTCATTTTGGTATGAAAACCTGTCTTACAATACAGGAAAGTGGGGGAGAAGGAGACAAGCAGCGTGGGGGGATGATGGAAGGGAAGACAATGGGAGGAGGGAGCAATCTGAAGTCAACACTCTTGGGGAGGGACAGGATCAAAAGAGAGACTAGCAACAATGGCGGGCATGTTAGGATGAAGGGAAATATAGCTAATCTTACACAACACGACTGTTATGGAAGTCATTTGTAAAACTACACAGATATGGCATATATTGGTTTGCCTGCCTTCCCAAAGGGAATGGTTGGGGAGGGAGTGATGGGGAGAATTTGGAACTCAAAGTTGTAGGAACAACTGTTGAGTATTGTTCTTGCTACTAGGGAATAAGAAATACAGGTAATGGGGAATAGAAAGTTATCTGGCCCTTCAAGACAAAAGAGAAGATGGGGAAAAGAGAAGGGAAGGATGATAGAAGAGAGTGCAGATTGGTGATGGGGCAAATTATAATGCTCAATGTACTGGGGTGGGGGAGGGGACAAATGGGGAGAATATTTTGGAACCCAAAATCTTGTGAAAATGAATGTAAAAAGTTAAATAAATAATTTTATATTAAAAAAAAAGAAAAGAGAATAATCAAGGATAGCCAACATGGCAGAGTCAAGGCAGGACCTCACCTGAGCTATCCTCGTATTCCCTCAAATACCTTTAAATAATTACTCTAAACATGTTCTAGCCTGAAAGAACCCCCAAATGGTGGAATGAAACAATTTTCCAGCCCAAGAAAGCCTAGGAGGTCAGTCAGAAAGGTCTTTTGCACCAGGGTGAAAAAGCAACAGAGTCTAGTGCAGGCCACTAATACAGACTGGGTCCCAGCCAACCAAGAATAATCCCGTGGAAGCTGAGTCATTGGCAGCACTGCTCTTTTTCAGATCTCTCAACCTACATACTGTAAGGAGATCAGACAATGTGCCAGAAGAACTGTGGTCCCTTTGAAAGCACCATGGGCAGCACTCTGCCACATTGCCTGCAGTTCGATCTGGGTTGCAGTTTTGGGCCTTATTTCCAGTGAGATAAAGATTATTAGCACAGTAGAGCTTGTCTCCTCAAAGTAGCAAGAATCCTGGTCACAGGCCCAGGATTCGAAAGAGCACTTGTGGTCCATCACAAACCAGTCCATAGTACAGTGGAATACTAAACACACCTCTCCTTAGACCATATCACCTACAAAGAGTTAAAAATTTACAGGGTTCCAGAATTACCTCTGAGAACAGTTACATAAAAACAACAAACTTGAAGCTGGGTGCAGTGACTCCTCCACTTAGGAAGTAGAGCCCTACTTCAGCATGGAGCTAAAAGTCAATAAATCTCGTTGAAAATGCACAAACAGCAGAAAATGATCCTGAGTATAGGAAGTTATTATGGTGGCAAGAAAGATCAAATACACACTCAGAAGAAGCCAACAAAATCAAGATTCCTGCATCAAAAGCCTCAAAGAAAAAAATATTAATTGGTTTCAAGCCATGGAAGAGCTGGAAAAGGACTATGAAAATCACATACGAAAATTAGAATTCTAATGTATTGTTAAAGGACTTGTGAAATGATCGGATCATTTTGGAGAGCAATATGAAACTATGCCCGAAGGGAAATCAAACTGAGCATACCCTTTGATGCAGCAATACCACAACTAGGTCTGTATCCCAAAGAGATCATAAAAAAGGAAAAAGTACGCACATATACAAAAATATTTAGAATTCTTTTTGTTGTGACAAAGAATTGGAAATTGAGGGGATGCTCATCATTCAGCAATAAAATGATCTAAGATTATTCTATAGGACGTGTGAAGATAGGTGAAATCTATCTCTGGAGAAAGGACTGATATTGCCTAAATGAAGATCAAATGTACTTTTCCTGCTAGATTATTTTTCTTGGAGTTTTTTTTCAGTGCCTTCTTTCAAAGAGCTAATTACACGGATATGTGTTATGCATTATGATTCATGTATAACCTATGGCAAGTTATTTGTTTTCTCAATGTGGGGAGGAAAGGGAGAGAATTTCAAACTCATAATTTTGGGGTAAAAAGAATATTAAAATTGTTTTTACGTTATTGGACAAAATTAAATAATTACATTATTTACATCAGGAAAAATAATCAGTATTAATGTGATATAGCATGTGAAAGTTCAATTCTTTTATAATAAGCCAATTAAGTTGTTTCCTTCTCTGTAGAACAGTGGCTACATTTTTCAAATCCCTTCAATCCATTCCAAATATTCAAACTTAAATCATCCATGGAGTAGAGAAACATGTTGATCTTGATTTATATCCCAGTATAATTATATGCATAAGAATTCCTATCTTTCATGAATCACTAAAGAAATATTAGCATACAAATGCTATTTTTTTTTACTTTGCAAGGTGATATTCTGGAATTTTTTTTTATGTATTGAATTCTAAAAGGAAAAATAAATATCATTTAGCTATACAACGTAAAAGATAACTATAAAAACAAAGGAAAATAAAAAAATGGCAACCCCTCCAACCCATTATTTACATTATTTTGTTCACTTATGTTAACTGAAAGAAAACCATTTCTCACACAACAGATACATCATTATATCATATAATATTTTCAAATTCTACTGAATTCCAAAAGGATGGATCGTGCCAAAAGTAAAACAATGTTAAAAGGATAATTGAGAAACCAAGAATATTAATGAACTGTGTTTTTAACTGACTTTCAATTTATTTGGTATATGGAACTGAAGTGGACATTATTCCTCCCTGGGCCCCTAGGTTGAGAGATATCTGTTAGGTTACAGGGCACGGTTGGATAACCTGCCTAGTAACAGGTTTTTGTTGGGCCCCTGTCAAAACGTTATTCCCCATTTGGGTTGTGAAATATCTGATGAATTGTTAACAATGTTTTTTGTTCAGTCCCTTTGCATGGTAACAACTTGTGACCCCCTAATGTTAGACCCCTTTTGCCGGGCAACTACCTCTTGCTGAGCACCCCCATTCCTGACAGCTACTTTTTGTTCAATGACAAGCAGTCCTTGATTGGTCCCTCCCCTGGCACCTCTTCTCTGTTGAGGTTCTCTGCCCAACAGTACCCTGACAGCCTCTTCTGTTTGGGGTCTGTTGCCTAACAACAAGCCCCACCCCTTGCTCTATTAGAACTCTGTCTGTTGTGGAAACCGCAAGGCTGTACTGAGTAGCACCGAAATGCTTAAAATGCACACACCCACCTCAGTACGGGGCTGTCTCCTCTGGGTCTCTCCATGAGGCAGCCGACAGCCTGGCTAATAAATGACACTCGAAATTCCTAATTGACTTTTGCCTGTGAATTATTCTCAGTCTGTCCATTTCAGTACTCCCAGTGAGGAAACTCTCTTCTAATTCATATCAGCAATTGTACCAAAAAGTAAAGCATTAGAGCACTACCTGGGGGCACAGAGATATCAATTTGATTGACTGGTATCCTGTACTTGCTAAGTATCAGAGGACAGATTGAAATTAGGTATTCCTGTTTCTGATGCTATTTCTTTATCTGATAACCTAAGGACCTTTCTCTTTATGAGGTATAAAGGAGAAACATTATTAAAAGCAAACAAATGAAAAAAATTGCACAAGGTTAACTATTTTGATGAGAGAAAAAAATGGAAAATAAAGAGACTGACTAAAAGAAGATCTTATATTTCAATATCCAATGTAACAGTACATGCATACATTCACATGCACATACGGAGAAAAAATGTTGTTTCATATATTTGTATATCTGTGTAAATACATGTATGCATATGTATACACGAATATATGTATACATGTATGTATATATTTACCCAAGGGAACTCAATCCATATTTCTCTAAAGTTATCTTCATATACTTCTACACACAAAGTTAGGGAAGGTATTAGCAGTGAAAGCATTAGACACCATAATTACCTTTGCTGCCAACTTTACAAGCCAAATTCATTGTAAGAACAAGACTTTTAGCCTAGAGGAAAAGCAATTTCCTCTTTAACGTTTAAAGCAAGTAATGGGGGGGGGGATGAGACAAGATGAAGTAGAAGGGTGGACCTGCTGTAGCTCTTCCCCAAAAGTTCATAAAATAACTGTAAAAATGACTCTAAACAAGTTCTAGAGCAGCAGATGTCACAAAAGGACAGAATAAAAGAGATTTTCAGTCGAAGGTAGCCTGAAAGGCCAACAGTAAAGGTCCATTGCACCAGATTCAGAGTACAGCACAGTCCAAGGAGTTTGGTCCAGTCTTGGCCATGTGGTTCAGAAGAAACAGGACGGCAGCAGGCTTCAGGGCCTGGAACCCTGGGTAGGAGCTGCAGTTCCCAGATTCCTCAACCTACAATTGTCAAAGGCATCTTTAACGGTCACTGAGAAAGCTCTTCCATTTGGGTGAGAGGGGAGCAGGGTCCTGCCTTAGTCGCAGGCCCCAGGCCCTTTTTTGGATCCCTCAGTCTAAAGATCCTGGGGAAATTGAGCAGTTGATCTGAATCTCAGCCCTGAATGGTGGCCCTGGGGTGAGGACAAGTGATAGGGTAGTGGAGCTGGAGGCAGTTATGGAAAGGTAACCCTATTCGCAGATCCTGAGCAGAAAAGCTTGTGGTTGCTTCTAGAACAGACCTCAGGTCAGAAGAGGAATAAACTCCTCTTCCTTGACTGTGTCACTCTGAAGGAACTGAGAACTTACAAGTCCGTAGAGTACACCTTTCACATGACAAATGACTAAAAAGTCAAGAAACTGATTGCGAAATTGCCCAAAAAAGAGAAAAAGATAAGACTATAGAAGTTTACATTCTTGGTGAAGAGGAATTTAACAAAGCATACTATTAGAGGAAGACATCAAAGTCAAGGCTTCTGCATCTGAAATCACTAAAATAAATTTTCAGTGGTCTCAGTCCCTGAAAGAACTCAAAAGAGATTTTGAAAATAAAGAAGAAAGGTGGAAGAAAAATAAGGAAGACAAATGAGAGCAATGCAAGAAAATCATGAAAAGCAAATCAACAGCTTTCTTTTATTAGTGTTTATATATTTTTAGTTTTCAACATTCATTTCCGCAAAATTTTGAGTTCCAAATTTTCTCCTCATCTCTTCCCTCCCTCATCCCAAATGGCCAAGCATTCTGATTGCCCCTTCTACCAATTTTCCCTCCTTTCTAACTTCCCTCCCTTCCATTATCCCCAACTTCTGTCTTTACTTTTAAGTCAAGATAAATTTCTATACCCTATTTCGTATATTTCCTATTTCCCAGGTGCACGCACAAACAATTCTCAATATTTGCTACTAAAACGTTGAACTCCAACTTCTCTCCCTTCTGCCCTTTCCAACCATTCCCACTGCGAAGACAAGCAATTCAAAGTAGGCTATATATATATGTAGTTTTGCAAACGATTTCCATAATATCGTATTGAGTAAGACTAAATATAATCACCTAAATCTTATCCTGCACCCCATTTATTCTATTATCTCTTTTGTGAGCAATGAAAGAAAAGCATGAAAAGCGAGTCAACAAATTGCCAAAGGAAACATACAAAAAAATGGTGAAGAAAACAGCACCTTTAAAAAGAGACTAACCCTAATTTCTAAAGATGTCCAAGAAATCAATGAGGAGAAAAATGTTTTAAAAAGTAGAATCAGTCAAATGGAAAAGGAGGTTTAAAAGCTCACCAAAGAAAACAGCTTTAAAAATTATAATGCCGCATATGGAAGCTAATGATTTTATGAGAAACCAAGACATGACAAAAGAAAACCAAAAGAACCAAAAAAAAAAAAAGAAAACAATGTGAAATATCTCATTGGAGGAACAACTGACATGCAAAATAGATCCAGGAGGAATAACTTAAAAATTATGGTACTACCTGAAAGCCATGATCATAAAAAGACTCTAGACATTATCTTTCATGAAATTATCAAGAGAAAGCACCCTGATGTTCTAGAACCAGAGGGCAAAATACATATTGAAAGAATCCACCTATCACCTCCTGAAAGTGATCCGAAAAGAAAAACTCCTAGGATTGTTGTAGTCAGATTCCAGAGTTCCCAAGGCAGGGAGAAAATGTTGCAAACAGCCAGAAAGGAACAATTTGATCATTGTGGAAATACAATCAGGATAGCACAAAACTAGCAGCTTCTATATTAAGGGACTGAAGGACTTGGGATATGATATTCCAGAAGTCAAAGGAACCAAGATTAAAACCAAGAATCACCTATCCAGCAAAATTGTGTATAATACTTCAGGGGAAAAATGGTCATTAAATGAAATAGAGGACTTTCAAGCATTCTTGATGAAAAGACCGGAACTGAATAGTAAATTTGACTTTAAAACTCAAGAGTCAAGAGAAGTATAGAAAGGTAAACAGGAAAGCAAAATCATAAAGGCCTTTGTAATGTTGAACTGTTTACATTCTTACATGGAAAGACAGTGCTTGTAACTCTTGAGACTTTTCTCAGTACTTGGGTAGTTGCAGGGATTATATACACGTAGACAGAGGGCACAAAGTGAGTTGAATAGGAAGGGATGATATCTAAAATAATAAATTAAGGGGTTAGAGAAGAATATATAGGGAGGGGGAAGTGGGAAATGAAATGGAGCAAATTATCTCTTATAAAAGAGACAAGAAAAACCTTTTTCAATGGAGGAGAAAAGCAGGGAGATGAGCGGGGAAAAGTGAAGCTTATTCACATCACATTTGGCTTAAGGAGGAAATAGCATGGACATTCAACTTGGTATGAAATTCTATCTTACACTTAGGCGAAAGTAAGGGAGAAAGGGATAAGTGGGGTGTGGGGGAATGACTGAAAAGAAGGCAAATTAGGGGAGGGAGAAATTAGAAGTAAAAGTTTAGGGGAGGGACAAGGACAAAAGAGAGAATAGAATAAATGGGGTACAGGATAAGATGAAGAGAAATACAGTTAGTCTTTCACAACATGACTATTATGGAAGTTTTTTGCATATTTACACTAGTACAGACTATGTTGAATTCCTTGCCTTCACAGTGAGGATGTGTGGGGAGGGAGGGAAAAAGAGAAGTTGGAACTCAAATTTATAGGAACTAATGTTGAGAATCATTTTTGCATGCAATTGGAAAGTAAGAAATGCAGGCAATGGGTTACAGAAAGCTGTGTTTCTCTACAAGAAAAGAGAGAAGATGGAGATAAGGGAAGGGAGGGATTTGATAGAAGAGAGGGCAGATTTGGGGAAGGGGCAATCGGAATGCAGGGTGTCTTGGCATAGGGGAAAGGAGAGATGGGCAGATAGTTGGGAACTCAAAACCTTGTGTATATGAATGTTGAAAACTAAAAATTAACACATAAAATCCAAGTGATACAATTTTTCTATGGGCAAAAGTCAAATATTTTGTAGTTGGTGAGAACTGAGGAAAAAACCCTTTCTTACTGAGTCAAAACCACCCTTAACAAGGAACATTAAATGCTGAAATCTTATGTCTCCCTTGGGACTAAAGACAAATGATTCAGTGAGGAAAGCAGAAATCAAGTCTATTTATAAAAATACCAAAAAAAAAAACAACAAAAAACCGATCTTCCTGTAAATGAGCATAGATGTCAGGGAGGCTCATATGTTCATAGACTTCCTGTGTTGGAGAAAGATAAAAGGAAAGGGATAAGAAATGGATGAGAGAGAGAGAGAGAGAGAGAGAGAGAGAGAGAGAGAGAGAGAGAGAGAGAGAGAGAAAGAGAGAGAGAGAGAGAGAGAAGCAGTTGAGACAGCACAGCACTCACAGGTCAGCAGTACTGAATGCCTACTCTGTATATATCACACAATATGCCTTATAAATCCCAGGGCTCTTTCTGGGGCTATTTTCCCATCTTTGTATGATTATTTTACTCTTTTCTGAAAGATTTATAAGTGCCTCATTTCAGTATAATCTTGAACCTTGGTTATCAAACAAACCTAGTTAACACTGGCCTATTATACTTGGCTACGTATTTGGTTCTCTGACTCCATGAAATATCCTAGCCATCACATGCACAAAATCAAGTCAATCCTAGCAAATGGTAAAGGATAATTTCTGTTGATAGAAAACAGATTTACTGGGTCTACCATAGCTGGTAGGACTAAAGAACAAACATTCATATCTTATTGTTTTCTCTGTGTTTGAAAAATAACAGAGACCCACTGTTATTGTCCAGTTATTTTAGTGATGTATTTTTAGTTAATTTAGTTCATGACCCCATTTGAGGTTTTCTTGGCAAAGATATTGGAATGGTTTGCTATTTCTTTCTCCAGATCATTTTACAAATGAAGAAATGAGGCAAACTGGCTTAAGTGACTTGGCAAGGGTTACATATTGTGTCTGATGCCAGATTTACACTATGAAGATGATTCTTTCTGATTCTAGGCCCAGCATTCTATCCACTTTATCACCTTGCCAACCCTCATAGAACCACTAGGGCCCAGTACAATTGAAGTGATCTCCTATTTCCTTTCTCCCTAACAATCTACAAGGCTCTTGGTCAAGTTTGTCACTTGGTATTGAAACAAAGCAGCACTATATCAAGGAGGGCTAGGATGATCAGTTTCCCCAGTATACAACTCAGTGCATAGGCGTAGCAGATATTTTACAAAAATCTCATTGTTTAACACTTTCTTGGTGCTGGGAAAAGCAAACTCTCATCTAAAGCCAATAAACAAGAAGACAACAGAAGAAAACAAACTATTTCTCAAAGGAAATATCCCTACATAACTGCCAATAGGGAAGAGAGGAACTGGGGTTGACTAGACGTCATTATCTTACCTTTAAGAAAGAAGTCATATGACCTGTGTGAAGATTCTTCACACATACAGAATATTGGAAATTTTCCTAAGGATTCTGAAACACCTAAGGAAGTTCCAGAGTTGGTCTAGACGCCTTTGTGTTCCTGTAATATATAAAGCATTTCGAACAGAAGTCTGATTAGATTCCTCAATAAGAAAAGGAACATCCTAAAAATTTTGTGTTTCAAAAATGCTATTAAGCACTTGAAGTCGCCTTCTAGTTCTTGTGCTTTCCAGGTTAGCAGGAAAACTTGACATTCCATTTTGTAATGATTTTTTATTTTCCATATACATGTGTGTACACAAAAATACTTTCACAGAAACGTGTGATAAATTCTTTGCCCCAAAGTCCTCTTAGTAGTGGTGTGCTAATTAATATTTAATGACTGATTCTGAAATTTAATGGGTACATGGCACACTTTTAAGTTTATTCTGCACTGTGGGCATGTCTTCATAATTTTCTTAAGTCTAGAGACAATGAACAAAATGATAAAAAAAGCCCAACTTTGGAGTGTTGGCTGATTTCCAAAGTATAAATACTTGCACTCAAAATATAATAACTGACTCTTACCAGTCTGAGCAAACTCATGAACTCTACTGCTTTTAGGAAACTGCTACAACTATTGTTGAACCTGACCATGGTAAGAAGAACACATTAACCCTAGTCTTCACTATCAGAAGATGAAAATGTGTACAGAGGTGTTTGGATAGTCAGAATTAATATGAAATATTGATGAAATCAGTATCACAAATTACTCCAGCTTTTTTATATTAATTATCATAACTTAATTGTAGTTCTTACCCATATGCTTTCATGAGTTTTGTGTTCAATATTCTTTTTTGTATGGGGGTAAATAAATAGCTTTTCTATACCTGATTTATCTCATAAATTAAATACCTTTCTAATCACTCCTTATAGGGAAAACCCTAGACATAAATAAACTGAGGCTTTGAGTGATTCCTAGGGCTCCAGCATGGGAATATAAAGATCCAGAAAGATTAAGAAAAAAACTCATTTTCCTTCCAGAGGGCTGAGATGCACTGTTATGAAAACTTGTAAACACTTCTAATAGCAAATGTTTAACAATTAGCTCTTTGAGAGGTGAGAGAGAATGAATACATGGCACGGTTTGTTGGTGTGTTTGTCCTTTGTTCTCAAAGAGGACCATGACATCATGATGATGATATAACTTGCAGTTCATTTTGATTTCAGTGAGGGAGGATGATGCAAGGTCATCAGTCTCACTTTCTTCTCCTGAGCCATCTGAGTCCAGTGGCCTAATATTTATCAGGATGGCTAGAGATGGCCCAGGATGCCATGGGAGACCCTGGCCCTTACAGACTAAGATTTTATAGTATTCTCACTTTGAGTGAGATACATCCATTCAATGAATAGGCTCCTTTAGGCAGTTGCTCAAGGGATGGCCCCTTTAGTAAAAAAAAAAAAAAAAAAAAAAAAAAAAAAAGCAAAACAAAAAAGAATCTCAAACTGGGAAAAGATCCCAGGGTTACTGGGTAAAAGAGAAAAATTTCTGTTTAGTATTATATCCACTCTCTGTTAGGTGGGTGGGGACTTGTCATCTAGTCTATAAGCTCCAGAGTTAGTTTGGTTTGAGGCTTGGTCTTTTGGATTTTTTTTTCTTTTTGGTCTTCAGTACTTCCTTTTATTAATTTTAATTTTTTATTTTTAACACAGTTTACAACAGATAAAGCAATTCAAAGTTTTGATCAGGTGACACCGCTTTTCAAAACGTTTACAATATGGACCACAAAAGAAATTTTTTAAAAACATTAACCAACTGAAAAACAAATAATATTTATGCTGATAACTTCACAAGGTCTTGACCTAATTGTCTCCACAGTATTATTAAGAATTAAAGGACCTTAACTTATTATTAAGAACTAAAGGACCTTTTGAGGAAGTCTAACTGGCTCAAATACCTTTCTATACATGTTCTAGTTCCTGATAGATAGCAATCATAAAATCAAATTTAACATTAAAACCTTAACTTTTCCTTCAATGCCAAATTTTACCCAAGGTTACAAACTTCCTCTAGGGAATTTAGACTGAAATTCTTTTCACAAACTAAAGATGTCATTGATTTATTCTCAGTAATTAATTCAATCAATTGTTTTAATACTAATTGCTTTTACCTCACTTTGTAACATGTCCAATTTTTCTCCCTATCACTCCCCTCCCCCAGCTTCCTAATACCTTGCATTCTGACTATTCCTTCTTTCAACATACCCTCCCCTCCATCACACCCCACCCTTCCCTTATCCCCATCTTCTCTCTTTTATTTTAGGGCAAGATAAATTTCTATACCCCATTCCCTGTAGTTCTTATTTCCTAATTATATGCAATAAAAATTCTCAACATTCGTTTCTAATACTTTGAATTCCAACTTCGCTCCCTCCACCCCTCCCTCCCCAGCCCCACTGAGAAGGGAAGCAATTCAATACGGACTAAATATGTGTTCTTTTGCAAAAGACTTCCAAAATAATCATGTTGTGTAATACTAATTATATTTCCCTCTGTCCTACTCTATCCCTCCTTATTCCGGCCCCCTACAATTGACCTTGTCCCTTCTTGAAAGTGTTTATTTCTAGTGACTCCCTTCTCCCATTTGCCCTCACTTCTAACATTCCCCTCACCATACTTGTCGCCTCCTCTCCTTCTTTCCTGTGGTGTGATATAAATTTTCATATCAAATTTAGTGAGCATGTTATTCCCTCTTTCAGCCACATATGGAGAAAGTAATTTTTCTTTTCCCCTCTCCCCTACCCCCTTATTTCCTCCATTGAATAAGATTTTTCTTATCTCTTTTAATAGTTATAGCCTGACACATTCCATTACTCCCTTTATCTTCCCGGAAATTTCCTCCTTCACTCGCTAATTTTTATTTTATTTTACTTTATTTTTATTGTTGTGTGTGGATATCATCTGCTAAAACACACTCTGTACTCTCTATCTATATATATGTGTGTGTGTTTATGTACAATCTCTCCATCTACTCAAATATTGAGAAAAGATTCGAGTTAAAAGTATTTTTTTCCATGTAGTAAACAATTCAACTTTACAGAGTCTTTTATGATTTTTATTTTCTGTTTACCTTTACATGATTCTCTTGATTCTTATCTTGGGAATTCCAATTTTTAAATACGGATCTGATCTTCTCCCCAACATGAATGATTGAAAGTCATCTGTATCACTGAATGACCATTTTTTTTCACTTGTAGTATTATACTTAGATTTGCTGGGTAGGTGATTCCTGTTTTCAATCCAAGTTCCTTTGATCTCTGACATATCCCATTACAAGCCCTTCGATGCCTTAATATTGAAGCTGCTAGATCCTGTGTTTTCCTGACTGTATTTCCACAGTACTCAAATTGTTTCTTTCTAGCTGCTTGCTGTATTTTCTCCTTGATCTGGGAACTCTGAAATTTGGTCACAATATTCCTAGGAGTCTGTTTGGGCCTATTCATTGGTGAATTATTTCAATATTTATTTTTCCTCTGATTCTATAACATCAGGGCAGTTTTCCTTGGTAATTTTGTGGAAGAAAATGTGTAGGCTCTTTCTTTGATCATGACTTTCAGGTAGTCCAATAATTTTTAAATTATTTCTCCTGTATCTATTTTCCAGGTCAGTTGTTTTTGCAAAGAGTTGTTTCACATTATCTTCTATTTTTTTCAAATTTTTGGTTTTGTTTACTAGCTTCTTGGTTTAAGTAAAAGTCATTCATTTCCCTGAACTCAATTCTCTCTTTTAACGAATTATTTTGTTTTTGAACCTTCTCCTCCACTTCACTAATTCTGCTTTTTCTAACCCCCTTCTCCTCATTGACTTTTTAGACTTCTTTTTCCAATTGAGTTAGCCTCTTTTTAAAGCTGTTGTTTTCCTCACCATTTTTTTTGTTCTCCTTTAGTAAGCTGCTAATTTGTTTTATAAGGTCTTCACTTGCCTGGGCCCATTTTAAGTTCCCTTTCAGGGCAGAGGACTTGGCTTCCTCTGACAGTGTGCCTTGTTCTTCTTCATCTGAAAGGATGAGAGGAGATACCTGTTTCCTAGGAAAGTAATCTCCTACAGTCTTACTTTTTACCTTTCTGGGCATTTTCCAGCCAGATACTTGACTTCTGAGTTTCCTCTCCACAACCACATGGCCTCCTGTTGTGCCTAGCCAGCACTGGGGGTTGAGATTCAGATGAGGTGCTCCAAAATTTCAGGGGATTTAGGAGTGGCATGGCTGCTACCCAGTATGAGATTAAGATCAGCTCCTTAGATAGGGCCAAGGGCCACCACACACGATTCAGTTCCCTCAAGGATTTACCATGAGACCTTAAACAATGGGTGTGGGCCATTGCCTGCTTTGAGAGCCCCTGTCTGTTGCTGCCCATTCTGCTGCCTCCTGAGGGAGCCTGAGTTATAGGTACACCCTGCTTCCCTCTGAGCCAGCCAAAAAGTCCCTCTCATTGACCTTTAGTGCCTGTGGGTTGAGGGATCTGTGCTACCTAGAGATTCTGTCCTTGAAGCCTGCTTAGATCTGCTCCTTTTGGTGCTATGTAGTCAATGCATGGCTGGGCTCTTCTCAGTGTCCTGTGCTCTACAAACCTTTGCTGTTGGTTTTCCCATCTCTCCGGAATAGAAATCTCCTCCACTCCCTTAAGCATCATATAGTTTACCTTCTTATTTCTCTTGTGTTTTCATGTGTAACTGATCTTATCTGACATTGTATTTGTCACTAATCCTTTTTTTCCTTTGGGACACATTTGGTTCTATTTCAGGTCTTTATATTAATTCCATGTGGTTGTGTTTCAAATGTATTTCCTGTAAATAATATAGTTTAAAGCTATTTTAAAAAATACATTATGGGGGGTTGGGCAGAGTCAAGATGGTGGAATAGAAGCATGGACTACCTCTAACTCTCCTTTCAAAGTCCTTAAAATACCTGTAAAAATGCCTCTAACCAAATTCTAGAGCAGGAGAAGCCATGAAATGACAGAGTGAAACAGATTTCTAGTCCAAGACAATCTAGAAGGCTGAAGGGAAGGGTCTATTGCACCCAGTGTAGACTACCCTGGAACAGATGGGACTGGAAAAGGCTTCAGGGAACTGAAAATGTGAGAGTTAGAAATCAACAATACACCTTTAGCATGAGGAGGCATCACAGTTGGATTTTAGTTCTTCAGAGAATTTCCATGTTTAGTAATTATAAGTCACATTGGAAACCGACACTGCAGAGTTATCTGAAAATTCATTCTTTTTGAAATGTAATTTTCTCCAGTATGAGACAGGACCATTTCCTTTTTTTAATTTCCCTTGAAGTGGTATGGTGATATGTCTGATATACAAATATTATGAATTTCTCTATAACCACTGGATGCCAGTCATTTTACATTTTTACATAACTGCAAAACAATAAAAATCTCAAATTGATACTATTTAGTAAATGGTAAAGTACACTGTATTTATAACTCTGAATAATATTTAGAAGAGCTGATCTCAGGCAATAAAAGATATACATGAGGTAGTGTCACCTTGAAATACAATATATGCCTCAGTATATTAATTCTTAGACTACTTGTAATAATTACTTGTAATCCTATGTGTCATTCTTCAAATATGTTCTTCCAATATTGTAGATACCTAAAGTAGATTAAGTAGTGTTGTCATTTCTCTTTTTTGACACCGTCCACCCATGAACAATTAATATTTTTCAATATTTAAATCTGAACTTATTTTTATTAAAAAAATATAGTTCCTGGGATAGTCTTGACAGGTATACACCAGGATATTTTACGTTGTCTACAGTTGTTTTAAATGAGAAATCGCTTCTTTTTTCTTGCAAAGTTTTGTTGTTAATATGTGAAAATACTGTTGATTTGTGTGCATTCATCTCATGCTATGAATTTTTTGAAATTATTTTCTAAAATTTAAAAAGCTTTTAGCTGAATTTCTAGGGTTTTCAAAGCCTATCAACATATTTTCTGCCTTCAAAAAAAAAAAAAAAAACAGGGGGCAGAGCCAAGACAGAGTGAGAGAAATGACTCACCTAAGCTCTCAGATGAACTCTTTCAGGTACCTCTGAAAGGAGAACCTCACCAAATTTTGGAGGTGCAGAATCCAGTGGAAGACAGACGGTGATGGATTCGGAGCTCAAGTTGGACTGGAGGTCCACAGGAAGGATCTGTGATGCAGGGGTGAGCCCACAGCTCACAGTGCAGCGTGGTCAGCATAGTGGAGCAGAAAGGACCTGAGAAACCTGAGCAGCAGGCAGAACTAGAGGAGCAGCACCAAGGGTGGGAGAAAAGCCCAGTCAAGCCAGTGAGAGCTGCTGAGAACCAGATATCAGCACAGCAGCTCCTGAGATCTTCAGCTCGAATATCAAACTTCAATAAGGTAATAATACCTGAACTTCCAGGAGCCAGGGTGGTGGAGTGATCAGTAAATGCTCTATCCTTCCCCCTTGATGATCGTGAGAGGACTATAAAATATTTCCCCAGAACTAGATCAGCAGAAACAGCAAAAGGAGGTCAATAGTCTCATAACACCTGAGATGAGGAAAATAGCTAAGGGGGATTCCTCCTTTGGTGGCAGAGGCAAACCGGAAGCACAGATGGCCCAGGGTAGGGAAAATTTGCACTAGGACCCAGGCAAGCCTCAGCACCAGGAGAGGATCCCCAGGGGGGTGGGAAAACATATTAGCATCTAGGTGTGCCTCAGCTCTCCAGGGAAATCAGAAAGACAACAGGACAGCTGGGATAACCAGCACCTGGGCTTGCCTTTGTTTCAGTTCAGCTGAGGAGATCTCCTGTGACCAGACCACTCCTCCCCTACATTTAACAAGCTAAACCAAGGGCTGATTAGTGAAACACCAAACAAAAACCTACTTTTAGCCTTTTCACACATCGGATCAGCAAAAATTCTCGAGCTTCTGACTGAAAGAACGAGAAGTCAAAACACTTAATCAACATCATGAAAAAGGAAAAGCAGAAGGGAGAAAAAACCATAGAATCTTTCTATGGGGATAAGGACCAAAACAGAAACACCACAGAGGTCAGAGCTGAGACTGCACTTCCATCTTAAACTTCAGAAGGGACTATGAACTGCTCCCAAGAACAACCAGCTCTCCTGGAACAGCTGAAGAAGGAGACAGAAGATAAATTGGCCAATGATTTTAAAATTATTAAGAAAGAATTCATGGATGAGAACATTTCTTTAAAAAGGAAAATTGGGAGCCAAGATGGCGGAGTAGAAAGACACACATATGCTAGCTCCGAACCCACAGCCCATGGATTTCCTCTAAAAAGAACTCCCAACAAATTCTGGAACAGTGGAAGCCGCTCAGCAACACAGTGAAGGAGATTTTCGTTCCAGAGAGCCCTGAAAAACCAACTCCAAATGTCCATGGCACACTGGACGGGAGTAGAGCCTTGCCCTGTCCTGAACACTCGGCACTGAGAGGAGCAAGCAGATCCGAGAAGCTTC
Organism: Potorous gilbertii; assembly: GCA_028658325.1. Taxonomy (NCBI): domain Eukaryota; kingdom Metazoa; phylum Chordata; class Mammalia; order Diprotodontia; family Potoroidae; genus Potorous; species Potorous gilbertii. The sequence continues at coordinate 327,288,487 of CM053771.1, forward strand.
AGGACGGAATCTCCAGCGGCTGCAAAGGTCCCTCCACCCACAGACTCACAGGTCAGTGAGAGAGACGTTTGGACGGGCTGAGAGGGGAGCGGGATGTCTCCGGGACTCAGGAAGCCTCCAGGGGCAGCGGCAGAGGCAGCAGCTGGCCAGAGGCTCCCAGAGCAGGCAGGAGCTTGGCAGCATCTCCATTACAAAAGGTCTCTGCATAAACCCCCTGAGGGAATTGAGCCTGGGAGGCGGCCCTGCCCCCACCTGAGCACCAGAAATTAAGCTCCTATTGAATAGCAGCCTGGCCTGTTGCCAAAAGCCCTGAGGCTGGGGAGCAGCATTTGAATCTCAGACCCCAAGCCCTAGCTAGGCAGACCTAGGCAGGGGTGGAGAGGACTGTCAGAAGTCGAGTAACTGGCTGGGAAAATGCCCAGAAAAGGGGAAAAAAAATAAGACCATAGAAGGTTATTTTCATGGTAAACAAATGATTCCAAGCTTCCTCTCTAAAGAGGAAGAAAACTGCTTGCCATCAGGTAAAGACATAAGAGTCAAGGCCTCTGTATCCCAAACATCTGAAATAGATATTCAATGGGCTCAGGCCATGGAAGAGCTCAAAAAGGATTTTTAAAATCAAATTAGACAAGTGGAGGAAAAACTGGGAAAAGAAATGAGATTCATGAAAAGCATGAAAAACGGGTCAATACCCTAATAAAGGAGACTCAAAAAAATGCTGAAGAAAATAACACCTTGAAAAATAGGCTAACTCAATTGGCAAATGAGGATCAAAAAGCCAATGAGGAGAAGAATGCTTTAAAAAGGAAAATTGAACAAATGGAAAAGGAAGTTCAAAAACTAACTGGAGAAAATAGCTCCTTAAAAGGAAAAACTGGGTAGATGGAAAAGGAGATGCAAAAATTAACGAAAGAAAACAATTTGATAAAGATTAGAATTGGGTAAGTAGAAACTAATGACTCAATGAGACATGAAGAAGTAATCAAACAAAATCTAAAGAATGTAAAGATAGAAGAAAATGTAAAATATCTAATTGGAAAAACAACTGACCTGGAAAATGGATCCAGAAGAGAAAACTAAAGAATTATTGGCCTACCAGAAACCCATGATGAAGAAAAGAGCCTGGACAATATCTTCCAGGAAATCATCAAGGAAAACTGTCCAGAAGTATTAGATTCAGAGGGCAAAATGTCATTGAAAGAATCCACCGTTCCCCTCCTGAAAGGGATCCCAAATACAAAACCCAAAGAAATATAGTTGCCAAATTCCAGAGCTATCAAGTAAAGGAGAAAATATTACAAGCAGCCAGCAAAAATCAATTTAAATATCAAGGAGATACAGTCAGGATTACACAAGACCTTGCAGCTTCTATATTAAAAGATTGACAGAATTGGAACCCAATACTCCATAAGGCAAAGGAGTTGGGACTACATCCTAGGAATAACTACCCAGCAAAATTCACCATAGCATTTCAAGCAAGGAGAAATTCATTCAAAGAAGTAAGGGATTTCCAGAGCTTCTTGACCAAAACGCCACAACTTCATAGACAATTCGATCTTCAAATGAGAAGTCAAGAGAATCATAAAAAGGTAAACGGGGGGGGGAGAAATTGTTACTCAATTGGGACAAACTGTTTGCCTCCCTATAAGGGAAGATGATACCTGTTAATCTTGAGAACTGTGTGGCTATCATGAAGTATGAAAGGGATATGCATAGCTGGAATGGGTATAAAGTAAATCATATCATGATAAAAAATATGATTTACGTATGAGAAGGGATTGTAATAAGAGGTGTGAAAAGAAGGAAGCAGAAAATGGCAAATTAAATCAAAAGAAGTACTACAAAATCATAGTAGAGGGAAGGAGGGGAGGGAGATGAGCATTCTGTGAGAGGTACTCTCATCAGATTTGTTTAAAGGACAGAACAATAAACTTAAGTAGATAATCCTAACTAGCTCGATAAGCATTAGGAGAGGGAGGGGAAGAAAGAGGAGGGAGGCTAAAAGGGAGGAAAGAAGCAATAAGAGTAAAGGGGAATAAAAGGGAGGAGGGCTAAAAGAAGGAGGGGAAGGCAGCAGGAGGAGGTTGTGAAAAGTGAATACTATTGAGGAGGGGAAGGGAGAAAGGAGTGCTAAAAGCACAAATGGTGGAAAAGAAGATGTAGGCAAATACACAGATTCTAGTCATGACTGTGAATGTGAATCCAATGAATTTTCCCATAAAATGGAGATAGATAGCAGAATGGATTAAAAGCCGTAATCCAACAATATGCTGCTTATAAGAAACACATTTGACACGGGAGGTTACACATAGGAAAAAGGTCAAAGGATGGAGCAGAATATATTGTTCTTCAGCTGATGTAAGAAAGGCAGGAGTAGCAATCCTAATCTAAGAAAAAGCAAAAGCAGAAATAGATCGAATCAAAAGGGTTAAGGATGGAAACTATATCCTGCTAAAAGGCATCATAGACAATGAAGCAATATCATTACTAAATATATAGTGTCCAATGGGTATAGCATCCAGATCCTTAGAGGAGAGGTTGGGGAATTTGATGGAAGAAATTCACAAGAAAACTATACTAGTGGGGGACCTCAACTTCTCCCTCTCTAAACTCGATTAATCTAACCTGAAAATAAACAAGAAAGAGGTTAAGAAGTTAAATAAAATTCTAGAAAAGACAGACATGATAAATCTTTGGAGAAAATTGAATGGGAATAGAAAGGAATATACCTTTTTCTCAGAGGTACATGGAACATTTACAAAGATTGACCATGTACTAGGACATAAAAATCTCACAATCCAGTGCAGAAAGGCAGACATAATCAATGCATCCTTCTCAGATCATAATGTAATAAAAACTATATGTAATAAAAGGCCATGGAAAAACAATACAGAAATCAACTGGAAACTAAATAATCTAATCCTAAAGAAGAAATGGGATAAAGAAGAAATCAAAGAAACAATCAACAACTTCATTCAAGAGAAAGACAATAATGAGACAACCTACCAAATCTTATGGGATACTGAAAACGCAGTTCTTAGGGGAAGTTTTACATCTTTGAATGCCTACATAAATAAAATAGAGAAAGAGGAGATCAATGACGGGCATGCAGCTGAAAAAGCTAGAAAAATAACAAATTGAAAATCCCCACGAAAATACCAAACTAGAAACATTGAAAACCAAAGGAGAGATTAATAAAATTGAAATGAAGAAAACTGTTGAATTAATAAACAAAACCAATAGTTGGTTTTATGAAAAAACTAAAAAACTTGATAAACCTTTGGTCAATTTGATTAAAAAAAGATAGAAGAAAATCAAATTACTAATATTAAAAATGAAATCGGTGAACTCACCTCCAATGAAGAGCAAATTAAAACAATAATTAGAATTTACTTTGCCCAACTTTATGCCCAAAAATTCGATAATCTAAAGGAGATGAATGAATATTTTAAAAAATTCAAATTGCCCAGATAAACAGAAGAGGAAGTTGAATACTTAAACAACCTCATCTCAGAAAAAGAAATGGAACAATCCATCAATGAACTCCCTAGGAAAAATTTTCCAGGGCCAGATGGACTCGCAAGCGAATTCTATCAAATCTTTAAAGAACAGTTAATTCCAATACTATATAGACTGTTTTTGAAAATTGGGGAAGGAGTTCTCCCAAATTCTTTCTATGATACAATATGGTTTTGATACCCAAACCAGGAAGAGACAAAACAGACACAGAAAAGTATAGACCAATTTCTCTAATGAATATAGTTGCAAAAATTTTAAAGATTTTATTTATTTATTTATTTATTTTTAAAATAAATTTATTTAACTTTTTACATTCATTTTCACAAGATTTTGGGTTCCAAAATTT
>CM053771.1:327292851-327326225 GCA_028658325.1 Potorous gilbertii
CTGATGGTAAGCATATCTCTTCGTCCTCAGAGAGGAATGATGCAATCCTCTGGTCACCAAGAAAATAACCTTTTATGGTCTTAGTTTTTTTCCCTTTTCTCGGCATTTTCCCAGCCAGTTACTTGACTTATGAGAGTGCTCTCCACCCGAGCCTAGGTCTGACCGAACTATTGCTTGGGGTCTGAGATTCAAATATCTAGGAAAACAGCTGTCCAAAACCCTGAAGTTTGTGACAGTACACCCTCAGCACTGGAAGCAGAGCCCTATCTTAATAAATAGTTAAATAGTCAAAAAATTGGCTCAGAAAACGAGCAAGCAGCATAAAAAAATATCAGACTATCTTATCCTACTTTAGTGGCCAGGACATTTAAAATGTAAAACCAGAAGAAGACAACAAAGTCAAGTACCTACAATCAAAACCTTCAAGAAAAACATATGGATTGGTCATAGGCCATGGGACAGCTCAAAAAACATTTTTAAAATCAACTGAGAGAAGTAAAAGAAAAATTGGGAAGAGAAATGAGAGTGATGCAGGAAAATAAGGAAAAAATAGTCAACTGTTTGCTAAAGGGGACCACAAAACTACTGAAGAAAATACCATAATAAATAGACTAAACTAAATGGCAAATGAAGTCCAAAAAGTCAATAATGAAGAGAATGCCTTAAAAAATCGAACTGAGGAAATGGAAGAGGAAGGTTAAAAGCTCACTGAAGAAAATTAGAATGGAGCAAATGAAAGCTAATGATTTTATGAGAAATCAAGAAATTACATAACAAAAAGAATTAAAAAAAAGACAACGTGAAATACCTCATGTTAAAAAGCAACTAATCTGAAAAATAAACACGGGAGAGATAATTTAAAAATTATTGTACTACCTGAAACCCATGATTAAAAACAGAGCCTAGACAAAATATTTCAGGAAATTAAGATGCGAAATTGTCCTCATGTTCCAAAATCAGAGAGTAAAATAGAAATTGAAAGAATACATCAATTATTTCCTGAAAGAGAACCCCAAGGGAACATTCTTTGTGATAGGATAGCCAAATTCCAGAGTTCCCAGATCAAGGAGAAAACAGTGAAAACCACTAAAAAGAAGCAATTCAAGGTTTTCGGAACCACAACCAGGATAACACTAGATTTAACAGTTCTACTTTAACGAATCAGGGGGCTTGGAATATAATATTCAAAGGAGCTATGATGAAAATCTAGAATCACCTATCAGAAAAAACAGTATAACCCTTCAAGGGGGAAAAGGGAAATTCAATGAGATATAGGACTTTCAAGAAATCTTTATGAAAAGACCAGAGATGAACAGCAAATTCCACTTTCAAATACAGGTCTCAAGAGAAGTTTGGAAAGGTAAACAGGAAAGAAATGTGGGAAAAAAAGAAATTGCTAGGGTGAGTTGTTTTCCCAATAAGATATTTCATATTTTCTGTTATATTTTTTCATTTGTTTAGTTTCATTTTATAGATTCTTGATTTCTCATAAAGTGATTAAGTTCTGTCTGCTCAGTGCTAATCTTTACAGAATAATTTTGTTTTATTTATATATATATATATATATATATATATATATATATATATATATAAATTTATTAATTTAACTTTTTACATTCATTTTCAAAAAATTTTGGGTTCCACATTTTCTCCCCATTTGTCCCCTCCACCCACCATAATGCACACAGCATTCTAATTTCCCTATCACCAATCTGCCCTCTGTTCTATCATCGCTCCCTTCTCTTGGGTCCATCTTCTCTTTTGTCCTGTAGGGCCAGATAACTTTCTATTTCCCAATACGTGTATTTCTTATTTCCTAGTAGCAAGAACAATACTCAACAGTTGTTCCAAAAACTTTGAGTTCAACTTCTCCCCATCACTCCCTCCCCACCCATTCCCTCTGCGAAGGCAGGCAATTCAATATGGGCCATATGTGTGTAGTTTTGAAAATGACTTCCATAATAGTCGTGTTGTGTAAGACTAACTATATTTCCCTCCACCCTATCCTGCCCCCCATTGTTACTATTCTCTCTTTTGATCCTGTCCCTCTCCGAGTGTTGACTTCAAATTGCTGCCTCCTCCCATGGCCCTCTTTTCCAACATACCCCCTACCCTGCTTATCTCCTTCTCCCCCATATTCCTGTATTGTAAGATAGGTTTTCAAACCAAAATGAGGGTGCATTTTATTTCTTCCTGAAGTCGAATGTGATGAGAGTAAACTTCATGAATTTTTTTCTCTGCTTTCCTGAGTTTTCCTCCAATAAAATGTCTCCTGCTTGCCTCTTCTATGAGAGATAATTTATCCCATTCCATTTCGCCCTCTCCTCCCACTACATTTCTGTCTCACAGTTTACCTTGATTTCTATTAAGATATAATCCCACCCAATTCAATTCACTCTGTGCTCCCTGTCTCTGGGGTGCATGCATGTGTGTATGTGTGTATGCATGTGCATGCATGTATATGTCTGTGTGCCTGTGTATGTGTGTGTGTATGTGTGTGTGTAATCCCACCAACCACCCAGATACTGAAAAATTTCAGGAGTTACAGATATTGTCTTTCCATATAGAAATGTAAACAGTTCAACTTTGGTAAGTCCCTTATGACTTCCCTTTGCTGTTTAATTTCTCATGCTGATTCTCATTCTTGTGCTTGAAAGTCAAATTTTCTTTTCAGCTCTGGTCTTTTCATCAAGAATGCTTGAAATTCCACTATTTAATTGCAAAACCATATTTTCCCCTGAAGTATTATACTGACTTTTTCTACCTAGGTGATTCTTAGTTTTAGACCTAGTTCCTTAGACTTCTGGAACATCCTATTCCATGCCATTCAATCCCTTAATGTAGAAGCTGCCAGATCTTGTGTTATCCTGGTTGTATTTCCACAATATTAGAATTGTTTCTTTCTAGCTGCTTGCAGTAGTTTCTCCTTGACCTGTGAACTCTGGAAATTGGCCACAATGTTCCTAGGAGTTACTCTTTTCGGATCTCTTTCTGGTGGTGATTGGTGGATTGCTTGAATACTTATTTTGCCCTCTGGTCCTAGAATATCAGGGCAGTTTTTCTTGATAATTTCATGAAGGATGGTGCCTAGGCTCTTCTTTTGATCATGGCTTTCAGGAAGTCCCATAATTATTAAATTATCTCTCCTGGATCAATTTTCCAGTTCAGTTGTTTTTCCAATGAGATATTTCATACCATCTTCCATTTTGTCATTCTTTTTATTTTGTTTGGTGATTTCTTGGTTTCTCAAAAAGTCATTGGCCTCCATCTGTGCCCTTCTAATTTTGAGAGAAGTATTTCCTTCATTGAGCTCTTGATCCTCTTTTTCCATTTGGTTAATTCTGCTTTGGAAAACATTCTTCTCCTCATTGACTTTTTGAACCTCTTTGGCCAATTAAGTTAGCCCATTTTTCAAGGTGTTATTTTCTTCAGCATTTTTTGGGGTTCTCCTTTGGCAAGGTATTGGCCCGTTTTTCATGCCTTGCTTGCATCTCTTTCATTTCTCTTCCCAGTTTTTCCTCCACCTGTCCAACTTGATTTTCAAAATCTTTTTTGAGTTTTTCCATGGCCTGAACCCATTGTATATTTATTTCAGATGTTTGGAATACAGAGGCCTTGCCTCCTGTGTCTTTACCTGATGGTAAGCATTGTTCTTCCTCGTCAGAGGGGAAGGGCAGAATCATCTGTTCACCAAGAAAGTACCCTTCTGTGGTCTTATTTTTTTCCCTTTTCTGGGTTATTTTCCCAGCCAGTTATTGACTTCTGAGATTCCTCTCCACCTCTGCCCAGATCCTCTCAGCTAGTGGTTGGGGTTTGAGAATCAAATGCTGCTCTCCATCCTCAGGGCTTTTGGTGGCAGACCTGGCTGCTATTCAATGGGAGCTTAAGTTCTGGTGCTCAGGTGGGGGCAGGGCCACCTCCCAGGCTCTTTTCCCCTCAGGTGGTTTATGTGGAGACCTTCTGTAATGGAGCTCTTGCCAAGCTCCTGCCTGTTGCAGGAGCCTCTGGCCACCTGCTGTCTCTGCTGCTGCTTCCCGAGGGGGCCCGATTCATGGAGGCACCCCACTCCCCTCTCAGCCCATCCAAACATCTTTCTCACTGACCTGTGTGTCTGTGGGTGGAGCGACATTCGTGGGCACTGTATATTTCGTCCCTGAAGCCTGCTTGGATCTGCTCACCCCTCTCTGTGCTATGCAACCAGGGCAGGGTTGGGATCCACTCTGGACCAGCGTGCAAGGGAGTTTTGGGATCGGTTTTTCAGGGCTCTCTGGAACGAAAATCTCCTTCACCCTGTTGCTGAGCGGCTTCTACCCTTCCAGAATTTGTTGGGAGTGTTTTTTATAGGAAATTATGGTCTGTGTTTTCGGAGCTATCATATGTGAGTCTTTCTACTCTGCCATCTTGGCTCTGCCCCTGCAATTATTTTCTTTAGTGAGCTTTTGGACCTCCTTTTGAATCTGATCAATTCTCCTTTCCAGGGCATTCTTATTTTCATTTGCTTTGTTGATCTCTTTGGTCATTTGTGTTGAATATTGTTGAAAGTGTTATTTTCATCTGAATTTTTTGGGTCTCCTTTAACAAGCAGTTGACTCGTTTTTGATGATTTTCTTGCCTCACTCTCATTTTTCTTCCTAATTTTTCCTCTACTTCTCTTACTTGATTTTGAAAACCTTTTTTTGAACTTTTCCCTAGCCTGAAACCAATTCACATTTTTCTTGGAGGATTTGGGTGGAGACATTTTGAGTTTGTTGTCTTATGTTTGAATGTTTTGGTTTTCCATGTCACTAAAGTAAGATTCTACATTCTGTTTCTTTTTGTGGTTTTTGCTTATTTTACTCATTTACTTGACTTTTGAGCTCTATGTCAAGGTTGTTGTCTGCTTCCAGTGGGTGTGTGGTGTGTACTGTCAACTGCTTGATCCCTCAATAATATGTGGGCATAGAGCTCCAGAAATAGATGCTGCTGCCCCTGATGCAACTGTGGGGGCCACGATTTCCTCTGTCCTTCTTCCACCCTGTGTCTGGGGCCTGACTGCTCTGCTCTCTCACAAAGATCTCACAAGTGTTTTTTCTACATAATTTCCAATTTGTCAATAGCGTTCTGGAAACCACAACATGTGCAAGATATTCAGTGACTCCAAGGCCTGCTCAGGTCCCCTCTATGCTGGCACAGCCCACATTGCACTGTGCTCTGCTTTGAGTCCAAAGTTACAAACACTTCCTGGAAACCTTCTAGGCTGTCTCAGACTGGAGCTTTGCTTCTCTTTGTCATTCTGTGGGTTCTTCAGCTCTGGAATTTATTTAGAGTGATTTTTTTACAGGTATTTCACTGGACTTGGGGGAAGCACTATAGAAAGTCTGTGGTATTATTCTGGCATTTCGGTTCCTCCTCCAATAATGCCACCTCACACATTTCAGATTTTTTAACGTGAAATAAAAGGAAAACGACAACTTCTGTATGGGAAGTGAGCGAAAAATAGGATACTGATGCACTGCTAGGGCAATTGTGAATTCAATTATTTTTGAGAACAGTTTGGAATTATACCCATGGGTTTAGGAAATCTAGCAATACAACTATATCTGTATCCCAAAGAGATCAAAACAAAATGGGAAAAGATCTATTTATATGAAAAAAAAAAACACTTATAGCAGCTCTTCTTTATGGTGGCAAAGAATTGGAAATTGAGGGAATGCATATCAATTGGTAAATGGCTGAAGAAGTTGTGGTATATAATTGTGATGGAAATACTATTCGGCTATATTAATGAGGAGTTCTGACGTGTATGTGGCACTACTTTTTTTCTCTTCCTATTTTGTATTTAAGGTTATAATAAATTTAAAAAAAAACAAAGCAAAGAAAAAAGAAATGAAGAATAGAAAGGTTTCAGAAAAGCCTGAAAAAACTTAGACGAACATATACTAAGTAAAATGGAAAGAATGAGGACAACGTTGTTCACAGTAGTAGTACTATTGGAAGCATGATTTACTGTGAAATACTTAGCTACTGTGATCAAGACAATGATTCAATTTGATTTCAAAGGAGCCCTCATGAGAAATGTTCTTCACCTCCAAAGAAAGAACTAATGAGCTGAGTGCAAACAGAAATATATATAAAAAAACCAACGTTAGTTTTTAAAAGTTTTTTTTTTTTTATTTGGCAGCATGTCTAATATGGAATTGCATCTTGTATGACTTCACATGTATAGTTGATATCATATTGCTTTCCTTCTTAATGAGTGGTGGAAGGCCAGGAGGAAAAAATTAAATTTGAAACTAAAACCATATTTAAATGTTAATTTTTTAACATGCAAATAGAATATTTTAACAAAATGAAAAAGAATACATTAATAGTAAGATAGAGGAATTGATATTTTCCTCCTTGTTTTACATAATTTCTACCCAAGCAACCAGATCCCTGTAGTTGACAGACAATCTTCATAAAGTAACAACAACGAGGTCATTGTCACTGGATTACACAGTAGGTAGAATGGAGTAATTTCTAAATAGACTAGAAAGTTGGAGTGGGAACCGGTTATAAATTCCTTTACAAGACAAAGAGAATTATATACCTGATCTGGAAGGTAATGAAATATATTGAATAATGATGTGATCTTGGTCAGATTTGTGCTTTAGAAAAATCAATGTCAGTATCTAAATGGAGGATTAACTATTCATTTTTCAGTAGAGATACTATTCTAACATATATCTGGATGATTGAAACCCTCTATCATGCCTCCACGGAAAACTTTTGCTCTCATTTTTAAAATTCTCTCCTCTGTTCTGTTTCTCTTGATGTGGTCTTTAGTAGTATCAGTTAGCCAAATCACTCTACTGCATTTTTTCTTCATTAAAAGGCTTTGCTTTGAGATTTTCCATTCAAGTTCCTTGATTTCCTTCTATGAGAATATTTTTTTGCATGTGATTCTACATTGTCTCAACCTCTCCCTTAAAGGCAAACAAAACACCTTCCTTCTTACTTTAAACAAAGTAAATTATTTTAATTTTAATGACTTTTATCCAACAAACTCCCTCCAACGTCTTGTCTTCCTAAACACATCATTGGACCTAAATTCAAATCCTATTTCAGATTATTATCAAGAAACTTATTTCTGGGCAATATGTTTAATTGCATTGAATCTGTGTTTTTTCTATTTTTTCACCTGTAAAGTGGAAATTATTACTGGTGGGATCTTAATAGCACTCCCCCTAGTCCTTATATTTTAAATTGATTATAAGCCCACTTTAGCTAGTGTCTTAACGTCTTCATGTATGCCTTTTTCCTCACAAGAACAAGAGGTATGTCTCTGAAGTATTAGTTCCCACAGAAGCAGCAGGCATATCCATGTGATAAGAACTCAGCCACTCCCTCTACCTAGCTACGGCTCCCTGACACATTCCCATATATTTAAACAGACATGTTCTTGTATTCAACTACAATCGTATCACCCACCTAGCCCAAGGTAGGACCGCAATATCTAACTATCCATCTTGACCCAACAGGAACACAATATCTAGTCATTTGAAAGGCAGCGTTATCAGAATGTTTAGACTTCCAACCATAGCTGAGACCCCTCCCCCATTACCTAATCCCTTAGCAAATTCTTCCTGCCTTTTTAATATTAATCATATTCCTGTGTTCCATGTAAATTTCTGATAGGTAATTGCAATCCAACTTTTTCCAAAGCTTCTGGTTCCTCTTAGAACTTTACAGCTTCATGAGATGTGTAAATCTCAATAAATACATATACTTGGACTGCAACTGGTCAGAATTCTTTGAGATGGTTCCATCCCAACCCATCGTGAAACCCCAAGAGTTTTGGATGTCCCAGAGTTTAAACTTCAACAATTACAATATCTACTTCACTAGCTTTTTAGGAAATGTAAATTGGGTAATATGTAAATTGCTTTCAAGACCTTAATGTCAACTTCTGGTGCCAAGATGACAGAGTGAAGCAGGAACTCCCTGGAGCCTTCCCAAATTCTTCTCCAAAAAAACCTTGAAAACTGCCTCGGAACCAGTTTAGGAGCTGAAAATTAGCTTACTAGTGCAACAGAAAGAGTCTGTCTCACTGGGGAGCAAGAGGAGTCCAATGAACAAGCAACAACTTCAGGCTGCACAACAAAATGACTACAAAGAGTCTCTGAGCCCTGAGAATATCGACCAGAAAGGTCCTGTGCCCATGCAAGCCAAAACCCCAGGAGAGTAGTCATTCAAATATAAATAGGCCACAAACCAGTGAAGGATACAATTTAGTCCCTGCCCACACTGCTGAGCAGTAGTGAAGCCCCACTCCTGAGGCAGGAAAGCAGCAAAACCCCACACCCAGAGCAGGCCAACAGGGAGGTCTTGGCTCCAGTACCACCCTCTCAGACTAATAGCTAGCCTGTGAAATCCAGCAAAAGTCAGATTCAAGGTCCTGGGATTTCACACAAGAATTTTGGAGCAGTGTAGAACCACAGCACAAATCTCACATAAAAGAACATTACAAAATAAGCAGAAAAATAAGAAGAAAGAAAACCTACAAAAAAGAACGACTATATAAAGTTGCTATGGTAACAGAAAGGATGAATACACACTTAGAAAATGAAAATAGCATCAAAATAGCTATATGTGAAGCCTGAAAGAAAAATGCAAATTGGTCTTAGGCCCAAATTGAACAACTAGAGAGAAATAAAAAAATGTCGGGGTGGGGGGAGAAAGAGATGCAAAATTTCACCAAAGAAAATACTTAAAAATAAAATTGGTTAAATAGAAAAGGAGGTATAAAAAATCATGGGAAAAAAATAATTTCTTAAAAATCAGACCTTAAAGTCTTATATAAAAGTTTGTTGCTGATGATTAGTAACACCACTACCACCACTACCACCACTTCCTACTACTACTGTTAACATTGCTACTCCTCCTCCTCCTCCTCCTTCTCCTTCTACTACTACTACTGCTGCTGCTGCTGCTGCTGCTGCTGCTGCTGCTACTGCTTCCAACTGCTTATTGTCTGCTCATTAGCCATGAACAGGAATGTCTTAGAAAAAAATAAAAAACATCAAAAACATTTCTATAAAATAGGAAAGGAGATACTAGAGGAGGTTTAAATGAAGTAAATGCCTGTTGGGAAATTGTTGGTTGTTCAGCAGGCAGCTGGCAGCAGAGTGTAAAAAGCATTTGGATATTGTATCAGCAGTCTTGAGATAATATCTGGCTTCAGAGATATTCTAGTTGTGCAATCCTGGACAAGTTATTTAAGTTTTGATTGCCTAAGTTTACACAACTATAAAATGTGAATGATAACAGTACCTACTACACAAGGAGTTTGTGAGGATCCAAAAAAAAATAAATCCATGTATATTACTTGGTGTACATGCATATATATATATATATATATATATATATATATATATATATATATATTCCATAAATCAAAAAACTAGTTGTTAATGACTCAATGTCAAAACAGCAGAAAGTCTCTAGTGGAGTATCACATAAAATCCTACTTGACTATACTTTGTTTAACAGTTTTACCAGTGACTTGAATAAAGTCATTCTCACCCAATTTGAAGATGATACATTAAGAGGGATAGCTATCAAAGTGAATAAGAGAGGTGAATTCTTAAAAAATAAGAGTTTCAGACATTTCAGAACACTGCCCTGAATCTAATAAGTTAATAGGGCCATGAGATGGCACAGAGGACAGGGACCTGTAATAAGGCAGGCCAAATCCTATCTCAGACTCTTTCTAGATTTGTGTCACTGGGAAAGTCACTAATCCTCTGTCTGTCTCAGATTCTACATGTAAAATGAGGAAAAGTAATAGCACATATCTCTCAGGGTTATTATGAGGATAAAATGAGATATTTTTAAAAACACTGTGAAATCTCAAGGCATGATATAAATGTTATTATGAAGTGGAAGTGTCATAATAAATACGATAATAAATACGTTCCACTTAGTCTTGTAAAGTAAGAGATATAAGATATAAAATTATATATTTTTTCTGATTTTTTAATCCTTACAGGGATTTTAAAATAGTTTAAAATGGTCAAAACAGCTTTCCCCCTCTCCAGTTCATTTCTTTTCTATAGTTCTTCCAGTTTTTTCTTAGTTCCAGGGCAAATATGATAGATTTCTATAGCAATTATATTCCTCTGTATCCTATAATCCAGAATTAGCCTGTTTCCAATAATCCAAGCTGTCTTTACTAATGATTTCTGAGCACAGAAAACAAAGAGTGGAGTGGTTAGTTAAACATAAATGTGTATTTGTATATATGTATGTGTGTGCATATATATAGATATATTATACATGCACAAACACACACATACACACATATGTGTGTACGTGTATGTATGTGTGTGTATCCAAAGTCATAGATAATAAATATTTGCAAATATAAAACAACATGTCAGTTTGATTAAGGTCGGTTTTGAGTTCTTGAGGCGCATATTCTATTGAATTTTGTCTATATTTTACTTTATTACAAAGCTATCAGTTTGCTATTTGAATTCAAAGAAGTCTAACCCTAATGAAGATTATTTTTCAAACTGTGAATCTTTGTGCATTTGTAGAGACAACCTTAAGTTTTTGTGGAAACAGAAACAAATATTAGAATGAACTGTACCTTGTTTTTTTTTAATATCTGAGGTTATTTTTCCCCTTTATAACTGTAGCAAATCCAGGACAGCGAAATTTCATTTGAATTAGCACTCTCTGACATCTTTCCAAGGCAAAAGAAACGTTAATCCATATATCTGAACATACATTTCTTACTATTCTATGATATTATTTTGTAAGGGAGCCAGGTATTAACTCTGACATAAGGGAAAAAAGAATAAGTTATAGGGGACGTATTCACTTTTTTTTTATCAAGCCTTTATTAAATGCTTGCTATGTGCAAAACAGTCCTTTAGTTCAAATTGTTTTTATATTCATGAGGAAAGACAACAAAGAAGAGGAATCTGAAGGGGGAATTTTAAGGGCAAACAGAGTAGGATCTTTGCTCTTTTTGTTTTCCTATAATCAAGATGTATAATGCCTCTGATTGAATCTTGCCTTTGTCAACCAAGAGTCTTTACCAGAAAAAAAGATTTTCTTTAACTAGAAATAGCATATGTATTTGTATTGCTTAAAGTGATTAAAGAATTTCACCATCCATTAAGTTTGATTAGGGAAGATTTATAGGAAGGCCCACACTTTTTGTTAATGAGGCACTAGTTCTCAAGGAATTGTATGCCCTGCTCTCTGAAAAAAAAATGTGTAAATACTCTGACGGTGATATTTTACCTTGGGGCTTAGTTTTTGGAAGAAAGTTTGTGTGCCAGACAAGACATTCTTGGAAGCAGCTAAGGATGCCCCTAGATTTGAAAACCCAGGTGCCTGTGCTTCCTCCTCTGGTAACTATGATCAGACAGTTGAACCTGTCTGTTGAATTGTGATGGATGTATTGATTTTGGTCAAATAGAGGAAGCCATGTCTGCTGATCTTTGATTTCTCTGTATTTTCTCTGAAGTTCAATGTGCTAACTTTTTTTCCCTGAAATAACTGAGTGATTGGCAACCCATCAAAAGTTTCCTTTCCTTTTATGAATGCAGATCTAAGAAACTATCTATCATAGCAGGCTCCCCCTGCATATGTCAGGGTGCTTTCTGTTACAGGAATAGAGAGGTCAAAGTGAAATTGACCTACCGAGAATAATTCACAGGCAAAAGTCAAGTAGGAATTTCAAGAGCATCATTTATTAGCCAGGCTGGCGGCTACCTCATGGAGAGACCCAGAGGAGACAGCACCGAACTGAGGTGGGTATGTGCATTTTAAGCATTTTGATGCTACTCGGTACAGTCTTGTAGTTTCCACAGCATATAGAGTTCTGACAGAGCAAGGCGGGGGGCAGGCTTGCTGTTAGGCAAGAGCCCACAAACAGAAGGGGTTGTCAGGGAACTGATGGGCAGAGAAACCCAACAGAGAAGAGGTGCCAGGAGAGGGACCAATCAAAGACTGGCTGTCATTCAACAAAAAGTAGTTGCTAGGAAGGGTGGTGCTCAGCAAAAGGTAGTTGCTTGGCAAAAGGGGTCTAACATTAGGGGGGCAGAGGTGGTTACCATGCAAAGGGACTAAACAGAAAATGATTGTTAAGAATTCATCAATTATTTCACAACTGAAAGGGGAATAACGTTTTGACAGGGGCCCAAGAAAAGCCTGTTACTAGGCAGGTTATCCAACCCTACCCAGCAACCTAACAGATATCTCTCAATCCAGGGGCCCAGGGAGGAATAAAGTCCATTTCAAAAGCAGAAGGTTCCGGGTATTGGGGTGTGATGTAGAAGTCTAGAGCATAAAGGGCAGTCTTATGAGGATGAAAAAAGTCAGCTGATTTGAATAAATTCCTTAAATGGAGATACTGGAATGAGTCATCCAATCAGAAAGAGGGGACTCAGGGGCTGAAGACAGATCTGAGATATGAATTACAAAGTGGAAGTCATCTTTCAAGCTCAAGATTATTCTAGGGTAGGACGGAGGAGTTCAGCTTTCTTTCTAGTGAAAAAAAGACTACTTCGGTAATACATAGCAGGGAGGAGCCAATATGGTGGAGTAGAAAGATTCATATGTGCTAACTCCTAACCCACAGTGAATAAAATAACTATAAAGAAGAACAACCAACAAATTCTGAAGCAGCAGAACCTACAGAATAACCGAGTGGAGGAGATTTCTGCTTCAGAGAGCCTTGAAAAATCAACAACAAAGGTCTGTTGTGCACCAGACCCAGAGCACAGCCCAGCCCTGCCTTCGCTGTGTGGTGAGGAGCAGATCTGAGCAGGCTTCAGGGCAGAATCTCCAGTGGTTGCACAGGCCCCTCCACACACAGGTGCAAAAGTCAGTGAGAGATCCTTTCTGGATGATCTAGAGGGGAACAGGGTGTCTCCATAACTCAGGCCCCCTCAGGAGGCAGCAGGAGAGGCAGCAGTGGAGGCGGCAGCAGGAAGAGCAAAGCAGGCAGGAGCTCTGATCCATTGTTGAAGGTCTCTGCATAAACACCCTGAGGAAACTGAACCCCTGGTGGTGACCCTGCCCTCACCTGAGCAGCTGAACTTAATCTCACACTGAATAGCAGCCCTGCCCCCACCTGAGCACCTGAATATAATCTTCTACTGAGTAGCAGCCCTGCCCCTGTTGAATTCCCTGAGACTGGGAAGAAGCATTTGAATCTCAGACCCCAAGCACTAGCTGGGCAGATCTAGGCCGGGGTGGAGAGGAATATAAGAAGTCAAGTAACTGGCTGGAAAAATTCCCAGAAAAGGGAAAAAAAAATAAGACCATAGAAGATTACATTCTGGGAGACCAGATGTTTCCTCCTGTCCTTTCTGATGAGGAATGACAATGCTTACCATCATATATAGACATAGGAGTCAAGGCCTCTGTGTCCCAAACATCTTAAATAGACATCCAATGGGCTCAGGCCGTGGAAGAGCTCAAAAAGGATTTTTAAAATCAAGTTAGACATGTGGAGGAAAACCTGGGAAGAGAAATGAGAGAGATGCAAGAAAAGCATGAAAAACAGGTCAATACCTTGTTAAAGGAGACCCAAAAAAATGCTGAAGAAAATAACACCTTGAAAAATAGGCTAACTCAATTGACAAAAGAGGTTCATAAAGCCAATGAGGAGAACAATGCTTTCAAAAACAGAATTATCCAAGTGGAAAAAGAGGTGCAAAAGCTCACTGAAGAAAATAGTTCCCTCAAAATTAGAATGGAAGAGATGGAGGCCAGTGACTCTCTGGGAAACCAAGAAATCACAAAACAAAATAAAAAGAATGACAAAATGGAAGAGAATGTGAAATATCTCATTGGAAAAACAACTGACCTGGAAAATAGATCCAGGAGAGACAATTTAAAAACTATGGGACTACCTGAAATCCAGGACCAAAGAAAAAAAAAATAAAGCCTAGACATCATCTTTCATGAAATTATCAAGGAAAACTGCCCTGATATTCTACAACCAGGGGGCAAAATAAGTATTCAAGGAATCCACCAGTCACCGCCTGAAAGAGATCCAAAAATTTCTCTTTTTGAGCTATTGTGATATTCCATGCCCTTTGATCCCTTAATGTAGAAGCGGTTAGATTTTGTGTTATCCTGATTGTATTTCCACAGTACTTGAATTGTTTATTTCTAGCTGCTTACAATATTTCTGCTTGACCTGGGAACTCTGAAATTTGTCCACAATGTTCCTAGGAGTTTCTCATGTTCCAGAAGTCAAAGGAACTAGAACTAAAACCAAGAATTACCTACCCAGCAATTCTGAGTATTATACTCAGGGGGGAAAATGGAATTTCAATGAAATTGAGGACTTTCAGGCATTCTTGTTGAAAAGACCAGAGCTGAAGAGAAAATTTGACTTTCAAACACAAGAATGAAAAGAAGCATGAAAAGGTAAACAGCAAAGTAGAGTTATAAGGGACTTACTAAAGTTGAACTGTTTACCTTCCTACACGGAAAGACAATTTTTGTAACTCTTGAAACTTTCCAGTATCTGGGTAGTTTTTGGGATTACACACACACATACACACACACACACACACACACAACACACACACAGACACGTACATGCACACACAGACACAGAGAGCACAGAGTAAATTGAATAGGATGGAATCGTATCTTAAAAAATGAAGTTAAGTGGTGAGAGAGAAATGTATTGGGAGGAGAGAGGGAGAAATGAAAGGGGTAAATTATCTCTCACTGAAGAGGTAGCCATGACATTTCTCAGTGGAGGGAAAAAGAGGGGAGCTGTGAAAAAAACATGAAGTTTACTCTCATCACATTCCACTAAAGGAAGGAATAAAATGCACACTCATTTTGGTATGAAAACCTATCTTACAATACAGGAAATTGGGGAGAAAGGGATAAGCAGGGTGGGGGGGATGATGGAAGGGAGGGCAATGGGAAGAGGGAGCAATTTAAAATCAACACCCTTGGGGAGGGACAGGATCAAAATAGAGAAGAGAAGCAGTAAGGGGCAGGATAGGGTGGAGGGAAATAAAATTAGTCTTACACAAGACGACTATTATAGAAATCATCTGCAAAATTAGACAGATAAGGCCTATATTGAATTGCCTGCCTTCCCGAAGGAAATGTGTGGGAAGGGAGGGATGGGGAGAAATTGGAACTCAAAGTTTTAGGAATAGCTGTCGAATATTGTTCTTGCTACTAGGAAATAAGAAATAGACTTAGTGGGGAATAGAATGTTATCTGTTCCTAGAGGAAAAAAGAGAAGATGAGGACAAGGAAAGGGAGGTAGGATAGAGGAGAGGGCAGACTGGTGATTGGGGAAATTAGAATGTTCAGTGTTTTGGGTGGGGAGAGGGGACAAATGGGGAGAAAATTTGGAACCCAGAATTTTGTGAAAATGAATGTAAAAAGTTAAATAAGTAAATTTATTTTTTTTTAAAAAGAGACTGCTTCTAAAACTAATTGTCTTTAAAGTTTTGAGTTCCAAATTCTATCCCTCCCTCCCTTCCTCACCTTTCTATTTCCTAAAACGGGACACAATCAGATGTAGGTTACACATGTGCGATCACGTAAAACATTTCTGTACCAGTCATTTTGTACCAGAAGACTTGAATAAAAGAAAAATATAAATGAAAGAAAAAGTGAAAATGGCATACTTTAGTTTTCTTTCAATCAATAGCAGTGCGTAATATCCTTCATCATCAGTCCTTTGGTATTGTTTTGTACTATTTCATTCCTGAGAATAGCTTAGTCAAACACAGTTCTTCATCAATCATTTTTGCTATTACTGTGTATAACTTTCTCCTTGTTCCGTTCACCTGATTTTTTGTCATATTAGCCAAACGGATAAGTATGAGGTGGTATTTCAAAGTTGGTTCAATATGGAATTCTCTAATCGGTAATGATTTTGACTATTTTTATTTTCTGTTTATTTTTAAAATTTAATTAATTTATTTGTTTTCCGTTTTTGGCAATTGCTTCCATAAGTTTTTAAATTACTCCCTCCCCTTTCCCTCCCCTGTGATGGCATAAAATCTTATATGTCTTCTACACATGCATTTTTATTAAACACATTTTCACATTGGTCATGATGCACAGAAGAATTAAAAAGGATGAGATAAATGATGAGAAAAATCAAGTTAAACCAATATATAAAAGAAGAGAAAATAGTCTACTTCGTTCTGTTGTCTGATTCCATAGTTCTTTAACTGGATATAGATATCATTTTGCCTCAAGAGTCTTTTGGGAATCTTTTAGTTCTTGCTTTTCGGTGAAGGATGAATTCTCAGAAACAGTCCTTCCGCACTGGGGCTGTGACTGTGTATAATATTCTCCTATTTCTGCTAGTTTCATTCAGCAACAGTTCATATAAGCCTTTCCAGGTTTTTCCAAAGTCTGGCTCTTCACCATTTCTTATAGTATAATAGTATTCCATTACATTTATATATCACAACATGTTCAGTCATTGCCCAATTGAGTGTCATTCCCTCAATTTCCAGTTCTTGTTTACCACAAAAAGAGATGCTCTAAGTATTTTTGTACATGCTTGGCCTTTTCACATTTTTATGGTCTCTTTGGGATACAGTCCTAAAAGTGATATTGCTGGGTCAAAGGATGTGTACGTTCTTGTAGCCCTTTGGACATAGTTCCAAATTACTCTCCAGAAAACTTGGATCAGCCCAAAACTCCACCAACAATGAATTAGTATTTCAAATCTCCCACATTTTCTCCAACCTTTAGCATCTTCCTGTTTTGTCCTATTAACCAATCTGATAGATGTGATGAAGGTTAAGAGAATTCACTTGCAAATCCATCTGACCATAGAGATTTTGTCCTGGGGAGTTCATTGATGGCTTGCTCAATTTCTTGTTCTCAGATGGGAATATGTAAGTACTTGACTTCCTCTTCTCTTAATCCAGGCAATTTATATTTTTAAAAATATGCATCGTTTTCATGTAGATTGTCAAATTCGTGGGCATATAGTTGGGCAAAGTAGTTCATAATTAGTATTTCACTTTTTTCCTTTTTGGAGGTGAGTTCACCATTTGCATTTTTGATATTGGTAATTTGGTTTTTCTTTTTTTTTAAACAAACTGACCAAAAGTTTAACAGTTTTATTGTTTACTCATAAAATCAACGCACTTTTATTTGTTAATTCACTAGTTTTCTTAATTTCAATTGTATTAATCTCTCCTCTGGTTGTCAGTATTTCTAATTTGATATTTTCTTGGGGCTTTTCAATTTATTCTCTTTCTAACTTTTCCTGTTGAGTGCCCACTTGAACTGTTCTTTCTCTTTTTTATGTAGGCATTCCATGATACAAAACTTCCCCCTAGAAATGCTTTCAATGCATACCATAAGTTTTGTTAGGTTGTCTCATTATTGTCATTCTCTTCAATAAAGTTATTGATATTTTTGTATGATTTGTTGCTAAACCCACTCATTCTTTAGGATTAGATTATTTGTTTCCAATTAATTTTTGGTCTATCATTCCATGGCCCTTTGTTACATGTTGGTTTAAGGGTATTATGATCTGAAAACATGCATTGATCATCTCTGCCTTTCTGCACTGGATTGTGAGGTTTTTATGCCCTATTAGATGGTCAAGTTTTGGGTTTGTCCCATGTGCCACTGAGGAAAAAGGTATACTCCTTGCTATCTCCATCCAATTTTCTCCAGAGGTCAATCATATCTAACTCACACACACACTTCTTTTCACCTCCTTACCTTCTTTCTTGTTTATTTTGAGATTAGATTTATCAGTTTAGACAGGGGGAGGTTAAGATCCCCCACTGGTATAGTTTTGATTTCTATTTCTTCTTGTAACTCCCTTAATTTCTCTAACAATTTGGATGTTACACCAATTGGTGCATACATGTTTATTAATGATGTTACTCCATTGCCTGTGGTGCCTTTTTCTCAGGATCTAGTTTGCTTCTTTCCTCATTCCTTTTGATTTGATATATTTCTGCTTTTTCTTTGTCTGCAATTCTGGTTTCTTGCCCTGCTCTTTTTTTTTTTCAAGTCAACTGAAGCATAATATATTCTGCTCCAACCTTTCACCTTTACTTTTGCTGTATCACCCTGTTTCAAATGTGCTTCTTTTAAACAACATATTATTCAATTACGATTGTTAGTCCATTCTATTATCTGCTTCCATTTTATGGGAGAGTTCATCACATTCCTATTCACAGTTCTGATTATTATTTGTGTCTTTCTCTATTCTATTTTCCGCCCCAGTATTTATGCTTTTATTTTTCCCTTCTCCCTTCCACTCCAGAATAGAGTTTTATTTTTGGTCCCCGCTTCACTCACTCTTCCTTCCCTTCTATCATTCCCCCCCTTCCTTTTATTTCCCTCTTCCCTTACAACTTCTTCCCTCACTTTTAACCTTCCTCTCTTGTCTTTCTCCTTTCCTGTACTACTACCTCTAAGGCAAGGTAAATTCCTATACTTAATTGATTATGTTGCTCCCTCCTTCAACCAAATCAGATGAGAGTAAATCTCAAACAATGCTCATCTCTCTCCCCTCCTTTCCTCTACTGTAATACATTTTTGTGCCTCTTCCTGTGATGAAAATGACCTTTTTCTTCTTCCTCTGTTTCTCTTCTCCTGTTCCAATACCTGTGAACTCTCTTATCATCACAACAGTTAATTCATACTCACTCTCCCTATGTATAACCTTTTTAAAATATCGTAACAAATATACAATTATCAAAATTAACAAGTATCATCTTCCCATACCATAACGTAAACAAAGCGAATAACAAGGGTTTTTGTGTGTTTATCTTTACATTTTTATGCTTCTCTTCAGTCTTGTGTTTACATATCAAATTTTCTATTGAGTTATGGCCTTTTTATGAGGGATTATGGAAATCCTTTATTTCTTTTTTTAAAATTTATTTATTTATTTATTTTTAGATTCCAACATTCATTTCCACAAAATTTTGAGTTCCAATTTTTATCCCCATCTCTCTCCTCACCCCACCCCATAATATCTTACATTATGACTATCCTTTCCTCAGTGTACCTTCCCTTCTATCACACCCCGCTCTTCTCTTATCCCCATTTTCTCTCTTTTCTTGTGAGGCAAGATAAATTTCTATACCCAATTGCTTGTGTTTTTTTTTATTTCCCAATTATACACAATAATAACTCTCAACATTTATTTTTAATATTTTGAATTCCAACTCCTCTCCCTCCCTCCCTCCCTACTTATACCCAATGAGAAGGCAAGCAAATACAGGCTGTATAGGTGTTGTTTTGAAAAAGACTTCCATAATAATCATACTGTGAAATACTGGCTATATTGCTATTGCCCTCTATCCTATCCTGCCTCCACTTTTTTATATTCTCTCATTTGACCTTTTCCCTTTTTAAAGGTGTTTACTTCTAGTTACTCCTTTCTTTCATTTGCCCTCTATTCTATCACCTCCTCACCCCACTTGTCCCCTCCTCACCTACTTTTCTGTAGTGTAAGATAGATTTTCCTACCAAATTTACAATGTTGCTCCCTCTTTGATTCACATGTGAAGAGAGTAAGCTTCACTTTTCTTCTCCCTTTTCTCCTCCATTGAACAGTATTTTTCTTATCTCTTTTATGAGTTATAGCCTGCCCCATTCCATTTCTCACTTTCTCCTACCATTATGTTCTTCCCTCACCCCTTAATTTTTATTTCATTGTTTTTTTATGAATATCATCTGTTCTGATTCAAATCAAGCTGTACTCTGTCTATTTTTGTGTGTGTGTATATGTGTGTATATATAATTCCTCCAACTACCCGAATACTGAGAAAAGTCTGAAAAGTTACAAATGTTATCTTTCCATGTAGGAGTGTAAAAAGTTCAGCTTTAGAAAGTCTATTAAGACTACATAACATCACTATAGTGAAAATATGCTCAATAGGAAAGTATATGTCGAACCTATACAAAATTGTATGCTGTCATGGGGAGGGAGGGGGGTGGGGGGTAGGTGCGGGGGTATAAAATCTTAATTTTAAGGAAGTGATTGTAGAACATTTATAAATAAATAAAATAAAAATTAAAAAAAAAGATTTATCTTTCCAGTTTACCTTTTCATGCTTGTTCAGCAAGCATTAATTACAATGGGGATAGGCTAGATGCATTTCCAATAAAATCAGTGTTGAAACAAGGATGTCCATTATCACCACTATTATTCAATATGGTACTAGAAATGTTAGCTGTAGCAATTAGACAAGATAAAGAAATTGAAGGAATAAGAATAGGCAAGGAAGAAACTAAGTTATCACTTTTTGCAGATGATATGATGATATACTTAGAGAATCCCAGAGACTTAATTAAAAAGCTACTTGAAATAATAAACAACTTTGGAAAAGTTGCAGGTTACAAAATAAATGCACACAAATCTTCTGCATTCCTATATATTAAAAACAAAGTTCAACAGTGAGAGAGAAAAAGAAATACCATTGAAAGCTAGGGTGGACATTATAAAACATTTGGCAGCTTAGCTGCCAAAACAAACCCAGGGACTATATGAACACAATTACAAAACACTTTTCTCCACAAAGTCAGACTTAAACAAGTGGAAAAACATCAGTGGCTCATGGGTAGGCCAAGCTAATACAATAAAAATGAAAATTCTACCTAAACTAATTTACTTATTTAGTGCCATACCAATTAAACTATCAGATAATTATTTTCTAGAGCTGGATAAAATAATATCAAAATTCATCTAGAAGAACAAAAAGTCCAGAATATCAAAGGAACTAATGAAAAGATAGGCTAGGAAAGGTGGCCTAGAGCTACCAGAGCTCAAGTTGTGCTATGAAACAGCAATTATCAAAAGCATTTGGTATTTGCTAAGAAACAAAAGGGTAGACAAGTGGAATAGACTTAGCACTCAAGACACAGTAGGCAAGGAATATAGCAACCTCTTGTTTGATAAACCCAAGGACCCCAGCTTCTGGGATAAGAACTCACTGTTCCACAAAAATTTCTGGGAAAACTGGATAATAGTGTGGTGGAAACTAGACATAGACCTATGCCTGACTCCGTACACAAGAATAAAGTCCAAATGGGTACATGATCTAGGTATAAAGATTGATACCGTGGGCAAACTGGAGGAGCAAGGAATAGTGCATTTATCAGATTTATGGAGAAGGGAAGAATTTTTGACTAACTAAGAGATAGAAAGCATCATGAAATGCAAGATGGATAATTTTGATTACAATAAACTGAAAAGTTTTTGCACAACCAAACCCAATGCAACCAAAATTCTGAGGGATGTAGTAAACTGGGAAATAATTTTTACAACCAATCTCAGGGACAAAGGCCTCATTTCTGGAATATATGGAGAAGTGAGTCAAATGTGCAACTATATAAGTCATTATCCAATTGATAAATGGTCAAAGGATATGAACAGGTAATTTTCAGAAGAAGAAATTAAAGATGTCTACAATCATATAAAACGCTCTAAATCACTTTTGATTAGAGAGATGCAAATCAAAACAACTCTAAGGTACTACATTACACCTATTAGACTGGCAAACATGACAGAACAGGAAAATGACAATTGTTGGAGAGGATGTGGGAGAGTTTGAACACTCATTCATTGTTGGTGGAGTTGTGAGCTCATCCAACCATCCTGGAGAGTGGTTTGGAACTATGCCCAAAGGACTACAAAAATGTGCATACCCTTTGACCCAACAATATCGCAACTAGGAGTGTATTCCCAAGAGATCATAAAAATGGAAAAGTATCCCATATGTACAAAAATAAATATAGAAGCACTCTTTGTAGTTGTCAAAAACTGGAAATCAAGGTGATTCCCATCAATTGGTGAAAGGTTGAGTAAATTATGATATATGAATGCAATGGAGTACTATTGCGCCATAAGAAATGTTGAACAAGAAGATTTCAGGGGGGCCTGGAAGGACTTATATGATCTGATGCTGAGAGAAAGGAGTACACCCAGGAGAACTTTCTGCAAAGCAATGACCACAGTGTGTGAGAGTTTTTTCTGGTAGGCTTGTAATAACCCAAGAACTTAAAAAAAAATCCCAATGGTTTTCTAAGGCAAAATGCATTCCACACCCAGAGAAAGAACTATGGAATTCATTCATAGAATGTAGCAGATCATGTTTGTGTGTATGTCTGTGTGTATTATGTTTTTATTGGTTATATGATTTCTTCCGTTTATTTTAGTTCATCTATATAGCATGACTATCGTGAAAACATATTCAATAGGAAAGTATATGTAGGTCCTGTATAGAATTGTATGCTGTCTTGGGGAGGGAGAGGGGTGGTGGGGATAGCTGGGGGGGGGTAAAAATCTAAGTTTTACGGTAGTGATCTTAGAACATAAAAATATAAAAAAAAGTATTTCAGTATAATTTTTTTTAAAAAGTCAAATTTTGTGAACAGTTCTGGTCTTTTCATCATGAATACTTGAAAGTCCTCTATATCACTGAATGACCATGTATGTCCTTGAAGTATTATTCACAGTTTTGCTGGATAGGTAATACTTGGTTTTCATCCCAGTTCCTTTGATTTCTGGAATATCCTATTCCAAGCCTTTCCATCCCTTAAGGTAGAAACTGTCAGATCCTGTGTTATCCTGATTTTATTTCCCCAGTGCTTGAATTGTTTCTTTCTAGCTGCTTGCAATATTTTCTCCTCGACCTGGGAAATTGGAAATTTGGCCACAGTATTCCTAGGAGTTTCTCTTTTCAGCTCTCTTTCTGGAAGTGATTAGCGAATTCCTTCAATATTTATATCGCCCTATGGTTCTGGAATATCAGGGCAATTTTCCTTGGTAATTTCGTGGAAAATAATGTCTAGGCTCTCTTTTTGATCATTACTTTCAGGCAGGCCCATAATTTTTAAATTGTCTCTCCTGGGTCTTTTTTCCAGGTGAGTTGTTTTTCTCCAGTGAGATGTTTCGCCTTATCTTCTATCTTTTCAATCTTTTGGTTTTGTTTTCTAACTACTTGGTTTATCTCATAGTCAGTAGCTTCCCTGAACTCGATTCTCTCTTTTAAAGAACTACTGTGTTCATTGAGCTTTTGAACCTTATTTTCCACTTGGCTAATTCTGTTTTTAAAAGCCACCTCCTCCTCATTGGTTTTTTGGAACTCTTTGTCCAATTGAGTTAGCCTCTTTTTAAAGGTGTTATTTTCCTCAGTATTTTTTTTTTGTTCTCCTTCAGCAGGCCACAGACACACTTTTCAAGCTCTTCTATGACCTGAGCCTATTTCATATTAATTTTGGGGGTATTGGTGGCAGAGGCTTTGACTTCTGACATTATGCTCTTCTTTATCCAAAAGGATGCAAGGAGGCACCTGTTCAACAACAAAGTAACGTTCTATGGTCATAATATTTTTTCACTTTTTTGAACATTTTCCCCTCCAGTTACCTCACTTCTAAATCCTTTGCCAAGAGGAGGGTCCCACTACTTCTCCTTTCTCCAGTACAAGGTTGAGTTTTAAATAAACTGCTCAATTCCTCAGGGGCTTTGGGTGGGGGCAGGGCCGCCACTGATGTCTGAAGCTCAGATCAGCTGTTCAAATCCACCAGAGCCTTTAAGCTGAGCTGCTTGGACAATAGATCTAAGGTGTTTCCTTGGCCTCTGTAGCTGTCTGCCTCCTGCTGCTGCAGTCACCAGGGGCTAATGCTGGGGGAACCCCATTCCTATCTTGCGCAACTTGGATACCCTCCCACACTGACCTTTGGACCTTTGTTTGTCACTTGTGGGTTGAGTGATCTGGGACCTGCCCTTGTAGGAATTCTGCCCCAGAAGTCCATTCAGGTCCTATTCCTCCCAGTGCCACGTGGTCAGGGTGGGGCACCTGTCTGCTCAGTGTCCTGTGGGCTAGACCTTTTCTGTTGGACTTCCAGGTTACTTTTGGCTGTAAATCTTTTTCGCTCTGTTGTTCTGTGGCTTCTGCTGCTCTAGAATTTTTTGATAGTAGCTTTTACAGATATTTTTTAAGCTGTGGGAGAAGTGCCAAAGCATATGTGTCTCTCTACTCCACCATCTTGGCTGCAGGAAATCCATTATTTCATTGAATGTCCTTCTCCTTCCCTGAAATATTATGTTCAATTTTTCTGTGTAATTGACCCTTGTTTATAATCCAAGCTCCTTTCCCTTATAGAACATCACGTTCCAATCTTTAAATGTAGTAACTACAAGTTTCTATGTGATCCTGATTGCAGTTCTTCAATATTAAAATTGTTCTTTTCTGGCTACTTGCAGTATTTTCTCCTTAACTTGACAGTACTGGAATTGGGAAACAATATTCTTTCACATTTTTAATTTAGGATCTCTTTCAGGAGGTCATCAGTGGATTCTTTCAAAGAATATTTTGCACTCCTGATCTATGACCTCAGGCAGTTTTTTTCTTGATGATTTATTGGAAGATATTTTCCAGACTCGTTTTTTTTGTTTTTTTTATCATTGCTTAGATTTTCTCTCCTGAATCTTTTTTTCAGGGTCAATTGTTTTTCCAATGAGATATTTTAAACTTTCTTCTATTTTTTTTTCATTCTTTAGATTTTGTTGAACTGATTTTTGATGTCTCATAGTCATTAAATTCTACTTGCACAATTCTAATATTTCATAAATTCTTTTAGTCAGTTAATGTTATTTAGCTCGTTTTCCAGTTCAATTATTCCTTTTAAGAAACAATTTTCTTCAATGAATTATTTTTTCTACTGTATTTCTAAAATCATTGGCCAATTTTTTCTTCTATCTTCTTATTTTTTCTTTTAAAATCCTTCTGTGGTTTTTGCTTTTCCACTTTGGTTCTTGCTCATAGTGATTGCCTTTTTTCTGGCTTTTAAAATGATTATCTCCTTCTGGAACACAGTGGGATCGTCCCACATTTCTTGTGCTGAGAACTTGGGGCTTTGTGTGTTGTGGTCTCTGCTTCTCTTAACTGGAAACTAGAATGCTGCAGCATATTTGGTGCTGAGCTGGCTTATATGTGCCAGTGAGGAGAACAAGTGACGTCTTTCTGAGTTTTTCCTCAGGTTTCACTGAAGCTCTTGGCATGAGGTGTTGGGGAGGGTTTGTTTGGCTTCTGGAGGTCTCCTCCACTGAGTAAGAGCATAAGCAGGCTCAGTGGCTGGTGAAGCCCTTTTTTCGCTGTTGTATGACCAGTTCCCCTGTGGTCTGTAGGATCTCCTCCTGGCTTTCTGAGGCAAGGCTCTCTGGTACTCCTTCAGTCCTACACTGGTCCCCTTCAGCCACAAGAAGAAGTACTCTCCTTGAGTATCTCCCTTCCCTCCTAACCTGAGAGTCTATTTACTACTTCAACTGATCTCACTGTTCAGGATTATTCCTATGGCAGTATTCTCTGAGTTTTTTAAGGTCAACAAGGGGAGGGTGAGAGTATTTACAGTTTTCCTCGACCATCTTGGCTCTCAGAAGTTCAATTAGGTGAATTTTAAAAATTTAATGTGTAGACTGATAGTCTCAGGAATGGCTACTGCTGTTGTTGGGGTTCCTCTACTTTTCTCTTACTCGGTTCCATTGTGCTGTGCTGACATGTTTGAGAACCCATACTGTTGCTTCTGTTTCTGCTCTCACTGGTGATTCCTGTTCTGCTCCACTATGGCAAAGTCTGTGCTGCTGCGTACTGTGCACTCTTGGCTCCCCTAGCCCTGTGTAACAAATCGTTCTGTCGACATTTTAGGCTGTCATGGGCTTGAAATCTGCCACACTACATCTACTACTGGATTCTGCCACTTTAAAATTTGTTCAGATTTTCCTTTTAGAAGTATCTGACAGAATTTATCGGAGAGCTAAGGTGAATCTGTGCTCTCATTCCACCATCTTGGCTCTGCCTCAATATGACTGTAAATAGATTCAATTTCTTTTGTGAAAACTGCCTTCTCATGACATTTGTCACTCGGGGAACAATTACTTTTTAATAAATTTGACTCAGTTCTGTATATACGTAAAAAAATGAGGCCTTTATCAGAGATTCGTGTTGCAAATTTTTTTCCCGGTTTCCTTACAGTTTTTATTGCATTAGTTTTGTTTATGTAAACATTTTAAATTTTATATAGTCAAAAGTATCTGTTTATATTTTGTATTGTTCTATATATCGTTCTTGAGCTTAATTCTTCTCTTATCCATAAATCTGACAAGCTAAACTATTTTATATTCTCTTAGTTGACTTATGGCATCAACCTTAATGTGTAAATCATGTACCAATTTTGACATTATCTTGGCATTCAGTGTGAAATGTTGGTCTACGAGTTGGAATGGAAACAAATAATAAATTCTAAAGAAAACCCATTATCTTACACATAATTTTCCAAAGTGCTTTGAAGTAGCAATTTTGACTTTTTGAAAAATCCTTGTTTATAAGAGTAGAAAAGATTGTTAATTTATTATGAATTAGGCTTATGACAGTTAGCCTAGAGCCAAAATATGATCTTAAATATTTTAATAGATGCTATTAGAAAAGAACCCTGACACAAAAAATAGAAGGGAATGGATAATATAGACATATGCTTATCTAATTCATTCATAGGTGGTTGAGTTCTCCACTGAGGAGGTCATCAATAAGCCATTTTAATCTTGTATTCACATTGGAATGACTGTCACTTTTAGCAGCTTTGGTTAAAGGAAGCAACTTGTGCTGTAAAGTACGCTGGACTACAAACTCAGGAAACCTAACTTGTAGTCCCACCTGTGTCAATAGCTATATAAAACAGTGCATTCATTTTTGACAACTGTGATAGTGAATTATTTATTACTTTTTGCATTTCTGCATGTGCTGTCTTAGAAAGCGGAAAGAAAACATAATTCTTAGACATAAAAATAAATTTTGTAAAGACACTAATAAATGAGAATTTTATCTCAGTATCGTTATAGATTTTTCATAGCTAAAGGAATAGTTTAATCCTTTAAGCTGATTTATCTTAAGAATTAACCCTGTGAGGAGAGCAAGATGGAGACAAGATATACACATTCAACAATGTGCACCCGTTACCACAAGAATAAAGTGCAAAATGATGACTTATTAGGAAATACTTGGTTTAAAAGAGAGGTTCTTAACTTTTTTTTTCCTCACACATATACATTCCTTGTCTGGTGAAAACTCTACACCTCAGAATATTTATTTGTAAATGTAAAAAAAGCACAGAATCATTGTAAGGTAAGCCAACTGTATTTAATATAATTAATTTAAAAAATATGAACTCCTTAGTTATATATGAAGTGAAGTAGCATAATACATGGCGAAAAAAATTTAGAGTCAAGATGACCTTGTTTCAAATCCTGCTTTGGATATTTACTATTTGATCTTGAACAAGTTACTTAAGATCCCTAACCTTCAGTTTCTTTAGCTGTAAAATGGGAATAATAACAATTCCACACAACTCATTATTGTAAAATTAGGATTCATGTAATTACAAAAACATTGTTTGAAATGTATATATTTAAAAGTACTTTACAAAAATGCTTATGATAGGTAAAATGAGTCACTGTTTCAAATAATATACTAAAATCTGAAAATTGTGTGTCAGGAACTATGTACTTCTGGGCCTACATCCAAATCAGAATAAGATAAATCCTGTGGGTTTCCTGGTCCTTTGAATGCATGAAAATATGGTCCCAACCTCACTTAAAGATAAATAATCATCTTTCAAAGTGCAGGTTTTTAACTTTTTATTCCTGTAGTGGGATATCTTGTTGCCTACTGGCGCACATAATTGTTTGCTTATTTAACAACCACAGCATATTGCTTTCCATAGGAGTTGTAGCTTTCTATGTATGTTTGATGTAAAAATAACAGTTTACTCTTATAATCTTTTAGCAGATTATTAGGTAATACTGAAAAAAATACTACATATATAATTTATTTAAATCAGTGGTTACTTTCTCATAGAAAGTTTTCTTTTAAAGGTGGAGAAATTATATTAAACAAGCATAAATAAAGCTATCAAAGCACATTTTCTTTTTGGTAGGGAAGATATGAATCTAGTCCAGGTTGCTTCTTGGCATTGGAGGAATTCTAAAGAGCATTGGATTTATAATCCATTGAAAATTACTTTTTAAAGGGGAACTTATATGCATTACATAGGAGATTTTAAATTTAAAATGAAGATATGATTTTACTACATGTAGTTTTAATAGTTCCTGGATATTTATTCAGAAGTTCCGCAATTTTGAATAAACTTACCTATAACTTCATCAAAATCTTGTAATGAAAACTATTTAAATGTACAAAAATAAATTTTCCTTTGAATTTTTATTTTCCTGATTTCAGCTGACTTCACTTTATTTAATTCTAAACACAGTGTCTTGAGATGGAAAATGTATTAAATAATAGTAGGTCATGAGACTGTTTGATCTGATGCTAGATTTTAAGATTTATATATATATATATATATATATATATATATATATATATATTCCTAATAAAATAATTTTTCCCTTTTGTCATCCTCTTACTTGAATGTCATTGAATAGCATGTCAAAATTTTATAATAAGAATAACTATTTGTATTTGTTTCATATTTTTAAAAAATCAGAGGTGCGAGTAAAATGCTGAGGGGGTGCAGGTCTGGACACATACTCAAATATTTTGGTTAGATCAAAAGAGCATTAAAAGAATGTCTCTTTTCCATTATTCTGCCATTGTATTTTGTGGTTATGTGTGGGAAATGAAGAAAAAAGAGTATTTTATTATAAGTAACAAACTGTAAAAATTTTCATTTTAGCTAATGTTTTATATGCATTATGCCTTTTCATTTTGACACTTAGACAACTAGGGAATGCTCTGGAAATAATGCTAGCTGGAGAGGTCAAAAGATCTAACTTTTATTCCTGTCTTCTATAGTTATTAGTCATCTGACCCTGGTCTTACCTTCTTAACACAACATCTCTTGATTTCAGTTTTCTCATATGTAGAAGGTTAATTATAAAATGTCAGCTATAGGGTTGACAGTAAATCAGATACTAATATATTCTAATATATTTATGTAACTTTTCTATAAAAGATCCATTTCTGTCAACATTTTCTCTTTCTTTTGACAATTACAATGTGCTTATAACACAATTCACATTATATTTATATGTGGGCATGTCATATGTTCTCTACTACACTGTAAATTTCCATCTTGTCTGCTTATAACCTAAGACAGTGTCCAAGATAACAAATGTGTGCTGAATTTAATTGACACTGGACCAGTGAGAAAAGGAATTGAACTGAGTATTGTGATGTGTCTATTTTTATTATTCTTTCATACTTTCTTATTTTTCCATGCTATATCCACCTACTCTTGAATCCACATTATCTCTACATTTCTGGTATATATATATTTTAAATTTAATCATTTAAATTCAATCTTTTTAATTAAATTATCTTACAATGGAAAGATAAATGATATTGTTTTTTATCTCACCCACTTTTAAAATTCTGTGTCAAAAGTATTACCTTCAAAACCAGAGCTGTGGGTTAACGAATTGACAACAGAAAAATAAAAAGAGAAAAGTATAAAAGTAGGTGGATTTTGAAGGAGTGCCTATTTCGCTGTTTTTAAACTTAAATATGACAATACTTTTGACTTACCTATTAAGCACACAATAATCAACAAAGAGACTATTCAAAAAAACATACCCTTAGAATGAAACATCTCCAATAATAGTCTATAAAGATTTTAAACGGCACCTTTAAATTGCACTGCTACCAATCTGTATGTTATTTGGTACTTGTGATAAAATATTGTAGAAAATAAGATCTTTACAAAGTATTCCTTTGCATACATCTTAGTTACTAGTACAGTCCCAGTAAACAATTTATATTAAAAGCTATGTGAAGTGGATTAAATTTGGTTTAAAAATACAATTTCAATTACATCTGAGGGCAGTTACAACCACAGATGTGTACCAGTTAAAGTGTGAAGGGTTTATAGCAATAGCTTTGGCAATTGCATTAAAAGCCCGCTGAGCATGGGACAGAAAATTGAATTTAAGCAATGGTAGAGTAATTCTAATTCTAATGAAAGTTACTCAGTCAGGACTTCCAAACATTGAAAAAGGGGATACCTCTGAATTGTGATGAGCTAATTAAAAGGAAAATTCAGAAAAGATGGAACATGAAAGACAAAACAAAGTGTTTAAAACCTAAACCAATCTACTTTGATAATGTTTTATTTCAATATTCAATATATAATACTATTCACTCAAGAAAATCTATTACTCATCATGCAATGAAATTAAAGCAGGAATAACAGACCTTTATATTGAGCAGGAAGGAAGAAGGAAGGGGGAAAAGAATTAAAAGGGAGGGAAGAAAGAAGAGAGGAATGGAGGAAGAAAGGAACTCTACAAAAGGAATTTTTGAGGTAGTAATCTGAGGGCTCTGATAGGGTCAGGCGGTGCCAAGATACATAACAATAAAACATCCACCCTAGAGAAATAATAGAACAAAATTAGTAGAAATTCTGAATCTTTTGTATTATGAACAATTAAATCCAAAGTCTTTAAGTTTGATTGCCAAAATATCAAGTAATTATGAAAAGGAAAGTATAACACCTGCAATGGTGATGTGCAACTCATCAAAAATCAATTGGATAACAAGAAGTTAAGTACGTGTTAGGATGGATATGTGAAAATGAAGCCATGCCAACAAATCTCTTGACATTCCTAAACATAATATATTAAAACTGTCAGAATGAAAAGTAGGGGTGTGTAATAATTCAATGAACTTGACACAATTAAAGTAGTGATAGTAGACAAAAACAAAGTGGAAATGTGTGCTTATCTCATCTTCCTTTTGCTTGTGTTACTCTGATAAGATTTTGTATAGGTTCACTAGATTACTAAGCAGTATTTCATTGCATTTTAGTGGTAGGTGTCAAATCTAACATACTAGACAGAAAGAGGGACGTAGAATGCACTGATTTCATTTAGTTTTTTTCTGATAAAATGTGTTTAATTGAAAAGTCACATGAAGTTCTAGAACCAAGCTGTAAGCATTTCATAAGTTATTATTTACAAATAGTTTGTCCAAAGGTTTGGAGACTATAGTGAAGAAATTTGTACAAACGCTAAATTACAGAGTGCAGGATTTCACTTGATACAAACTTGAAAACAATTAAAAGGAATGCATATATCACTCAAGTTGAAATTTAGTAAAGGGAAATACAGAATGGTACACTGAAGAAAATAATTCCTTATGATATACACTACAAAACCAGTTTTGAGCCATGGGAATAGGAATTAACATAGTAATTTCAAAAACGTAGAGTATTATTAGGTAGAAAATTCTACTAATCCAAGTTGGTATTTTTCTTCAATTTATAATTTTCCCGACTCAATCAACCAATCAATATTTATAAAATACTTATTACATGCCAGGCACTGTGATTAGAGGTGGGAATACATAAAGGGGTTAAAACAGTCCCTCCCCTCAAGATCTTACAATCTATTAGAGGGTTACAGCATGCAAATTAAAAGTGAAAGAAAACTTTATAAAGGATAAATGGGAAGTGAAGAAGAGATAGGACTGGAATTAAGAGAGGTTAAGAATGACTTCCTGCAGCTGAGATTTTATCTGGGACTCAAAAACAAGCCTTATAAGTCCACAGTCAGGGCAGAGGAGAAAGGACATTCTAGGCGTAGAGGCAGTCAGAGAAAATGATCTAAGTCTAGAGAGTTAGGGGAGTAAGGTTTAAGAAGATTGGAAAATTAAAAGGGGGAGAGAGTACTAAGCCGAGAACTTAATATTTTCTTCTGGAAGAAATAGAAAGGGATAGAAAGGTGACATAATTTGAACTGAACTTCAGAATTACTTTAGTGGCTGTATGGAAAATGAATTGGAGTTAGAAGCCAATTGAGCTAGGCATACTCACTGGCAGATTAACTCAATAATCCAGATAAGAGGTGATGAGGTCCTGTCCTAGAGTGATGACAATGTCAGAGGAAAAAAGGCCAGTATTCTAGAGATGTCTAAATTAATAGGTCTTGGCAGCAGATATGGGAGGCAAGAGAGAGTGAAAAATCCGGGTTAACCTCAAGGTTAACCTAGCCTTGGGTACAGGAGCAATGATATTGCCCGCTACAGTGATAGGGAAGGGAGGAGGGGGAATAATGTTAAGAGGGAAAGATAATAAGTTTTATTTTGATATATTGAGTTTAGAATGTTTACGAGATATCCAGTGTGAGATGAAATATTTTGTTTTACATAATATATTTTTGCAGTTACAACAACAATTTTAACATTCATTTGTTTAAAAATTTAAGCTCAAAATTCTTTCTCTCCTCTGCCCTCTCATTGAAATGGCAAGTAATTGAATCTAGGTTATATATGTTTCCATGTTAGTCTGTTATAACAGAAGACACAAACCAAAAAACAAGCAAACATACAAAAAAGATACAGAAGTGAAAACTAATATGTTTGAATCTGCATTCAGAATCCAGCAGCTCTTTCTCTGAAGGTAGATGTCATTTTTATTCTAAGCCCTTTGGAATTGTCTTAAATTATTATTAAATTATTATACTGCTGAGAATTGTGGTCATTCACAGTTCATCATCATAAATATTGGTGCTACTGTGTACACTATTCTCCTGATTCTGCTCAATTAACTTTGCATCAATTAATGTCAGTGGTTCTAGGTTTTTCTGAAGTCTGCCTGTTCATTAGTTTTTATAGCAAAATAGTATACTGTTACATTCATATATTCCAACTTGTTCTGTTATTTTCCAATTGTTGGACATCTCAATTTCCAAATTTTTGACACCACTAAAAGAGCTACTATAAATAATTTTCGTACATTTTGGTCCTTTTCTTATTTTTTTTTTTATATCTTCGGGATACAGGCCTATTAGCAGTATTGCTGGGTCAAACGTTAGGCACAATTTGGTTGCCATTTCTGCATAGTTCCAAACTCTGTATAAGAAAAGTTGGATCGACTCATTGCAAGATGGCAGAGTAGAAAGACTCACCTATGCTAGGTCCGAACCCACAGCCCATAGATTTTCTGTAAAAAGAACTCCTGACAAATTCTCGAGCAGTGGAAGCCACGCACCAACACAGTGAAGGAGATTTCCGTTGCAGAGAGCCCTGAAAAACCGATCGCAAAGGTACCCCGCATGGGAGCGGAGTCCTGCCCGGCCGAGTGCTCCCCTCCCCCGCCCCAGCCACGCGGCACTGAGAGGAGCGAGCAGAGCCCAGCAGGCATCAGGGACCTGAATCTCCGGCGGCCGAGAAGGTCCCTCAACCCACAGACGCACAGGTCAGTGAGAGAGATGGGCTGAGAGGGGAGCGGGGGATCTCCGGGACTCAGACCCCCTGGGAAGCGGCCACTGCGGCAGACGCTGAGGCAGCTCAGCCAGAGGCAGAGGCAGCTCAGCCAGAGACTGCCAGAGTGGGCTGGAG
>CM053771.1:327331955-327354642 GCA_028658325.1 Potorous gilbertii
GCCTTCCCAAAGGGAATGGGTGGGGAGGGAGGGATGGGGAGAAACTGGAAATTAAAGTTTTAGGACCAACTGTTGAGTGTTGTTCTTGCTACTAGGAAATAAGGAATACAGGTAATGGGGAATAGAAAGTTATCTGGCCCTAAAGTACAAAAGAGAAGATGGGGTAAGGGAAGGGAGGGATGATAGAAGAGAGGGCAGATTGGTGATATGGGTAATTAAAATGTCCAGTGTATCAGGGAGGGGAGAGGGGACAAATGGGGAGAAAATTTTGGAACCCAAAATCTTGTGAAAATGAATGTAAAAAGTTAAATAAATTTATTTAAAAAAAAGAAGAAAAAAAAAGTCAAACTTTCTTTTCAACTCTGGTTTTTTCATCAACAATGCTTGAAAGTCCTCTATTTCCTTGAAAGACCATATTTTCCCCTGCAGTATTATTCTCAGTTTTGCTGGGTCGGTGATTCTTGGTTTTAGACATAGTTCCTTTGACTTCTGGAATATCCTATTCCACATCCTTTGATCCCTTATTTTAGAAGTTGCTAGATCTTGTGTTATCCTGACTGTATTTCCACAATACTCTAGTTGTTTCTTTCTAGCTGATTGCAATATTTTCTCCTTGACCTGGGAACTCTAGAATTTGGCCACAATGTTTCTAGGAGTTTCTGTTTTTGGAATTCTTTCATACGGTGATCGGTGAATTCCCTGAATACTTATTTTCCCCTCTGGTTCTAGAATAGGAGGTGAGTGTTCCTTGATAATTTCATGAAAAGTGATGTCTAAGCTCTTTTGTTGATCAGGGATTTCAGGTAGTCCAATAATTTTTAAATTTTCTTTCCTGGATCTATTTTCCAGGTCAGTTTTTTTTTCCAATGAGATATTTCACATTCTCTTCCATTTTGTCATTCTTTTGGCTTTCTTCTGTGATTTCTTGGTTTCTCAGAAAGTCATTAGTCTCCAGCTGTTCCATTCTAATTTTGAGAGAACTATTTTCTTCAGGGAGCTTTTGAACCTCTTTTTCCACTTGGCTACTTCTGCTTTTGAAAGCATTCTTCTCCTCATTGACTTTATGAATCTCTTTTGCCAATTGAGTTTGCCTAGTTTTCAAGGTGTTATTTTCTTCAGCATTTTTTTGGGTCTCCTTTATCAAGGTATTGACCCTTTTTTCATACTTTTCTTGCATCTCTTTCATTTCTTTTCCCAGTTTTTCCTCCACCTGTCTAACTTGATTTTAAAAATCAGTTTTGAGCTCTTCCATGGCCTGAGCCCATGGGATATCTATTTCAGATGTTTGGGATACAGAGGCCTTATCCTCCTTATCAGAGAGGAAGGTTGGAACCATTTGTACACCAAGAAAATAACCTTGTATGGTTTTATTTTTTTCCCCCTTTTCTGGGCATTTTCCCAGCCAGTTACTTGACTTCTGAGATTCCTCTCCACCCCCGCCTTGCCTCCAGATCTGCCCAGCCATTGCTTAGAGTCTGAGATTCAAATGCTGCTCACTAACCTCAGGGATTTCGTCAGCTGGCTGGCTGCTATTCAGGGTAAGATCAAATCGGGTTCTCGGGGGGGGGCATGGCCACCTCTGAGACTTAGTTCCCTCAGGGGGTTTATGCAGAGACCTTCTGTAATGGAGCTGCTGCCTTAGCTCTTGCCTGATCAGGGAGCCTCTGACTGCCCTCTGCCTCTGCTGCTGCCTCCCAAGGGGTCCCAATCTATGGAGACACCCCGCTCCCCTCTCAGCCCATCTAGACGTCTCTCTCACTGACCTGTGCATCTGTAGGTGGAGGGACCTTCGTGGCAGCTAGTTATTCTGTCCCTGAAGCCTGCTCGGATCTGCTCGCTCCTCTCAGTGCCACACGACCAGGGCAGGGCTGTGCTCTCCTGCTGTCCGATATGCGATGGATCTTCTGGATCCGTTTTTCAGGGCTCTCTGGAACGGAAATCTCCTTCACTGTGTTGCTGCCTGGTTTCCACTGTTCCAGAATTTGTTGGGGGTTCTTTTTAGAGGAAATCCATGGGCTGTGGTTTCGGAGCTATCATAGGTGAGTTCTCTCTACTCTGCCATCTTGGCTCCGCCCCCTGTTGAATCACATTCTGACTCTGACTCTGGTTATATCTCTTTTATGCTTTCCTTCTTCCTCTCCTTCCTCCCTTTCTGCACTTGATCTTTCTCTCCTTTCCTTTCTTTTTTCCATTTCCACTTCATGTAATGTTTATCTTTTTGTATTTTAGTTACTAACAAAGTAATAGTGACGATCACAACCATAATAGTGTCAATAATAATGACTGTCATGTATGTAACACTTCATATACATTTTACAAATACTAAACAAATTGGTGCCTCTTAAAAGCTAAAACGTGAAGGTTAGGAAGATTGAACGGATTGATTAATCACACAACTGACAGGCTTAGGTGGTGAAAATTGGACCTGCCTCTCACCTAAGTCCATGACATCATGCTGCCCCTCTGTGACAGAAAGCGTCCCAACATACACAGAAGGGCCGGCTTTCACAAGTTCTTACGTTTGCATTCATAAAAGGAAGGCCACTTTCAGGAGATTAACAATCACTTTAATCGAGCACATGTATCATTCCTTTAACCAAGCACATACATCATTCAGCTAATTCAGGGGAGTTAGCACCCCGAACTTCAAAGAAAATACAGAGAAATTAAAAATCTACAGACATGGCTTCCTCTGTCTGGATTCAAAAGACAGGTTGTCTGACCATAGTTACCAGAGAGGAAAGCTTGGACATCTGGGTTTTCAAAACTGGACATTCAGTCACTAATCCTAAAGTGAAACCTCATTTTAGAATATTTATACCTTTTATAGACCCAGAGGGCATCACAAGCCTTAAGAACCAGTGCGTTGATAACAAAATGCATGGACCTTCCCACAAATTTTCCCTAATCAAGCTCCCCTTAAGGGATAGGTCCATCAATTGGTAGGGGAAGAGCTTTAATCAAACTAAAATAATTAACAATACATACACATATACTGTTTCTATTTAAGGAAACGCTTGCTTCTGTACTTTACTCCTAGTAAAGATGATTGATTGATAAAGGCAAGATTCAATTTGAGTATAATCAATTTGATTACAGTAAAATTGATTACCCTAAAAAAAAACACAGCAGAAGATACTATTTTGCTGCGATCACATCGTCAAATGAGATAACATGTGTAAAAGGTGTAACAAAAGTCCAACATATAGTAGGAACATACCCAAGATTGTTCTCTCCCCTTGTTTTCTCTTAAAATTATTCAGCTTAATCCACCTCAATTTTAATCCATCTTTTCAATTTTATTTTACTTAACTGCAATTTATAAGTTTCACTACATTGTTTCTCAGATGTTTTCAGTGCTTCCCCTCTTCTATGGTTTCATTCATGCCATTCAATATATTTGCAATTCTCCAATTTGTGCCTTTATATTGCTGAAATTGCAACTGTTGCACATCAAAGTCTATATTAAAATTCACTTTTAATTTGGAATCTCCTGAATCCACCCCAGTGGAAGAAATCATGACTTTCTATAATTGCTCATAGAACTTTCTGCCTTACAAAACATTTTCTCAACTTAATCTCTGTGATGTGTCTTATTCCTGGTCTTATTCTCACTACTAGCCTTTATTTTTCAAAAGATCAGAAAAGACTTTTCTGCTTTAAAAAAAAAAATTACTATTTTGTTTTCCTCCAGTTGCATGTAAAACATTTTAATCCTCATTTGAAAAGTTTTAGTGTCAAATTTTCTCCCTTCTTCTGTGCCTGAATCACTCCCTCTTTGAGAAGGCAAGGAATTCGATATAGTTATACATGTGTAGTCATGCAAACCATATCTGTACTAATCATCTTGGAAAACATACATCAAACATATATAACACCTCAAGAAAAATGAAGTATTTATTTAAAAGGATGCTTCAATCTCTATTCAGACACCATCGATTCCTTCTCTGGGGATAGATACTATTTTTTAATGATAATTTCTTAACAGCTTTCTTATATCACTGCATTCAGAAAATAGCTGTTATTCCCAGAAGATCATCTTACAATATTGTTCTTGCTTTGTACACAGTACATTGCACTTTGCTTCAGTTCATGTTAACCTTTCTAGATTTTTCTGAGAGCATGTTCCTGCTTCTTCCTTATAGAATAATGTTTTATATATTAATCACATACTGTAATTTGTTTAGTTATTCTTCAATTTAGAGGCATCCCTTCAACTTCCAATTACTGCCAACAGAAAGGAGTTGCAATAAATAAGTTTTGTACACATGGTTGCTTT
The DNA here is from genome assembly GCA_028658325.1 of Potorous gilbertii. Classification (NCBI taxonomy): domain Eukaryota; kingdom Metazoa; phylum Chordata; class Mammalia; order Diprotodontia; family Potoroidae; genus Potorous; species Potorous gilbertii. Next base: position 327,336,235 of record CM053771.1, read on the forward strand.
ATCCGTTTTGTTCGTTATCTCCTTTTGGATACTGACCTACAAGGCATTACTAGGTCAAAGGGTGTGCATGGTTTTATAGCCCTTTGGGCATATTTCCAAATTGTTCAACAGAATGCTTCAATCAGTTCACAATTCCACGAATATTATATCAGTCCCACATCCCCTCCAGCATTTGTCATTTGATTTTACTGTCCTATTAACCAATCTAATGGGTATGAGGAAGCACATTAGAATTGTTTTATTTTATATTTCTCCAGTCAATAGTGAGTTAGAGCCTTTTTCATATGGCCATGAGAAATCTGATTACTTCCTCTGAAAACTGTTTAGACAGTTTGATAATTTCTCAATTGTGGAATGACTCTTCTTTCACAAAATTTGACTCAGTCCTCTATATGTTTGAGAAATAAGGCCTTTATTAGAGGAACATGCTCTTCAAATTTTTGCAAAGTCACTGTGGACAAATGTATTCCACTGCATTTTACTCTCACATTTATTCTTTCCTCTGTCTTTTCATGCTGTCCACCCTCAAAAGTAACTTGTTTCTGAATATCTCTCCTCATTCTCTTCTTCTCTCACACACCCCCTTCTTTTATCCCTTTCAATTCCAACTTTCCTGTCATGTAAGATACATTTCAAGGGGGTGGAGCCAAGATGGCGGAGTAGAAACACACACATATGCTAGCTTCCTACCAACAGCCCATACTAATCTATAAAAAAAACTACCAACAAATTCTGGAAAAGCGTAGCCGCGCAGCCAGGGGATGAAGGAGATTTCCGTTCTAGAGAGCTCTGAATAAACCGATCCCAATGGTCCATCACGCACCAGGAAGGAGCAGAGCCCAGCCCTGCCCTGGCCGCATGACACTGAGAGGAACAGATCCAAGCAGGCTTGAGATATGGAATCTCCAGGAGCCGCGAAGGTCTCTCCACCCAGAGACACAAAGGTCAGTGGAAAGAGACATCGGGATGGGCTGAGAGGGGAACAGTGTGCCTCCATGACTCGGGCCCTCTCGGGAGGCAGCTGCAGAGGCAGCAGGCGGCCAGAGGCTCCCAGAGTAGGAGCTCCATTACTGAAGGTCTCTGCATAAACTCCGTGAGGAAACTGAACCTGGGAGGTGGCCCTACCCCCACTTGAGCAGCAGAACTTAAGCTCCTTTTGAATAGCAGGCAGGATTGGCTTAGAAAGCCCTGAGGTTGGGGAGCAGCATTTGAATCTCAGATTCCAAGAACGAGTTCGGTGGATCAAGGCGAGGGTGGAGAGGAATCTCAGAAGTCAAGTAACTGGCTGGGAAAATGCCCAGAAAAGGGGGAACAAAAATGAGACCATAGAAGGTTACTTTCTTGGTGACCAGATGATTCAGCCCTCCCTCTCTGACGAAGAAGAACAATGTTTACCATCAGGTAAAGACATAAGAGTAAGGCCTCTGTATCTCAAACATCTGAAATAGATATCCAATGGGCTCAGGCCTTGGAAGATCTCAAAAAGGATTTTGAAAATGAAATTAGACAGGTGGAGGAAAAACTGGGAAGAGAAATGAGAGAAATGCAAGAAAAGCATGAAAAAAGGGTCAATACCTTGATAAAGGAGACCCAAAAAAATGCTGAAGAAAATAACACCTTGAAAATTAGGCTAACTAATTTGGCAAAGGAGGTTCAAAAAGCCAATGAGGAGAGAATGTTTTCAAAAGCATAATTAGTCAAGTGGAAAAAGAGGTTCAAAAGCTCACTGAAGAAAATAGTTCTCTCAAAATTAGAATCTAACAAATGGAGGCCAATGATTCTCTGAGAAACCAAGAAATCACAAAACAAAACCAAAATTATGAAAATGTGGAAGACAATGTGAAATATCTCATTGGAAAAACAACTCACCTGGAAAATAGTTCCAGGGGAAACAATTTAAACATTATGGGACTACATGAAAGCCATGATCAAAAGAAGAGCCTAGACATCATCCTTCATGAAATTGTCAAGGAAAACTGCTCTGATATTCTAGATCCAGAGGGCAAAATAAGTATTCAAGGAATCCACTGATCACCACCTGAAAGAGATCCAAAAAGAGAAACTCCTAGGAACATTGTGGCCAAATAGCAGAGTTCCCAGGTCAAGGAGAAAATATTCCAAGCAGCTAGAAAGAAACAATTGCAGTATGGTGGAAATGCAATCAGGACAACACAAGATCTAGCAACTTCTACATTAAGGGATCTAAGGGCGTGGAATAAGATATTCCAGAAGTCAAAGGAACTAGGTCTAAAACCAAGAATCACCTACCCAGCAAAATTGAGCATAATACTTCAGGGGAAAATATGGTCTTTCAATGAAATTGAGGACTTTCAAGCATTCTTGATGAAAAGACCAGAGCTAAAAAGAAAATTTGACTTTCAAACACAAGAATGGGAAGCATGAAAAAGTAAACAGCAAAGAGAAGTCATAAGGGACTTACTAAAGTTGAACTGTTTACATTCCTACATGGAAAGACAATATTTGTAACTCCTGAAATTTTTCAGTATCTGGGTAGTTGGTGGGAATACACACTGATATACACGCACACACACATGTACACGTGTATGAGCACACACATACACACATGCACGCACAGAGAGAGACAGAGAGCACAGAGTGAATTGAATAGGATGGGATCATACCTTAAAAGAAATCAAGGTAAACGGTGAGAGAGAAATGTAGTGGGAGCAGAGAGGATGAAATGGAATGCGGTAAATTATCTCTCATAGAAGAGGCAAGCAGGAGACTTCTTAGTGGAGGGAAAAAGAGGAGGGCTGAGAAAAAAAAAACGTGAGTTTACTCTCATCACACTCGACTAAAGGAAGGAATGAAATGCCCACTAATTTTGGTATGAAAATCTATCTTATAATACAGCAAAGTGGGGGAGATGGGGATAAGCAGGGTGGGAGGGGATGATGGAAGGGAGGACAATGGGAGGAGGGGGGAATTTGAAGTCAAAACTCTTGGGGAGGGACAGGATCAAAAGATTGAATAGCAACAATGGGGAGCAGGATGGGAGGGAGGGAAATATAGTTATTTTTGCACACCACGACTATTATGGAAATCATTTGCAAAACTACACAGATATGGCCTTTATTGAATTGCCTGCCTTCCCAAAGGGAATAGGTGGGAGGGATATGGAGAAGCTGGAACTCAAACTTTTAGGAAGAACTGTTGAATATTGTTCTTGCTACTAAGAAATAAGAAATACGGGTAACGGGGAAGAGAAAGTTATCTGGCCCTACAGGACAAAAGGGAAGTTGGGGACAAGAGAAGGGAGTGATGAAAGAAGAGAGGGCAGATTGGTGATAGGGGAAATTAGTATGCTCAGTGTACTGATGTGGGAGGAGGAGCCAAGTGAGGAGAAAATTTGGAACCCAAAATTTTGTGAAAATGAATGTAAAATGTTAAATAAATTTATATTAAAAAAGAGATAGATTTCTATACTGAATTGCATTGAATATATTTTCTTTTTCTGTCAATTCTAATGAGAGTTAGGTTCATTCACTTGTCTGTCTCCTCCCCCATCTTCCACTGCAGTGTTAAAGGTTTTTTCTTGCCCATTTTAATGGAGATAATTTATCCTATTCTACCTCTTCCTTTCCCTTTCTCCCAGTTTCTTCATGTCCCATACCTTAATTTTATTTTTTAATATATCATCCCCTCATACACATCTCACATTTGAGCCCTCTCTCTTTACATGTACTCCTTTTAACTGCTTTATCAGTGAGAAAGTTATTAGCGGTGTAATATCCATGTTCCCCTGCAGAAATGCAAATAATTTAACCGAATTAAATCCTTTATGATTTCCTTTTCCTGTTTAACGTTTTATGCTTCTCTTCATTCTATATTTGAAAGTCAAATTTTATATTCAGCTCTGATCTTTACTGTATTGAATGTTCATGTTTCCCCCGAAGGATCATACTAAGTTTTTCAGGTTAGGCAATTCTTGGTTGTAGCTCTTTTGCCCTCTTAAATATCATATTCCAACTTCTTGATTCTTTAATGTGGAAGCTGCTAAATCTTGGGTTATCCTGAATGTGACACTGCAGTACTTGAAATGCTGATTTCTGATGGTTTGCAATGTCTTCTGTTTGACCTGGAAACTCTGTAACTTGATTATAACATTCCTAGAACATTGTTTTTAATTATGAAAACTACACTGTAGGAAATTAGTGTCCAGAATAAGACGTCCAATATTGAGAAGGGATATGAGTCCCCAACATAAAAGGATGGGCTAGAGGGAGTTGCCATTGTTAGCCTGAGTGAAAGCTCGGGGAATATGATTTAACCATGTTTACGTTTTTAAATGTCTCTCAGATCGTATAAGAATGTATTTATTCAGCTTGATTCCAAGGAAGAACAAAAGTTGGTGCCTTCAATAAACACAAGTTATGTTTGGTGTGAGGAAAAATATTCTATCAGTTAGAACTTTTAAAAACGTACTGTATTTAAGGAGTGTTACTAAGTTCTTCCTCACACTTGTTGCATATGCTAGAATATGAATTAATTTAAGAGTTGGGGATAGCTTGTTTTCTTTTTCAGACAAAATTTTGGTAATGCAAAGTGTAAAGAAAATCTTTATTGAAGAAAAAACTGATGGAATAGATTATACTAGCATCATAAAACTCTTTTATATTAAAATCATTCTGTAAAAAAATTAAAACGTGAATTTTTGCTTACTATATTTGAAGTAGAAAGAATCTCCTATGTTGTCTAAACTGCCAAAATATTTACGCCAAGCCACCTTTTCTCATCACTTCTACCTCAAAATCCCTCTATCTTCTATTCACATCTCTATTACTTCAGTTCCTGAAGTTAAAGGTCATCCCTTTCATTTTAAAACCAAACCCATTATCTGTGTCCTTTTCCCTGCTGTTTAAATCTTGTGAAGTTCCTCTTTCCATCTCATTAATTATCATTAATGATTCCTAGCCTTGCCTATTGATTCCTTCCTGTTGTTTAGTTTAAAAAAATAAATAAGTGACCTAGCAATTCCTTCAAGTTCTTTGAAGGCATTTGAAGGCAATATTCCTTCATATTGGTTGCATAGTGAAAAGGATACATATTAGGACATGGAGCCAGGAAGATGAGTTCAAATCCAGCACTAGAATGTTACTAGGTACATGAATCTAGAAAAGTCATTTTTCTCTTACTATTTTGGTTTTCTCACTGTAAAATGAGGATGATAGTAGCTTCTACTTGGCAGAGTTTGTAACCTTTAAAGATCATATAAATACTAACAGTTGGAATGGAGCCAAAATGGCAGAGTAGAAAGACATATATACCGTAGCGTTTCCCCAGCATCCCATAAAATACCTGTTAAAAATGACTCCCAACAAATTCAAAAGCAGCAGAAGCCACAGAACAACAGAGTGAAAGAGATTTCTAGCCAAAGGTAACTTGAAAGGATGACAGGAAAGGTCTATCCCAGGGGATAATGAGCAGAGCAGAGCACAGCCTTAGCCACGTGGCATGGGGAAACACAGGACTGGAACAGGTCTAAGGTGCAAAAATACCATCAGGGAGGGTCCCAGATCCCTCAACATACAAGCGACAAAGAAAGTTTAAAAGGTTAGTGTGGGAGACTTTTCCCAGCTGAGTGTCAAGTGAACTAGGTTCCTCCAGCACTGGCCACAGGTAGCAGCAGAGGTGGCAGCAGTAGCGAGCAGAATGAGGCTACAGTGGCCGAAGTGTCAGTCTGGGTCCATTGTGCAAGTGATTCAGCTTAAAAGTCCTGGGGAAATTAAGCAGCTGATGTGAATCCCAGTCCTGAGCATGGTTCTGGGGTGGTGGAAGGATCACTAGGACCCTCCTCTTGACAAAGGATTCAGAAGTCAAGCTACGGTTGGGAAAATGCCAAAAAGGGGGAAAAATAGTACCATAGAAGGTCACTTTCTTGGTGAACAGGTATCACCTTCAATCCTTTCAGATGAAGAAGGACAATGCATACTGTCAGAAGAAGTCAAGGCTACTGCCTTAAGAAATGATGAAAAAGAAGTCTTCAGGGAAGCCTGGAAGGACATATATGATCTGATGCTGAGTGAAAGGAGCAGAACCAGGACAATATTGTGCACAGCAAGGACCACAGTGTACGAGAGTTTTTTCTGGTAGACTTGGAACTTCATAATAACACAAGAACTTATTGGAAAACAAATCCCAATGATGGTTCTCTAAGGCAAAATCCCTTCCACCCTCAGAGAAAGAACTATGGAAGTTACTCGCAGAATGTAGCAGATCGTATTTGTGTGTTTGTGTGTGGGTTTCAGTGTATTATGTTTTGATTGTTATATGATTTCTTCCATTTATTTTAGTGCGACTACATAACATGAATATAGTGAAAATGTGCTTTATAGGAAAGTATATGTAGAAACTATAGAGAATTGTATGCTGTCATGGGGAGGGAGGGGAGTGGTGGGGGAAAGGTGTGGGGGGGATAAAATCTTAATTTTAAGGAAGTGATTGTAAAACATTAAAAAAATAATAAAATAAAAACAGTTTAAAAAGCAAAGAAAAAAGGAAAAATGTAGTTTCTCTAATTATGTCTTTTAATTGTATCCAATTTTTAATTGTGTTCGTCTTAGATCGTGGTTTCTAGCTCTGCCTTTTTTTTTTAGTTTGCCTGAATTAAAATAGATTCTACTGTAGTCATGTATTTTAACTCTCTCTCCCTTCTCTCTCTCTCTCTCTCTCTCTCTCTCTCTCTCTCTCTCAATTGTGTTTCTTGCAAACAACATATTATTTTTTTAATCCATTCTGTTATCTGGTTCCATTTTATGGGTGATCTGATCCCTTTCACATTTGAAATTACAATAATTTTGTCATTTCTATCCATCTCATTTTCTTCTCTCTCTCTTTTAATCTGATCTGCACAAAAGTACTTTTTTCTTCTAACCACTATCTCCCTTCATTTGTGCTTTTATTATTTCAACCCTTTTTCTTATCCCTTTCCTCTCCTATTGGTTATGTTCCATTGCCACATACAACTGGTCATTTGTGTGTGTGTGTGTGTGTGTGAGTATGTGTGTGTGTATGTGCATGCATTCTTCCCTCTTAAAACCAATTTTGAACTTTGAACCCATTGATAAGACTGAGGTTCAGTCTTTGCCTACTACAGCATGCTCCCATTCACTGTAATAGCTCTTTCTCCCATGCCTCTTTTAGGTGATAAAATTTTCCCCATTCTACATCTCCCTGTCCCCTTATTTTGGTTTCCCTTGGTTTTCGCCTTTCCTTTCCTTTGGAAATCATTCCAAAATAATCAAATCAATCCAAAAAAAATCAAATCCAAAGTTTATGTAAACTTCTTTTTTCTGCAATGAAATCATTAAATTCTTAGGAGTTGCAGGAGTTATATGTATAACCTTCACAAATAGTAATGCAAAACTGAATTTGTTGAGAAAGTATGATTAATCTTCATGATTTATAAATCTCTTGAGTATTGTTCTTGAATATCAAATTTTCAATTCTTCTCTGACCTTTTCATCAGGAATGTTTGAAAATCCTCTATTTAATTAGATATTCATTTTACCTCCTGGAGGAATATATTCAATTTTGCAGGGTAGGTTATTCATGGTTGCAATCCTAGCTCCTTTACCTTCTAATATGTCATATATAAAGTCATCCAGTCATTTAATATGGAAGGTACCATATCTTGTACTGTCTTGTGGCTCCATGATATTATTTTGGTTGCTTCCAATATTTTTCTCCTTGACATGTGAGAGCCTGAATTTGGATACAATATTTTTTGGAAGTTTTCATTTTGGGGTATCTTTCAGAAGGTAATTGATGGATACTTTTCACATTTTACCCTATGGATATAATAAATCAAGAACACTGTTTCCTTGATAATTTCTTTGATCATAATTTTCAGGTAATTCAATAATTTCTAAGTCACCCATTATAATTTCCAGGTCAGTAGGGTTTCCACATTTTCTTCTATTTTCTTTTTGATCTTTTTACTTTGTTTTATTGTTACTTGATGTTGCATGGGCTAGTTTCCACTTATCATTTTCTAATGTTGAAGAAATTATTTTCTTTAATGAGATTCTATGTCTCTTTCTCTGTTCAGTTATTGTCAGCTTTTTAAAGAATTTCTTTCTTCAGTGATTTTGGGGCCACTTTTACCCCAAGGAAAAGGTTTTTTAAGGTATTTTCTTCAGTATTTTAGATCTCTTTTACAAAACTGTAAATTCTCTTCATATTTTTCTTTCATCTCATTTGCCCCCATTTTTTCTCTCTACTACTATTCTCCTTCTTTAACTCTTTAATTTTTTAAATTTTATTTTTATTTTCATTTTTATTTCTTTTTTAAAATAATTTCATCCATTTTTAGTGTTTTGCAATCACTACCATATAACTTAGATTTTTTCCTCTCCCTCTCCCCTAACTCTCCCCTCATTCCCCGAGACTGCATGCAATTTTTTATAGGTTCTACACATACATTCCTATTAAATATATTTTCACCATACTCATGCTGTGTAGAAGAATTAAAATGAATAGGAGAAATCACATAACAAACCAAAATATAATACACACACACACACACACACACACACACACACACACACACAAATGATGTGCTACATTCTCCGTTTGAATTCCATGGTTCTTTCTCTGGATGTGGAAGGCATATTACTTTAAAGAGTATTGGGAATTTTTTAACTCCTTGCATTGCAATGAAGTTCCAAGTCTACTAGAAGAAACTCTAGACCACTGTGGTCATTGCTGTGCACAAAATTCTCCTGGTTCTTCTCCTTTTGCTCAACATCGGATCATATAAGTTTTCCAGGCCTCTCTGAAATCTTTTTGTTCATCATTTCTTATGGTGCAATAATATTCCATTGCATTCATATATTATAATTAATTCAGCCATTTCCCAGTTGATGAGCATCCTCTTCATTTCCAGATTTTAGCTACCACAATGAGTGCTGCTATAAATATTTTTGTACATGTGGGGCCCTTTCCCATTTTTAATCTCTTGGGGATACAGTCCTAGAAGCACTATTGCTGGGTCAAAGGATATGCATTTTTTTGGTAGCGCTTCGGGCATAGTTGCAAATTGCTCTCCAGAATGGTTGAATCAGCTCACAGCTCTACCAACAATGCATTAGTGTTTCAACTCTCCCACATCTTCTCCAACATTTATCTGTCATGTTTATCAGTCTGAAAGATGTGAGGTGGTATCTCAGCGGTCTGGATTTGCATCTCTCTAATCAGTAGTGACTTAAGAGTATTTTTTCATATGAACCTTTAATTTCTTTCTCTGAAAACTGCCTTTTCATATCCTCTTACCAGGAATGACTTGTATTTTGATACATTTGACTCAGTTCTCTATGTGTTATTGAGGCATTTGATTCTTATACTCTTCAGTGTTTTTAACAGGAATGGGTGTTGTATTTTGTTAAAAGCTTTTTATTTTGCATCTATTGAGATAATAGTGTGGTTTCTGTCAGTTTTAATGCTGATATGATCAATAATATTAATAGTTTTCCTAATATATAACCAGTCCTGCATTCCTGCTACAAATCCTACATGATCATAATGTGTTATTCTTGTGATTAGTTGCTGTATTCTTTTTGCTAAAATCTCATTAAAAATTTTGCATGTGTATTCATTGTTGAAATTGGTCTAAAATATTCTTTTTCTGCTCTGTCTCTTCCTGGTTTAGGTATCAAAATCGTATTTGTATCATCAAAACAATTTTGGAGAACTCCTCCAATTTTCCCAAATTGTTTATATAGTATTGAATTAACTGTTCTTTAAATGTTTGATAGAATTCACTTGTCAGTCCATCTAGCTGTGGAGATTTTTCCTAAGGAGTTCATCGAAGGATTGTTCAATTTTCTTTTTTTATAGTTTACTCATTTTCTAGTCCATTTCCTTATTTTGAAGTTTACGTTAAAGTTGCGCTCTGCTCCTCTGAGCATAGAAACACACAGTGTCAAATTTCAGGCCTTTTCATACCGATATTTTGAGTTAGTTCTGGGTGTCTGTGAGTATTTGATGCTTCCAAGGTGGTGTAATGCTGGGAGAGGTACGGTTACTGTTCTCCTGGTTTGTACTTTGTTCCTTACCCAGGAAGATTCCCTAACCTCCTGTGGAACTCCATAAGTGCTAGTATTTCTCTGCCAGGATCAAGTTTCAGCCCAATCCCAGGGCAGAAGCAGCCACTGCGGCACAGCATCCACTTTTGAAGTCCTTGGCATAAAAACGCTAGGGGAATTGGGCAAACAAATTGGGTCTCATTCCTGAGTGAGTATCCTGAGATGAAGAGGAGCAGTGACTGGCCTGGTGGAGCTGGTGAGGATTTGGAGAGGGAATTCTACTACCAAATGCTGGGCAGAAAACTCTGTGTTTGCTTTCAGACCAGAGCACAGGCCAGGAGTGGGGTAAACTCCTCTCCCTTCATTGTGCCACCTTGGAGGAACTGAAAATTTACATGTCCTTAAAGTATATCCTCTGGTGGAAAAAGGACTCAGCCGACAAATAAAAGTCTTGGGAAATGGCTCCAAAAAGGGAAAAAAATATGAGCATAAAAGGTTATTTCTTGGTGAACAGGTATTTTCTTCCAGCATTGCAGGTGAGGAAGAACAAAGAAAGAACAAAGCATACAATCAGCGGAAGACATAAAAGTCAAAGTTTCTGAATCCAAAACATCCAAAAAACATACAATTGTCTCAGGCCATGGAAGAACTCAAAATGAATTTTGAAAATCAAGTAAGAGAGGTGGAGGAAAAATTCGGAAGAGAAATGAGAGTGGTGAAGATAATCATGAAAAGTGAGTGAACACTTTGCCAAAGGAGACTCAAGAAAATGTTGAAGAAAATAACACCTTTAAACAGAGAATAACCCAAATGGCAAATGAGGTCCAAAAAGACAATGAGGAGAAGAAAGCTTTAAAAAGCAGAATTTGCGAAATAGAAAAGGAGGTTCACAAACTCACTGAAGACAATAATTCTTTAAAAATTAGAATGGAAATAATATAAGCTAATGACTTTATGAGGGAGCAAAAAATAACAAAACAAAATAAAAAAAATAAAAAAAGAAGAAAATGTGAAATATCTCATTGGAAAAATAAGCTCATCTGGAAAATAGCTCTAGGAGAAACAATTTAAAAATTATGGAACTACCTGAAATCCATGATCTATAAAACAGCCTAGACATCACCTTTCACGAAATTATCAAGGAAAGCATTCCTGATATTCCAAAACCAGTGTGTAAAATAAATATTGAAAAAATCCACCGATTACCTCCTGAAAGAGATCTGAAAAGAAAAACTCTTAGAGATATTGCAGTCAAATTCCAGAAGACATAGGTCCCGGAGCCTATTGCAAGTAGCCAGAAAGCTAGAATTCTAATATTGTGGCAATATAATAACGATAACACAGTATTTAGCATCTTCTACATTAAGAGATCAAAGGACTTGGAATATGGTATTCCAAAAGTCAAAGTAAGTAGGATGAAAACCAAGAGTCATCTACACGGTCAAACAGCATAAAATACTTTAGGGGGAAAATGGCTATTAAATGAAATAGAGCACTTTCAAGAGTTCTTGGTGAAAAGACCTGAGCTGAATATAAAATCTGACATTCAAACACCTGAATCAAGAGAAGCATGAAAAGATAAATAGAAAAGAGAAATCATAAGGGACTTACCAGATTTGAACTCTTTAGATTCTTACATGGAAAGATAATAGTTGTAACTCTTGAAACTTACCTCAGTATTTGGGTAGTTGGTGGGATTATACACACACGCACACACATACACACACATGTATAAACAGAGAGCACAAGGCGAATTAAATAGGAAGGGATAATATCTAAAATATAAAATTAAGGGGTGAGAGAGGAATATATTGGGAGGAGAAAGGGAGAAATGGAATGGGGCAAATTATCTCTCATCAAAATATCAAGATAAAACTTTTCCAATGGAAGGGAAAAGGGGACTTTCAGAAGGAAAACGTGCCTCTTACTCTCATCACAATTGACTTAAACAGAATAACATGCACACTCAGTTTTGTGTGAAAATCTATGCTACACTAGAGGAAAGTAGGTGAGAAGAGAAAAAGTGGGGTCAGGGGGAAACAAGAGCAGAGATTAATTATAAGTAAACACTTTTGGGGGAGGACAAGGTCAAAAATGAGAATGGAATAAATGAGGGCAAGATAGGATGGAGGCAAATAGAATCAGTTTTTCACAACATGACTATTATGGAAGTCTTCTCCATAACTTCACATGTATAGCCTATAAAGAATTCCTTGCCTTCTCAGTGGGGATGGGTGGAGAGGGAGGAAGGGGAAATATAGTTAGTCTTACGCAACATGACTATTATGAAAGTCTTTTGCAAAACTACAAATTTACAGCCTCTGTCGAATTGCTTGCCTTCTCAGTGGGGATGGGTGGGGAGGGAGGGAGAGAGAGAAGTTGGAACTCAAAGTCTTACTTATGCATGTTGAGAACAGTTTTGCATACACTTGGGAAATAAGAAATACGGGTAATGGAGTATAGAAATCTGTACTTCCCTACAAGAAAAGAGGAAATAGGGGATGTGAGGGATGTGATAGAAGGGAGGAAAAAATGGGGAAAGGGACAATAATAATTTAGGTTGCCTGGAGGTGGAGGGAAGGGAGAAACTGGGGAGAGAATTTGGAACTAAAATCTTGTGTAAATGAATTTTGAAAACTAAAAATAGATAAATATTTTTGAAAGGCGGAATAATAGTTTCTTTGTACATTTACAACAATATTCAAATAAAATAGAGTGTAAATGACAAAAAGGCCATCATTTCAGTTATAGAAAATGACATATATTTTCATAATATAAATAAACTGAAGTCAGTATGATAAAGGGTATACCAAAGAGGAAATATCAAATATTGGACTATCAATTTATACCTTGAAGAGACCTTACATAGCATTTCTATGAAAAGTCTATTATTCTACATATAAATGTAATTGAGGTATTACAAAAAATTTAGAGTCATTCCTTAACTGCAAATGGTCAATTAATAAGGATTGTAGTTTGTGAAGAACCATAAGAAAATAATACCAACAAGATATTTTTTAATTTAATTTAATTTTAATATTATTTTTTAAATATAAATTTATTTATTTAACTTTTTACATTCATTTTCACAAAGTTTTGGGTTCCAAATTTTCTCCTCACTTGTCCTCTCACCCAAGCCCAATACAGTGAGCATTCTAATTTCCCTTATCACCAATTTGCCCCCTCTTCTATCATCCCTCCCTTCTCTTGACCCCATCTCCATTTTAGTCCTATAGGGCCAGATAACTTTCTATTCTTCATTACCCATAATGCTTATTTCCTAGTAGCAAGAACAATACTCAACAGTTGTTCCTTAAATTTTGAGTTCCAACTTCTCCCCATCCCTCCCTCCCCACCCATTCCCTTTGGGAAGGCAGGCAATTCCATATAGATCATATCTGTGTAGTTTTGCAAATGACTTGCATAATAGTCGTGTTGTGTAAGACTAAATATATTTCCCTCCATTCCATCCTGCCCCCCATTGCTTCTATTCTCTCTTTTTATCCTGTCCCTCCCCGAGTGTTGACTTCAGAGTGCTCCCTCCTCCCATTGCCCTCCCTTCTATCATCCCACCCATCCTGCTTATCTCTTTCTCCCTCACTTTCCTGTATTGTAAGATAGGTTTTCATACCAAAATGAATGTGCATTTTATTCCTTCCTTTAGTCGAATGTAATGACAGTAAACTTCATGGTTGTATTTCTCAGCCCTCCTCTTTTTCCCTCCACTAAAAAGTCTCCTGCTTGCTTCTTCTATGAGAGGTAATTTACCCTATTCCATTTCATCCTCTCTCCTCCCACTACATTTATCTCTCACTGTTTACCTTGATTTCTTTTAAGATATGATCCCATCCTATTCAATTCTCTCTGTGCTCTCTGTCTCTGTGTGTGCATGCATGTGTGCATGTGTGTGTGCGTGTGTGAGTGTGTATGTGTGTGAGTAATTCTACCAACTACCCAGATACTGAAATGTTTCAGGAGTTACAAATGTTGTCTTTCCATGTAGGAATGTAGACAGTTCAACCCTGGTAAGTCCATTATGACTTCTCTTTGCTGTTTACTTTTTCATGCTTCTTCTCATTCTTATATTTGAAAGTCAAATTTTCTTTGCAGCTCTTGTCTTTCCATCAAGAATGCTGGAAAGTCCTCTATTTCGTTGAAAGACCATATTTTCCCCTGAAGTATTATACTCAGTTTTCCTGGGTAGGCGATTCTTGGTTTTAGACCTATTTCCTTTGATTCTGGAATGTACTATTCTGTGCCCTTCGATTCCTTAATGTAGAAGCTGCTAGTTCTTGTTTCATCCTGATTGTATTTCCACAGTACAGGAATTGTTTTTGTAGCTGTTTGCAATATTTCTCCTTTACCTGGGAACGTTGAAATTTGGCCACAATGTTCCTAGGAGGTTCTCTTTTTGGATCTCTTTCAGGTGGTGATTGGTGGATTCCTTGAATACTTATTTTGCTCTCTGTTTCTAGAATAGGAGGGCAGTTTTCCTTGATAATTTCATGAAAGATGATGTCTAGGCTCTTTTTTTGATCCTGTCTTTCAGGTCATCCCACAATTTTTGAACTGCCTCTCCTGGATCTATTTTCCAGGTCTGTTGTTTTTCCAATGAGATATTTCACATTATCTTCCATTTTTTTCATTTTTTTTGTTTTGTTTTGTGATTTCTTGTTTCCTCAGAAAGTCATTAGCCTCCATGTGTTCCATTCTAATTTTGATAGAACTATTTTCTTCACTGAGCTTTGGAACCTCTTTTGCCTAATTCTCCTTTTGAAAACATTCTTCTCCTCATTGGTTTTCTGAACCTCTTTTGCCAATTGAGGTAACTTTTCAAGGTGTTACTTTCTTCAGCATTTTTTGGGGTCTCTTTTATCAAGGTATTGACCCGTTTTTCATGCTTCTCTTGCATCCCTCTCATTTCTCTTCCCAGTTTTTCCTCCACCTGTCTAACTTGATTTTCAAAATCTTTTTGAGCTCTTCCATGGCCTGAGCCCATTGGATATCTATTTCAGATGTTTGGGATACAGAGTCCTTGACTCCTATGTCTGTCTCTGATGGTAAGCATTGTTCTTCCTCATCAGAAAGGAAAGGAGGAAACGTCTGGTCAGCAAGAAAGTAGCCTTCTATGGTTTCATCTTTTTTTCCCTTTTCTGGGCATTTTCCCAGCCAGTTACTTGACTTCTGAGGTTCCTCTCCACCCCTGCCTAGATCTGCCCAGCTAGTGCTTGGAGTCTCCGAATCAAATGCTGCCCCCAACCTCAGGGCTTCCAGCTATGGGCCAGGCTGCTATTCAGGGTAAAATTAAATCAGGTTCTCAAGTGGGAGCAGTTCTGCCTCTCAAGCTCACTTCCCTCCGGGGGTTTATGCAGAGACCTTTTCTAATGGACCCCAACTCCTGCCTTCTCCGGGAACCTCGGGGCACCAGCTGCCTCTTCTACTGCCTCCCGAGGGCCTCTGGGTCATGGAGACTCCCCGCTCCCCTCTCAACCCGTCCAGCTGTCTTTCTCACTGACCTGTGCATCTTCTGGTGGAGGGACCTTCGCGGCCTCTAACGATTCTGTCCCTGAAGCCCCCTCCGATCTGTTCCTCTCCATGCTGAGTGGCCAGGGCAGGGTTGGGCTGTCCTCCCATCTGGTGCATGACAGACATTTGGAGTCGGTTTCTCAGGGCTCTCTGGAATGGAAATCTCCTTCATCCCATTGCTGCCCGGCTTCCACTGTTCCAGAATTTGTTGGGTGTTCTTTCTATAGGTAATAATGGCCTCTGGGTTTGGAGCTAGCATATGTGAGTCTTTCTGCTCTGCCATCTTGTCTCCTTCCCCTTATCAACAGAAGAAATGCAAATTCAAATAAGTGAAGCTGGTCTTCATAACTGCCATATGACTGCACAAACAAATATATTTGAAAAATGCATCTCGATCCTAAAAGAGTGAAAATTTTTGATCCATTGAATTGTTCATATTATTGAATTCACATTTTTAATATGTTATAATTTGTAAATTATGGTCCCTCATTCCACCTCAGTGAAAATATGTAATAAGAATTGAATAACATAATTTATTACTAAAAATAAGACCTTTAACTAGATTAAAAAAACTGGAATATACCCTTATGGTTCTGTATTTTTTTAGGCTAAATACAATTTCATTTTAGAGTTATGAAAAATCAGTCCTTCCCTGATTCAATATCACAATTCACAGTAATGATCTAAATGATAAACTGAAACTACTTTTGTAATAGTTAATGACAATGAACTAAACTGAGGACATTTCTAGTGCACTCATGTGTTACATAAATTAGAAGTAAAATGAGTCTTTAATTTATGCAAAATTGTCAGAAAATAATATTGCAAATATATTCTTAAAATATTTAGTTCATCTTAATATATGTTCACAATTTACATACCTATGGCCATTCCCATAGAAAAGCTAATTGAAAGAATATTATAACAGAGTTCTTCTATTTAGCAATGTGATTAAAACTAGCAGCTCATAAATAGATTTTAGATTTTTATCGACTTTCAACTTAATTGTGTTTTAATTTGGGAAAATTTTCAATCTTCAGTTTACACTTTTAAATTTCAACTTTGATATTTTTAGTTTTCAACACTCATTTGCACTAGATTAGGCGTTCCAAATTTTCTCCTCATCTCTCCCCTCCTACGACCCTAAAGAAACTAACATTCTGATTGCATTTTTCCCCAATCTACCCTCCCTTATCTCACATCCATCCTTTCCCCTATACT
This sequence comes from Potorous gilbertii, assembly GCA_028658325.1. Lineage (NCBI taxonomy): Eukaryota > Metazoa > Chordata > Mammalia > Diprotodontia > Potoroidae > Potorous > Potorous gilbertii. Next base: position 327,353,028 of record CM053771.1, read on the forward strand.
CATTTTCTTTCTATTCATGTAAGGCAAGATAAATTTCTACACCCATTTACCTGTATTTCTGAAATGAGTTGCATGCTAAACAATAATCAACATTCATTCCTAAAATTTTGAGTTCCAACTTCTCTCCCTTCCACCTACCCCACCCATTCCCTCTGAGAAGGCAAGCAATTGATTATGGGCTATATATGTATAGTTTTGCAAAAGACTTCCGTGATAGTCAAGTTGTGAAAGACCAACTATATTTCCTTCCACCCTATCATGAAACAGATTTATTCTAGTCTCTCTTTTGACCTTGTCCCTCCACGAATGTGTTTACTTCTAATTACTCACTAATCGAATTTGTCCTCCCTTCTTTCATGCCCTCTGTCCCACTTATCCTCTTCACTCTTACTTTCCTGCAATGTAAGACAAATGTTTATACAAAACTGAGTGTGCATATTGTTCCCTCCTTAAGCCAAATGTGAACAGAGTAAGCGTCACTGTTTCTCTCTCAATTCTCCCTTTCCAGTCCACCATTGTAAAAGCTTTTTCTTGTCTCTTTTATGAAAGAAAATTTGGCCCATTCCATTTATCACTTTCTCCTCCCAATATAATAGTCTCTCACCCCTTAATTTTACTTTTTTACATATCATCTCTTCCATTTCAACTCACTCTGTGCTGCCTCCACCATATATACATATACGTGGAAGAAATCATCAAAACAGAAAAGATTCAAGCCTTACAAATATTGTCTTTCCATGTAGGAATGAAAGGAGTTCAACTTTTGTAAGTCTGTTATGATTCCTTTTTCCTATTTATTTTTCATACTTTCCTTAATTCTTGTGTTTAAAGTCAAATTTTCTGTTCAGCTCAGATCTTTCCACCAAGAATGCTTGAAAGTCCTCTATTTCATCGAATGGCAATTTCCCCTGAAGTATTATATTCAGTTTGGCTCTTTAGGTGATTCTTGGTTCAAATCATGGTTCTTTTGATTTCTGAGATATCATATTCCAAGCCTTTTGATCCCTTAATGTAGAAGCTGATAGATCTTCTTTCTGGCTCCTTGTAATATTTTCTCCATGCCCAGCGAACTCTGGATTTTGGCTATAATATCCGTCACAGTTTTTCCTTTTGAATCTCTTTCAGGAGGTGATGGGTGGAGTCTTTCAATATTTACTTTCCCCTCTGGTTCTAATATATCAGGATAGTTTTCCTTGTAAATATCATGAAAGATGACATCCAGACTAGTTTTGTTTCTGATCATAGCTTTAAGGGGGTCTCAGAAATTTTAAATTTTCTCTCGTGAATCTATTTTCCAGGTCAATTGTATTTCCAACGAGATTTTTCACTTGTCTTCTATTTTTCATTCTTTTGGTTTTGTTTTGTAACTTCTTGGTTTCTTATGAAGTCATTAGCTCCCATCTGCTCCATTCTAAGCTTTAAATAACTATTTTCTTCAGTGAGATTTTGAACGTCCTTTTCCATATGGCCAATTCCTCTTTTGAAAGAATTCTTTTCCTCATTGACTTCTTGCACCTCATTGCCATTTGACTTAGTGTCTTTTTTTTAATAAATTTATTTAACTTTTTACATTCATTTTCACAAAATTTTGGGTTGCAAATTTTTTCCCCGTTTG